>OV651815.1:51344695-51944695 GCA_927349885.1 Psylliodes chrysocephalus | reverse complement strand
TTTATTGCATTGAGATGTAATTTAAATCCGAATGACCTGGCATCACTGTATGGTACGCACGAAATATTTGCGGGACTTGCTTTCTTCTAATGAATGTTATTTTATCTTTATAACGAACTTTATTTCTGAGTTAACACGTTGACTGCTATGTGTATATGTACCCTTGTGTATGTCCCATTAGTGCGTAATTGTTCAATATTTTAAAGTGTGTTAAAGACACGCAAACATGTTTCAAAGAAAAGTTATATGGATTTAGAAAATACATATTTTAAAAATATTTTTGGATGTTATATTTTTGCCTGGCATATTTTTTAAATAGAACAACATGTATTTTATTTCAGTTTTAGAATGATTTGGTAATACTGTATTCAAGCCTAGAATGTTTAAAAAATCTATTACAGGTTTGCCAAGCAATTAAATTTTTATGAAATTAGAGAATGATATGCAGACCCCAAATTAAATTATCATAATTTGGGTAGGATTACATTAATTTCAAAATTGTTTAATGTACAGACTTGTAGCACATTAAGATAACAAATAGTGTTGATAGTGCTGGATTCTTTTATACCGAGTGTTTTAAAACTTGTCTTATATATGGCTACTTTGAGGTTTAATTTACTTAATTTTTTCAAAGGCAACATATTTTAGCATACAATTCCTTATAAATTTGCCTGTTCAACAATACCAACATGTTAGAGAATAACACCCTGCAGGTAGTTATACATATTTGATTGTTTTCAGGTTGTCAAATAATTTTAATTGACTTCATTCATTTGCTATGTTATATGTAGGGTGTATCAAAGCGCGAGGTTACGATTTTTTTAATTGTTTCAATGGAATTCACTGTATTAATTAATTGGTGGTATAACATATAACAAATGAATCAAATTGAAAATATTTTTCGACGATGTAAAAACAATCAAATATGTATAACAACCTGCAGGGTGTTTTGCTTTAAAAATGCACACTGCATATTTATGAATAATTATTAAATATGGTCATACAACTTTTATATTATTTTTTTTTCGTATTTCCTATTATAAAACTCATGTGTTATTGACTATAATATTGGTATCGTTGGATATGTAAATTTATAAGGAATTGTATGTTTAAATAACATACAGCGTGTGGCATTTGAAAAAATTAAATAAATTTAATTTGGAATTAGCCATATTTAAGACTTGTTTTTCAAAACACTCTGTATAAAATAATCCAGTTCTATCACCACTATTCGTTAGCTTAGTATCTTATTACTATTTTTTTAAATTAAATTATAATTTAATTTAGGGTCTGCATCATTCTCTAATTTCATAAAAAAATTAATTTATTGGCAACCCTGCAATATTTGTTAATAAAGTTCTAGGGTTAAATGCAGTATTACAGCATTGCATGCAGCATTCTAAAACTGAAGTAAAATACAGGGTTTTTTATTTAAAAAATATACCTTTTTATTTGTCAGACAAAAACGCAAAACACTGTATGTCTAAAAATATCTTTAAAATACCCATTTTTGAAATTCATATAACTTTTTATTTAGAAATTATTTACGTGTCCATAACACAAATTGAAATATTGAACAATTACGCACTAATGTATGTCCAGGGCCGACTAGAGGGGGGGGGGGGGTAGCCGGGACTAATTCCCGGGGCCCGGGTCTTAAATGGGGGCAAAGTTTTTTTTTTGTTTTGCATGAGAAATTCGACACAAGATGAGAGAGGGAAGTTAAGTTTAAATTAATTAAAAGTTTTAGCCTAGAGAAGTTTTATTCGGGTGAGGACTTTTTTTTTGTTTAGAAGAAGAAGTAATTGAAAGGGAGAATAGTTTTTGATGTAAAGACCTTTTAAATTCTATTTCAGTAGAAGAGGAACAGTTTTTGGTTAAAGATTTTTTTGTCACATGGCCCGATCTAGCGAATTGTCCTGGGGCCCGGCCTGGCTCTCGGCGGGCCTGTGTATGTCCTGAATATATTATTAACAATATATGCACGCCACATATGTTTGTAATAATTTAATGTCGCGCCGCGTGTATGTATTTTATTCGCGCATCTATTAGATATTGTAGTTTACCTAAGTATTTACTTAAACTACTTAAAACGTAAAAACAGACTTAAATTTTTAGAAAAACTACTTCGGCTCAGCAGACCCGACCACAACATTTGCTTCGGCAGACAACGTGTTTTAAATGCTTTTTTATTTATTTGTTGTTTAATGTGTATTTGGTTATTAATATTTCAAAAATGCTTATTTTTCTTATTGATTAATCTAAAATGAACACGTAATTTTTATTAATAATTGAAAATTGTACTGTAATTCTAAATTGATAAAAAAAATTTTAATAAAAACTTAATATGAAAACATAAATTACGACTCTACAAATGAAGTAAATTTTTATAATTAATTTCTCTTTTCTTACAAAAACATTATCTCAGCAATATGTCATAAGTTGCATACACACAGTACGTCTATGTAAGTTGACAGCATATAGAAAACTTTTTTTATTATTCATTTTATGTAAAAGTTATTCTTTATAAAAATGTATGCATGGTCTAACAGAAAATGCAACCACCCGATATCAAATTTTATCAGTCGGTTTTACAAGGTTTGTCAAAAAATTTATTTTCGACAAACCCTATATACGACTGATAAAATTTGATATCAGATGTTTGAATTTTAGGTTTTAGACCATGCATAACTTTTTATGTAAAGTACCTTTTTTTCTAAAATTAATAGACCATTCAATTGTTTATGAAAAATAAGATTTTTTCTTAAAATTCTTAAAAAAGTTTTCCGTATGCCGCCAAGTTACACAAACATACTACATATAAATGAGATTAAATTTGTTGAAAATAATTTTTACTGATGCAGATCTATATAAAGTATTGTGGGTAAATACGGTAATAAAAACACTTTTTTATTATATTTTTCTTTTTTTTTATTTGATTCATTGGCTGCAAGACCTTTCGGTATATACAGGGTATTCCATTAAGAATGGAAGCAACTGAAGATTAACTGATGAGAAATAAGCCGATTAAACGAAACATCCGTAGGTAAAACATTACTCGAAAATCAAAAATTATAAACAGCTACAATTTTTTTTGTTATTCAGTTTAATTTTACTAAATTCAGCAAACGTTATTGGTGTAATAAAATACACCTATCAGCAAAAAAAATAAGTTAAATAAGCTTTGCCAGTGGCATACTTCATGGGCAAGTAACACCTTTTTCCCTTCTAAATTTTAGTCCACTGTCCAAAATTTTGATTTTTTTTTTATTAAATTTCTAAAAAGAGTACATTATTTATTTGAAAAACATCAAAAAATTTAAAATTTTATGTCTAAATAACTTTTTGGATAGTGACGTAAAATTTAGAAGGGATGCCGTATTACGTACCAATGCTGTACGCCTCTGGAAAAGTTAATTAAAGCAGGTAACTAATTTTTTGCTGATAGGTGGATATTATAACATCAAAACCGTTTGCCAAATTTAGTAAAATTCTTGTGAGTAATAAAAAAATATAGCCATAAATATATATATACGACTATATATACGACTGATAAAATTTGATATCAGATGTTTGAATTTTAGGTTTTAGACCATGCATAACTTTTTATGTAAAGTAACTTTTTTTCTAAAATTAATAGACCATTCAATTGTTTATGAAAAATAAGATTTTTTCTTAAAATTCTTAAAAAAGTTTTCCGTATGCCGCCAAGTTACACAAACATACTACATATAAATGAGATTAAATTTGTTGAAAATAATTTTTACTGATGCAGATCTATATAAAGTATTGTGGGTAAATACGGTAATAAAAACACTTTTTTATTATATTTTTCTTTTTTTTAATTTGATTCATTGGCTGCAAGACCTTTCGGTATATACAGGGTATTCCATTAAGAATGGAAGCAACTGAAGATTAACTGATGAGAAATAAGCCGATTAAACGAAACATCCGTAGGTAAAACATTACTCGAAAATCAAAAATTATAAACAGCTACAATTTTTTTTTGTTATTCAGTTTAATTTTACTAAATTCAGCAAACGTTATTGGTGTAATAAAATACACCTATCAGCAAAAAAAATAAGTTAAATAAGCTTTGCCAGTGGCATACTTCATGGGCAAGTAACACCTTTTTCCCTTCTAAATTTTAGTCCACTGTCCAAAATTTTGATTTTTTTTTATTAAATTTCTAAAAAGAGTACATTATTTATTTGAAAAACATCAAAAAATTTAAAATTTTATGTCTAAATAACTTTTTGGATAGTGACGTAAAATTAAGAAGGGATGCCGTATTACGTACCAATGCTGTACGCCTCTGGAAAAGTTAATTAAAGCAGGTAACTAATTTTTTGCTGATAGGTGGATATTATAACATCAAAACCGTTTGCCAAATTTAGTAAAATTCTTGTGAGTAATAAAAAAATATAGCCATAAATATTTTTTGGATTTTAACACCGTAATTCGGAAACGAGAAACATTTTATAACAATTACCGTTTAAAATTAATAAAATTATTACGCCATCTGTTGAACAAAAGAACTATTAAATATGGAATATTGCTCCATCTGTTGAACAAAAGGATTCTTAATTTATGACATATAAATGACATCTATCAAAATTAGTTCATGTTACGAATATTGGGGGTGGTACTGTGGCCTTAATTTTAAATAATTAAATTAAATGAAAAAATCCCGGCCAACGGTGGCATTCGATCCTGAGACCTTTCGATCTCAAAGTCATGACTCTAACCACTGAGCCAACCCCCTATATCCACTCTTGTTGCACAAACTACTATTGGTCACCCAACGACTATTATTTTTAAAAATTTTAAATAAGTTACGATTCTGTTAAACTAATTGTCCGTATATTTTTTAGTTATTAAACTTAAATATATATTAAAATTACTCATTTTTGTGTAGAATCGATAAATAATTGCATTTCTATTTTTTTTTTTTTTTTGGTGTGTCATCGGCTTCAACTGCTAAGATTATTTCGCCTAGTGTTCTGTGTAGGCTTTGTTACTGTTTCCCAGCGCCACTTTTTTTTAATTATTAAAATGCATACAATATTTTAAAAGTATTTTGTCTTAATAACCTAAAATCATTTTTTTATTTTGTAGATTTTCGTTAGTGGGTTGAAGAAAAAATATACTGTACAACTTGAGTGGATTATCCACATCGTACTCAGCTAATTGAGCACTCCGCTTACAGCGTCGTTCTCAAATTTTATCTTCGTCCGATATGGCCTACTATTTAATTTTAATGGTGATTGACATTTTTTGACTATTTGACATTTAATTCGGTGATTCTCTCGTCACCATAACGGCGCGAGTTGCGATCTATCTTAACCAAGGAAAGAGAGAGGACCCGTAACAAAAAAAACTAATACGTTCGATAAGGCATCGTTTCCGAGATAAGGGATATCAAAGATTCTTTATAAATATTTTATTATTCCTATTAATTATCGATTTAGCAGATTTAATTTACATTTTCATACTTTGTTGATAATAATTTATTTAGTAGTATGTTTTGAACCTACTGCAGTTGATTCAGTAATTGTAACGGTATGCTCACGGGGCAAGTCGCTAAGTTTTTACACAAAAAAAATAGCATCCAGAAGATTTTTAGAATTTTTTTGTTTATAGAGGGAACAATCTAGTTAAAGTTTCAAAAAAACAATAAGTATTTATTCCGAAAACAAAGGTATACATTTAATTTGTTTTTACTCTGAGGGTTCCTAAATAGTTTTCATTATTTCGTACGGGAGAAATTTATAAAAAATTATTCGTGAATTTATGTAATTTATATTACCAAAAAATTACTTTTTTACCTAGTTGATAAGTATGTAACATTTTTATAGAAAGAGAAGTAACTGCTATTACTGTTTGACAATCTGTAAATATGTAAGTATACATTTTCGAGAAAGTAAATGAGAAATTATAATTCTTCCTACAAACTATTAAGACCATCCCACAACCCAAAGGTGAAAAACACATACTTGGAGATTTAAAAAAACCTGTCATCGCTTCCAGATAGCAGACGACGTCTGAAAGACGCCTTTTTTGTGTCTTGGTTTGGTCTCAATGTCCTAGGACGTTATTCATATGTCTTATAAGGCGTCTGACAAAAGCCATAATTCAGACGTTTTTAAGACGTCTTAAAGACGTCTTGCCAAATCCATATATTAATGTGAAAGCCCAAAGACGTCTTTAAGACGTCTTACAAACTTCTTTCATTTGGACGGAAACTTGCACGATTTACATAATTTAAATTTAACAAGAGGAATCAAATGACACATTCTAGACGAGAAAATACAAAAGCTAACTACAGCAATCATCAGGGCTAGAGACGCCTCAATAAAAACAAAAACACACGGACAATACTAAGACAACTTACCACAAAACATCCTAGACCTGATCACTAACAAAAACCACATACGCAGACGTTGACAGCAACACAGACAGGACGATAACAGGGTTCGACTTCACGACGTAGGTAAACAGATAAATAAACTCATCCTAGAACACAAAAATCAAAAGTGAAGAAAAACTCCATAGGACAATTCATTGTGAAAAATTGCGAAAGGCTCCGCTAAGCCCTTCTCGCAGCTTCCCACATTGAATTACGATGACAAAAGGGTGAAGCGTTCGGCGAAATCTTTCAAAAAATATTTGAAAATAACAGTGCCAATAGTATCGAACAACAAGAAATGGAAAATACAGTTACTGCTATTAAAAACATGAACCGGGATACAGTACCAGTAAATAAATTAACTTTCCCAAGAAATCAGGGATGTGGTAAAGAGATTGCACAATAGAAGGGCTCCGGGATCAGATTGCATAAGTAATAATCTTCTAAAAAATTTATCCCCTAAAGCATACGTGCAGATGCACTATATCACAAATGCAGTGCTCAAATTGCAACACTACCCCTCAAAATTAAAAATTGCAAATGTAATACCAATTTTAAAGCAAGATAAAAGCGCTAGGGCCGTTGAAAGCTATCGCCCTATTTCTCTTCTTTACGGAATAGCCAATACGGAATAATTGACAGAATCATTTTAAAAAGACTACATACTTACGAAATAGATAAACCGATTATTCCGTCAGAGCAATACGGGTTTAGAGCTGGCCACGGCACTGTAGCACAGGTTGTAAGGATAGCCAACCACGCGAAAAAAGCGTTCAGTAATAAACAACAAACGGTGTTGGTTGCTCTAGATGCTGCAAAAGCCTTCGACACGGTTTGTACTGACGGTCCAATCTATAAAATGTTTGTGAAGGATTACCCTGTGTACATTGTGAAAACAATTCTAAGCTACCTATATAACAGAACATTTCACATCAAAATAAATGACACTCTAACAAGACCATATACTGCCAGAGCATGAGTACCTCAGGGTTCGGTACTCTCGCCCCACCTGTATAGTATAATGGCCCATGATATTCCTATGGGACTAAATGGTATAAAGACGGCGCTGTACGCCGATGACACCTGTATTTTTAAATCATCTGCATCAGCTGAAATCGCCATGAGAAGACTGGAGATCCACACGAACAGAACGTTTGTCCCTTACATGGACAAAAACAAAATTAGGATTAATCCGTAGAAAACCGAAGCGGTTTTGCTATCGAAAATGAGGTCGAACAGACTAATAATGGATTTAAAATTCCAGCAGAACAAAATTCTCACGCCCAATAAATTAAAATACTTAGGGATTATACTTAACAAGCGACTAACGTTCAAAACCACATTGACGAGCGAGTTAACAAAGCTACGGCTATGATTCGCATACTTTACCCTATGTTACATAGACGTAGTGGAGTTACTTGTGATAATATTATTGTAGAAGCAAATAATCCGGCCTATACTTACGTATGGATCTTCAGTTTACTGCTCAATAGCGCAAAGTCACATTCAAAAACTCCAAAGAGTTCAAAACAGGTGTCTTTAGCTTGCCTTGGGGTATGACTACTACGCCAGAATTACAGGCATTCACGACGAAACAACCATGCCCACTGTCAAAGATTACATTGCTGCTGTCGTAGAGAAATTCTATACACACAGTCTTTCGGATAACGTCAAGGAAGACATACTATCTTAGCACAGCGGAAATGCTGGAAATAAGGAGGCACGGATGCTTACATGAGAATCTGGACCTCTACAGACGGGACAAACATACGCATCAACACCCTTCTCACTACGACAAATACACTAAATAACTATTTTACTAGGACAAGTACTTAAACATGCTAGTCCGACGGAATACGCGTGAAGAAGATATCTGTCTGCATTTTTAATATATTTGTAATCTATTAGATACTTTCAAACTGTAAATATTTAAATAAAGATTTTGATGATGATGAATTAATGAGGAAATCGAGGCTTGCCACGATCCCCTCGCTGGAGATGGATTTCACCTTCCAGTCAAGTAAAATAGTTATAGACAGACTATACAAATGATGCACATACAAATAAGGACAAGCCTGGTTTTTCAAAGTTTTTCCCAGAGAAGACAATCACAACTAAATTCTCACAAAAACTAACATAAAATTCAATTTTCTATCGTAAAATTCGCCTATATTACCGTATGATATCGTCTGATAAGGAGGTGGCACGATTAAATACAAAATTATTAGTTATATCCTAGGTATTTTGAGCTAGGGTGTCGAGCTCAGGCAGCCGGGCACTTGAAGATGTTTCGACTCGAGTTTCGTTGTTTAATTGTTTATATCTTGTCCAATGACCATGTAAATAGAGAAAAATTGTACCTAAAGAGATTTTAAAGTAGTAAAAGGAATCAAATGAAGTTAAGTTTGACTTTGAATAAGGATAATTTCCTGACCGTAGCAGAATTTTATATAAATAAAAATTTCCTTAGTTTATTCGGTCAATATTTTTATTTTCTATTGCACAGCACTACATATGTTTTGGAAAATACAATTTTTAGATCTTCTGGTGCAGTCAATTTATAAAAATTATGGGAACGAATACAAACAGTTTCAAAAATTTTTAAATAATAGAACGCCATCTTTCTATTTCACATCGTATGAAGGTGTATTCGAAAATATTCGAAAATAACTCTTAGTGACCTCTGGTTAATAGATATTTTATCATTTAATATTTTTAATTCTCTGTTTTGCATCCTTTGTAACCTGCGAGGTTAATCTACTAATTTTAATAATAAAGATGTTCTACGTCCTCCGTGCACGATGATACCCATTTTAAAATTATTTTATATTATTATAGACAGGTTATAGAATTAGCAGAATAAAAATAATGAACACGTGGGTTTTTAAGACTTACTATATCATTATGAGCCATTAATATGACATCTTAAAGACGTCTTATTTATATCTTATTTAAGGCTTCACAAGACCATTATAAGCTATTAATAAGTCGTCTTATTTATGGCCTGTTTAACGCTGCACAAGACCAACGAACTATTAATAAGTCGTCTTAAAGACGTCTTATTTAGGGCTTAGTTAATGCTTTACAAAACCATTATAAGCTATTAATAAGTCGTCGTGAATACGTGTTATTTATGGCTTATTTGAGACTCTACAGAATAATATAAGCCATTAATAAGACTTTTTAAAGACGTCCCCTTTTGTAACAGACGTCTTTCAGGAAATACCAGACGTCTTAAACACGTCTCATATCTCTTATGCTAGACGTCTTAAAGACGTCTTTAACACGACTTTGTGCTATCTGGGCTGAGATTAAAACACAGACATCTTTATTCTGTATACAAATGGCAAATGCCCTACCTCTAGACAGACCATCGCGATGGCTTCGGGGATGGTTTTAATATTTCGTACGGTTATTTTTGACATTTTGTTTCGGAATTTTCAAATTATTTCTACAACTTATTTCAGATAATTCTGACCTTTCGGATTTCGTTTTGCATTCTACTATACATTAAATTTACAGTTTTTTTAATTTTAGTGTTTATTTAGTTAATTTATAAAAATTGCCATAAATTTAAACAAAATTAATATCAACGAATAAATATTTTGATTTTTTTTTTAAACGAATGGAAAGGTTGATAATGTATATCATTAAAAAATAAAATAAAAGTAGTTTATGCAACAAGAGTGGCGCTGGGAAACAGTACCAAAGCCTACACAGAACACGAAGCTAATGACCATAACAGTCGATGCTGATGACACTTAATAAAAAAAAAAGTGGTTATGATGGCCATATCGCATGAAGACGAAATTTTAGCACGATTAAATTGACTTCATATAGTTTTATTTAAATTAACAAATTATTTTTAATTATAGACGAAATAAAAATAGAAATTCTATTATTTATCGATTTTATACAAGAATGTATCATTCTAACGTAAGTATAATTTCCATATCTAAAAAATATACTGACAATTAGTTTGGCAGAATTGTTACTTATTTAAAATTATAAATATCATAGCAGTCGGTTGATTAAAATAGGAATTGTAATTGGTGGATTTAATTTTTTTGCAGTGTTCACACTCACTAAAATGGATGTTAAATATATTGGTTCAGTTGAAGGCAATGGCATACTTTTTCGTTTTGTAATCTGGGCGTAGATAAGCTAATATCCATGTGGGTGTAGAAAAAAAGCTTCATTTACTCTGAATTAAAACGTCATTTACGGCAAGCTTTTAATTAATAATTTAATCTTTAATCATTTATTTTCAGATAGAAATAGAAGGATTGACGGGCGAAGTGCGGTTCAGCGAGGAGGGAAGACGCCAAAACTATACTCTGCATGTAGTGGAAATGACAGTTAATAGTGCTATGGTTAAAGTGGCCGAATGGAGTGACATAACAGGATTTATGCCTGTTGCTGCCAAATATGTCAGATTAAAAGCTAATGCGCAAATTGAGAGAAACAAGACTTACATAGTTACCACCATTGTGGTTAGTATCAGAGATTTTTCAAATTATTAGAACTTATGACACGTTGGTACAAACAGTCTGTTCACTATATTTATGCGGGTTTCGGATTAAAAATTTTATGAGTATTTCCAGGTAAATACCCGAAAATTTGACCTGTTCTTTGGGGAAATATCAACTGGTTAAATGAAATGAAAAATAATATACAACTTTTTAATTAAATAATAATGGAGAATCTTTTGTATAATTGAGAGCAGAATTAAACTTCTTTAATAATGGAGTCTAATGTGGCTATTATAAACCTAATAATAATTTTATAATACACTTCACACAGAAAATATGGTCTATATATAATAAGAGGGTTATTTAGCTCAAATAAAATATTTTCTACCATAAAAATTTGTTCCATGTAAAGAATTTCAAATGAATAATAAAAAAATTGAACTTGCCAACAAAACTAAATATCAGTCATTATCATCCAAAATATCATAATCGTCATCATCATTACTGTCATCACCATTAATTGTTATTATGATTGGACTTATTTCGTTTATTTTATTTCCACGAGTCCACCAATCTTCTATTAGTTTCTCGCACTTGGATATACAGTTTCGCCACACTTCTGGAGTTGCAATTGAAAGTGTTTTTTGCCAAGTTTCTCGAACTGCGACGTCACTATAACCATTAGGCCCAATAGGGTTGTCATAATATTGTTTTGCTATTTCCCATATATACTCGTATTCGATGAGAATAAACTGGCAATGATACGGTGGCAGACGTAAAACTTAATGACCGTAACTTTCAATAATCTGATCCACAACAAAGGTTTTTAGTTTTGCGTGTATATTTGCCAAGCGTAATAATTCTGATTTTAATACATATTGAGGAAATGGTATATGTTCCTTTGTCAACCTTTCTTTAATTTTATCAACAGTCCAAGAATTCGTTGGACTTTTGTTTAATACTTTAGAATGGTAAGGTGCATTATCTAAAATAATCTTGTGCACGACAGAACTTCTTTCACAAAGGGCCTTTCTGTTATCATCCTTTTGAAATTTGAAACCCAAGTTATGTAACACTTGCCATAAACTTGTTCTGCCAATGTCGTCAAATTTTCTATCTATGTATTCCGAGAGAATTGTATGTAAGGTCACATGTTCCTTGTTGGCCCTTATTCGATAAATGGTATCACGAATTTCAAATTTCTTTCCATCTAGAATATCTTTCGTTTTCAATGATTGGCGAGTTTTGCGATGATCTTCTTTCGGCAGTTCACTATTGTGATTTTGTAATACTCCTCTTAATTTGGTTTCATTAATTCCTAGAGCATCGCATACGCGTTGTTGTACCGACATTACCGATTTTAAAGGACCGCTATTTTTTTTTTATCCGTGAAATACTTATGTACACTACAAATTAGACTATTCACATCTAACACACGTCTGGGCATTTTTACAATTTCCTATAAATTTACAATATACATACAATGTCAACACTTGCAAAGAATTAATTCAACTGCGATATTTGTAACAAATTTAGTACCTACCCTAATGTTATTTTAATTTAAATCTGACCGTTAGAACAATTTTACCTAATTTCTTGGGAAGACGCTTATTGGAACTGGTTGTCAATGACTAATTTGCATAATTTTGTTTATCCGAAACCCGCGTAAGTAAAACGAACAGAGTGTTTTTATTTTTCTATACAGCATTTTATAAAGTATTAGAGATAGAGAGAGACAGTCTATGCTATCCAATCCCTTTAGCGATGCTTTTTCTATCACTGGTTTCAAAAAATATCAACTTAATGTCATCTGCAAAAAGCAATATTCGTTAGGATTTATATGGGATTTATTAATTATTATTATCACTGAGATATATTATAATTGACACAAAATTAAGTCCCAGAATACTGCAGACCCGACTTTTAATCTATTTGGAACATAATTAAAATTTGTATTATTTGATTGTTTTCTACAAACATAATTAAATTTATGCTGACTATTTAATCAAAGAACACGTAACAACAGAAACTAATAAAACTTATTTATAAAACCCCAAGATTCGGTCCCCTTTGTTAACAAAACACGCGACAAAGATTAGAGTCTATTGAGATGTTCGTTTTCAGGAAGAGCCTTACATCATGCTGAGAAAGCCTGACATAGGGGAGACCCTTATTGGAAACGACCGGTTTGAAGGATATTGCAAGGACCTTGCGAACTTAATAGCCCAGAGGCTTGGCATAAATTGTAAGTATATATATTCGACATATTTATATATTGTCGGATAAACATACAGGATGATTCATGGGATTTTATATAATGGAAAATAATTTATTGCTTGATAACTGATGGCGATTAAATGTTTTTACTAAGTTAAAGTTACAAAAATAATTAATAAATTTTGTTATATTTCAGTTATTATTATACAGAACAACATAAAAGTCTGTAAAATTCAGTTTTTTAGCGCAAACAAATCGAATAACCTATAATTTTTGTGTCTCTCAGAGAGAGCGTTCCGTAAGCTATTTTAGTTTAACAGAATTCGTTATTCCTTATAGATCATCCTGTATAAGAGGCTTTTAAATAATTATTCGTTTTATAAAAACTACAGCTAATAAGTATCTCCGAAAATTATACACCTACATTTTTTATCCAATTGCCTCAAAATTAATTAGGATAAAGTTTGTATATTTGACATATAAAAATATCGGTATCCTTAAAATTCACCGCCAACAATTCACCGACAGCAATTCATCACCAACAGTTCACCGCAACGCAATTCACCGCCACTAATATTCACCGCAACAGCAATTCACCGCCAAAATAAATCGACGTGTCCGAGGATTTTTTAAAACAATCGCTTATACCATAGTTATGAATTTTGTTCCGAACTTTATCACCACCGTGTATAATAACTTAAAGTAATATCATAAGTACACCTATTAAAATAACTACAATATCTCATTTAATTTTATAATCCCTGGCAAAAACGAATTACTTAAACTTAAAGCAACTATTAAAATAACATTACAATATCTCATTTAATTTTATAATCCCTTTTACCTACCTCGAAAAGAATTTCATCGTAATTACCAGATAAGTAAATCCCTAATAATAGTAGTAGTAACATAACATTGCAAGAACTAATTAGTGAACAATAACTTAAAGCAACTATTAAAATAACATTACAATATCTCATTTATAATTACCAGATAAGTAAATCCCATTTTCTTGTAGTTAGATTTCAATATAAAACTGGGATGGTATTTCAAATTTTCATTTCAAGTGACACCATTATACGGACAGGCCAGTACCTCTGTTAAAATGCCTCTCGAGTTTGTTATGTCAGAAAATGGAAAGCGGAAGTTGCTCCTTGATGGGCACTTCTTCTTTAAAGAAAAAGAAAGCGTCGATCAAATATTGTGGAAGTGCGAAAACTACCAGAAAAGTGTAAAGTGAGGGTGAAAACAGTGAATGATGTTGTTACGGTTAGAGGGGAACACAATCATGTCGGAGACGCAGCTGGAGTGGAAGCGGCTAAAATTTACGAGGCTATTGAAACAACTGCCAAAACAACTACCAATGCCCCTCAGGCTATAATTACCGATGCAACAATCCAATGCAGTCAAGCAGCAGCCCCCAAACTTCCAACTATAGACGTGATGAAGAGAACGATCCGCCATAGCCGTCAACAGAAAAGGGCTGGTCCAGCTCTGCCAAATCATCGCCAAGAGATCGAATTTCCAGAGGAGTACAAAAGAACCCTCAACGGAGAGGATTTTCTGCTGTATGATTCCGGCCCAGAAGAAAATAGGATGGTGGTATTTTCTACCCGCAGAAATATGCAGTTGCTCGCAGGCAGTAATCATTGGTATGCAGATGGTACCTTTAAAACGGTACCACTGTTGTTCCATTAATTATATACCATACATGGGTTAAAAGAAAATGCAGCGGTACCTTTGGTTTACGCTCTGTTGCCCGACAAATCAGAAGCGACATATACACGCCTTCTTCGAGCTATGAAGAATTTGGAGCCTTTATTATCACCAAGGACTGTTACTACCGATTACGAGAAAGCTATGAACAATGCGTTCAGGACAGAATTTCCGAATGCTAGGCTAAAGGGGTGCTTTTTCCACTTCACCCAGTGCATTTTCCGGAACATTCATAATCACGGGTTGAAGCAAAGGTATGAGACGGACGCAAATTTCGCGCTGCATATGCGAATGTTGTCAGCAATTGCGTTTGTTCCACCAGCATCAGTAGTTCATGTGTTTGAAACATTGGTTGACAATGACGTTTTCCCTCCAGAGGCCCAAGAAGTTATTGACTATTTCGAGGATACGTGGATTGGACGCCCCAAAAAGAGACAGCGCCGATCACCACAATACCCTATTGAAATGTGGAATGTTTATGAGAGAATCTTGGAATATTTACCTAAAACAAACAACTCTGTGGAAGGTTGGCATCGAGGATTCCAAGAGCAGATTGGGGCGATGCACCCTAATATTTGGAAGTTCATTGATTGTGTCAAAAAAGAACAAAACCTGAATGAAGTCCGGATAGAGCAATATTTAAGCGGAGTCGAACCCCAACCGTCGAAGAGGAATGTGCCCGACGCATTAAGAATGTTGTTGATGAGTATAATCCTGACAACATACTTGACTATATTAGAGGGATATCCCATAATATATCGTATTAATTTTACTATATTTGTATATTATTTTGTTCTTTGACAATGTTCCCATTATATTGTTTTGTATTGTATTATATTTGGTGGTTTTTATTAACGACATTTTGATAAATGTTTTAATGATGTTGTTTTAATTTTAAAAATAAAATAAATAAAAGTGGTTATTTTTTGTTGCGGTGAATTGTTGTGGCGGTGAATTGTCGTGGCGGTGAATTGCTTTACGGTGAACTTTCGGCGGTGAATTGCTGTCGATGAATTGTTGGCGGTGAATTTTCCTAGATCCAAAATATCACACCTAATATTTTTTAATAAGATATTATTTTATATGTATCTTATGTTTTAATGACTTGTTTGTCCTAGATGAATTGAGAATAGTCAAAGATGGAAAGTATGGTGCTGAGAATCATGAAGTAAAGGGAGGCTGGGATGGAATGGTTGGTGAACTAGTTAGACAGGTAAATTTTGTTTTTAAATCAAGTAAATAACATCAAGTCAATGTATAGCGTGGGGTGTGTCATCTTTTTGGACATGTAAGGCCGCCGGTCCCCCAATTCATGGATGTTGTGCTCGTTAATTATCCCTAAAAAACCATCCTGTCATAAATAAATAATCTTTATTTTGATAAGCTTTTTAAATTAGATAAAAATGCAGATATGTTCAACACGTGACTTTCCTGTCTAGTTATTTCAGGCTTTTTCCGGTTAATTTGTACAACCTATTGTGATTGTGATTAAAGGATAAACTAAATACATATATTTGCCACACACATCTTGCTTGAAAAATTTTTTTGTATACTCGTATATTCATTGCTAACGAAAAAAACTGAAACTAAAAATTTCACACTTTTCCTTAAATTTTTCCATTACGGTCTATAATAGCCCTCGCCATACCAAAAGTGGCGATAACCCGAAATCTAATTTTTCAGGAATATCTCGTGGCTTCGTGGCTTTTTTCAGAGATATTCTGTGAATTCTCCTAATTTATGACAAGAATGTTGCCTTTTCAATGAATTTTCCAAAACAGCAATTTTTCCCCGGAAAACTGGCAATGGATCACAAACGAACCAGTTTTGGGAAGCAGTGGTATAAGCTAAAACTCTCCAACTCGACAAGCAAGCTTTTTCCCCTTCTGTCTGCAATTTAACGTTACTCAATCCAGTCTATTTTTTTGTGAATAAGAAATAGTGAAGTTCGATGTAGTCTAACAAAAATCGTCTATCCGATAGGGACCTCTACGAAATCCTGACACAGTATTTAGATGACGAGTTTGAATAAGAAATACCTTTGGAGCAGGCATTTAGTGATTTTTTAGATGTTGAGAACGTAGAAGCTGAGAGAATTGAAGGCAGTATTTCATCAGAAGTAGATGAAGAAGGCGAAACAATAGGCAGTCGTACGATGTAGATAATCGTACTAGGTATACTGTAGCACCTAAAACAAAAAATCCAGATCACGCAATATCTTGCAAGTAAGCAAAGTTCTCACAGATACAAGTAAGAATGTGAATTCTATTACTGACTGTTGTTTTCTGAAGAGTTGCTAGATATCATTATAAAATACACAAACAAAAAGGCTAATGACTTTACAAACACCTATAATGAAAGCCATAAAGACAAAATAGAGTCATGGATTGAGGTAGACACTACAGAAATGCTTGCTATCTTAGGAATTTTTATCCTTACCGGTAGATTTCGTGAATCAAGAGAAAGTTTACGAGATTTATGGTCGACTACAAGTAATTCTTTCACAAGACTCATTTATCAGGCCACTATATCCAGAAGAAACAGGTTTTCGTTCATTCTACGTCACCTCCGTTTTGATGACTTATCCACAAGAAATGAGAGAAAGGAGCAAGATAAGCTTGCTCCGATTCGTGAGATTACCGATATATTTGCCAATAATTGCAGGACATCTTACAAGCCTTTCGATTTTGGGATTACCGATTAAGTCGTTGTTCATTAAAAATTATTATACCAAGTAAACCAGGCAAATATGGTGTAAAAGTATGGGCCTTTTGTGATGCTGAAAATTTCTATTGCTGCAATTTTAAAGTGTATTTAGGAAAATTAAATGGCATAGCAGAAAAAAATCAAGGTCCTCGAGTCGTAAAAACTTTAGCAAGCTACTGGTATAGTAGTGGACGAAATATAACGACTGATAATTTTTTCACCGACATCACCTTGGCAGAAGAACTTTTATCCCAGAATCTACCAATGAGTGTTATGTTGAGACAGTCCAAAAAACTCGCAAAGACTTGCCAAAGTACTTATCGGATATTCAAAAAAGAGCAACCTATTCTTCCCAGTTCCTTTTTACCTTACCGTTACCAAGCCCAAGAAATTTGTTGTATTTCTAGTGATTTACCAAAATAAAAATAAATGTATTCTTATTATCATGATAAAATAATATTTAGTTTGATGTTTTTCTTTGGCAGTGACTTATACTTATACTTTATCTTATGAATAAAAAGTTTATTTTGCTGTTTTTTTTTTTTGTAAAAAAAGTAGAGCATAATATAGAAACATGTTTTATTATGACTCCTAAGGTTTTGTATTACAAAAACACTAAAAAAAAGTTTTGTATCTGGGTCAATTTTGACCCTGTTCTGGAATCGAAAGTTTTAAAATTATTTTGGTTTGGCGAGGGTTAGAGAAATCATATATAATTCAAAAATTATAGAGAGTTATATTGCAAACAACTTTTATTTGAATAAATTTCTTAAAAATTTGAATTTTTCACATTTTGTCAAATTTATGGATATGGAGATGCTTTCGTACTTGGAAATGACCAGTTAGAATGCCTGTGACTAGGCGCAGATTTTGTCTAGTCATAGTCAAGTATTTGTGTGCTGCAGTGTTGTCAGGATAACTTAAGAGCTCCCTGGCAACTGTGCAATTTCTTGTTTCGTCCTATCTTTCCTTGAATTTCACAAGGGAATGTTCTTTAATTAGGTCTGTCACTACGGATTTTGTCAGGCCAATAGAAGGGCCAGGTCCAAAAAATATTTGGTTGGCTGCTTTTTTGGCTAGTAAATCAGCAAGATGGTAACCTTTCGATGTGGCGTGACCTTTGATCCATCTTAAGGTGACCACATTGCTGAAGGATACTTCGGCCAAAGCTTCGTGACATTCTAGTACTAACCCTGAATAATTTCGTGGTCTTTTCAGGGTAAGTAGTGCTTGTCTGCTATCTGTATAGATCAGCATGTTTCTTCCAGTGATATTGTTTCTGGTTATTTCTTTTGCTGCTATGAGAATTCCAGTTAACTCTCTTTAAACTACACTGGCACTATTGCTCACAGCCCATTTTATGTTTAGGTTTAAGAATCTGAAGTATATTCCACATCCTGGGCCTTGTTTTGTTTTAGAACCGTCGGTGTAGATATGAATTATACCTGCAACTTCTGGCTGTTCTATTTGTTCTACTATAACTTTATATGGCTTATGGAAGATATATCTGGGTGAGATGGAGTCCATGTTCACTTGAAGCAGTAGGAAAATATCGAGTGCCTCCTGCCAAAAGCGACGTCTCGCCTCACCAGATCCTTTATCAGGTTCTATTCCGTGCGGAGCCGTCTCATTGTCATCAGAGCAACCTCTTTGATGTAAATATCAAGCAGAGTAAGACTAAGAATGACTTCCATGGCTCTGGTCGGTGTTGTTTTTATGGCTCCTGTTATGTTGAGACATGCTTTTCTTTGAATTTGTTCTAGTTTATGGATAGCTGTTAATTTTTGGGTTTTCGATACCCATACAACTGCACTGTATGTTAGCATAGGTCTTATGATAGCCGTGTATGTCTATACGACGACTCTTGGGGAGAAACCCCAGGTCCGTCCCATGGTTTGGCGGCATTGTTCATAAACAATGTATGCTCTTTTAACTTTGTTTTCTAAATGCGAGTTCCACGTTAACTTGCTGTTAAAGATGGGACCTAGGTTCTTCACCTTTGTTGCAAGGTTAAGTTTTGATTTTAAGAGTTCTAGAGGTTTTAATTCCACATTCATCCTTTTCCTTGTGAAAAGGACCATTTCTGTCTTCTTAGGATTGATAGACAGTGAATAGTCCTTGCACCACTGTTCTTTTATTTTTGGAGCTACTTGCATTCTTTCTCAGAGTATGTACTCAAAATTTTCTGTTTGCAGAATGACCAGGTTAGGTTTAATAAAAGAGAATTTTGACGAGCTAGAAATTAAAATTCGAAAAGCAATTTGGAAAATGAATATGAAAAATTAATAACCAAAAAAAATAACTATATTATTTTATGAAACAGAAGTATTTTATACTTAAAAATATGCAAAGTACAAAGTAGTTTTATGAAATAGGCCCCAGGTCATCTGTATATGCTATTGTGTAATTACTGTCATTATTGAGGCGGCTGATGAGGGTGTCGAAAACCACATTTCACAGTAGAGGTGATGGCACCCCTCTCCGTGAACATCCTCTTGCAACCAAGCCTCTTATATTCACATCGTCTACACTTATTTTTAATGCTCGCTTTGAGAGCATGTTATGTATACACCCACTAATCATTTGTGGAACATTCCTGTTGGTTAGTGAGTGTATTATCTTTGGGAAGGTGGTTTTATCGAAGACACTTTCTATGTCTATGAAAAGACCCAAGGCAGACTTCTTATTGTCCAGGATCTTTCTATCCGGCCAGCAACTAGATGAAAGGCTAAATCAGTTGATCTGCCTGGGGTGTATGCATGTTGGTTTGGGTGTAGTGGTGTTGTTATAACCACCGCATTCCTTATGTGCCTTTCGCATAGCCTTTCCAATGTTTTCATGGGAAACGATGTCAGACTATCTGGTTGGTATGTTTTTGGGACACTGTAATCCATCCTTCTAGGTTTGGATATAAATACCACTTTTACCACTCTATTTTTTGGGGATATACCTTGGAGTCAACGAGGATCTGAATATACCCACCAGGTACGTCGTGAGTTCTTCTAGATCCCACTGAAGTAGGGCTGGTTAGATATAGTCAGATTCTGGCAATTTAAATGATGAAAAGCTGGATATTGCACATCTAATTTTTTCAACGTCTACAATGTGTTTGGCAGTTTGCCAATCATAGACAGATGGATTGTATTCTTCCTCTGCCCAATCGGCCACGTCTGTGATGACCGAGTCAGGGAAGTGTGTTGACAGCAGGAATTTGATGCTATCTTCGAGGTTGGCAGTTTTTGTGTTATCTTCTTTGATTAGCGCACCAATGCTTCGGTGTAGATCTTTTGAGAGAGTATGTTGCAGAAATTATTCGGTTTCTTTGCAGTAGGATCTCCATGCATCTGTTTTTATCTGACGATTTTTTTGTATTCTCTGAGGTGAGATTTGTAAGAATCCCAGTTCTCTTTGAGTTTTGTGATTCTTGCTTTAATAAAGGATTTCCTAGCCATCTTCCTGAGGTGATCCAACTCGTGACACCACCATGCGGTAGTCGTCTGATCATGTTGGACCAGCCTCATTGGACAGGATTTCTTATAGGCATTGTTTATTGTGCTTTGGATAGTGTTTGCCTACTTCTCCAAAGCACTGTTATTGTTTGGTGTTTCGGCCTCAATCTTTCTCAGAGCCTTTCGGAGAAGTTTTCCTAATTTGACAGGAGATCCTGCGGGAATAAATTTGAACTCAATGTTTCATTTTACACTATATTCAAACTGACTTCCATTTTTCAAAATTTACAAAATACAGACCACACAAAAATTATCGCAAAAATTTGAAGTTATTTCATTTCTGAACCGTTTGATCGATTTGGATGTTCTTCTTTTGATGATAGGTTGATTCCTTAGGAATAGTAATCTCTTTGGTCCTTTAAAAAAAATTTAATTTTTGAGTGAATACCGAGTATTACAATAATATACATTTTTGTTTGGAAAATTTGTAACACTCTGTGGAGTGTACCAGTAATAATAGCATGTAATACTTAATAGCCTACTTTTGCATCATATTTTCGCAAAATTTAATGTTTTTGATTGGTTTTTTATTTCTGTTTTTAGAAATATCTAAAATTTTTAGCACAACCTGTTTGTACAGACTTCATATTGGTACAATCTACAGGGTGTTAAAAATGTTCCAATCAAAAACATATATTAGGCCAACTCAAAAATAAAAAATTTTAACAGGTGATAGGTGTGTACACACTTGGTAATTCAGAAATTAAACTAGGCATTTCAAACAAAATGGTTGCCAGTAAGTAATAACAGGCACATAATAAGTTATAATATGGCAACACTGTGGGTCTGTTGATTTGACAGGGTCAATGATATAGATAGTTATATAGATTGATCATCCATGTTTTTAAAAATAAACAAAAGCTTATGTCTTGAAGTAAAAATATGAGTAATTATTTATTTAATATATTCAAAGGCTAAAAATTGGTTTTTAAACACATATTTGCTAAATTAATGAACACTTGCCAGGTAATATGGCTGCTTGCAAATGACTCGCTTTGAGCGATCTATATAATGATATATGTATCATTGACCCTGTCAATGGCAACATGCCCTCAGGGTTACCATATCCAAACTGTCAGTTCCCACTAGCATTTTGACAGGTCGTTGGAATACCTAAATAGTGGGTATTTTAAGTGTGTCAACTGAGATTATCTTAATATAATCCCGTCTTTAATTAAATAATTAGTATAGCGCTTTCGATTTATTAGGCCATCTTCAGGATTCTATAATAAAAAATTAAGTATAAGATTTAAAAAATAAAAGGTTTTCTTTTTAAAAATACATAGTCGTCTGTTACAACATAGAATTTAGGTGAATCCACAAAGATCAATTATTAAAGATAGAAGGCCATGCCAATATAATACTTAACATCCTAACCAATGTCGAAATTGAAAAATATAAAAGCAAAGGATAAAAAACCCTCGGCAGGCCGAACAAAATATTCTTGACAAAAAGTTGTCTTGTGTTCGTGTGCCAGCTGGTGTTTACACTAGCAGAATCGAACCAAGAAGCACTGGACCATATTTTTTTGTGTGTAGGGCTAATATATGTTGCCAAGACTAACTTGAACGGATGCCGTTTAAATTTAATGTTAAATCTGCGTAGAAAGAAGCTTAAGCAAATCGGTGTATAAAAATCGGACAATCCTTAGAGAATATTTCAATGACCGGTGACGTGTAACTTAACCGTATCAGTAAAGTGAAAAGCTATCAATATTTTTATAAAAATTGAAATTTGACAATGTGTTAAACCAATGAAGAAAATTAGCCTTAATATTAGCAGCGAATTTAAAAGTTAAAAAAATATAAATGACAAAATTACATTGAAAATTGAAACGTATTGAAGTGCGCAGAACTAAGACTTTAACGAAGACGTGGCAACAATGCCAACAGCTACCGGTTTTTTGTTCAGGTGTGATGTGTCGCGGGGGGAAAGGGAAGAACAGTGTAAAGAGATGGGAGGAGATAGACAGGTTTTAGTTGGCAAACGGTAACAATTAATTTTAAGTTTTTTATTTGTGAAGAAAAACGATTGTAACGACTCGAGCTGTGGTTGATGTTAAACCCAACTTGTCGTCGCTGTTTGGAGTTGTGTGGTTGAATAAAAAATTTCCAATGTACCAGAACCCCGTTTATTTACCTTGAGGAATTGGCTCATTTCAGTATGCAAAGCAAATATTTAAAAATAAATGAAATTTAAAGAGGTAGAAAGGAACATTTGAAATTTAAAATATAAAATAGAATTAACAAGAAAAAAGGAGAAATAGAAATCGACTTTCTTTCAACTAAAGGAGAGAAAGCCGTCCCGAATATGGGTCTGGCCATGTCCGAAGCCTACAAAAACTACAAACGTACAAAAAAAACTACTAAATAAAGAGAAGTATCGATTACAATTATTGTCAACCTACGGGAACACCAAAGTAATAACCAGACTAGTCCCTTCAGCTAGAAGAGAGGAGAAACCGTCTTGGTCACGAAAGTTTAAATGCAAATTATGGATACGAGTAGAAAGTTTATATCCTTTGCTTTTATATTTTTAATTTTGACATTGTTTGGGATGTTGAGTGGTATATTGGAATCGCCTTTTATCTTTAATAATGCACTTAAATTATATGTTGTAATAGCCGAGTAAGTGTTTTTAAAAAGAAAACTTTTTATTCGTGATACCTAATTTTCTATTGTAGTGTCCTGATGAAAGCCTAAATAAGCCTAAAGCGCTAGATTAATTATTTTAAATGAAGACGGAATTATGTTAAGATAATCCCAGTTTACACACTTTAAATACCTAAGAGTTTAATTTCTGAATTAAGTTTTATTTTAAATATCGTACAGATTTTTAATTATTCCTGAAGAATTAACCTTTCGTCAAAAAAAAAAGAAAATAATATCAATCAAACAGTATGAAAGAAAAATAACTTCAAACTTTTGGAAACATTTAAATGATGCGATAATTATTGTGAGTTGTGTATAGTCTAAAAATATTATGGTTAAATATCATAAAACACTAAAAAGAAAAGTTTATTAAATTAAAATACGTAAGTAATAATACGTCGGCATAGAGTGCAAAGCTGCTAAATTCATTTTTTTACAATAATAAAATTTTTATTTTGTTCGAATAAGAAAGAGACGATACACCGACTAGCCAAAATTCAGTTTAATTCGTAAATTGGTGAAAATGCATGATGAGTAAAGGTGCCATTTCGGTAGGCGCGACAGACGACAACAGACGCGACCGAGAACTGTCTCTTTACGTCTAAAACACATACAATTATATGAAACATATTTCGCACGGCACGACCCTTCTTGACGACACTTCTTGACGACAATTTGGATCTGTCTTCGGGCTAAGCATTTTTTGCGTGTTGCACTCGAGTTCACTGTCCTCAGACATCGCTTGTATTTGGAGGTGATTAGGTTGGAAATTTCTTTCGATCTAGGCAGCGTTGCCAGATGCTGGAACGGTATGGGTGAAAAAAAAAAACCGTAGATCTGAAGAGTAGATTTTATTACAGGAGGAAATAATTATAATTTGCAGTGTAGTAAATAAAAAAAAAAACAAATATATAAGAAACGAAAAATAAACATTTTTCTACCCAAGTCAGAAAGTAAACAAAGAATAAAAACAAATAATAACATTTTTAATATATACTTAACGTACGGAAACAAAAAAAAATAATGACAAATAATAGGTACCTACTTCTTTTAGATCAGTCTGAATCAGATAATTCAAAATCGTTGTGTTTGTCATGCATGTTCTTTTTATGATGTCCTGTTAATTCTTTGTTTCATTTTAAATAAAAACATAATGATTATCTTTATGTTTTTTTATGGAGCCAACCTACAGTAATGAATGCTTATTGCGCTGCTTTTACTTCAGCAAATTAACTAGAGAAAATATTCTTTGACCATGTGCTGAAGAATGGAGCAAACTTAATAAATAAAGAACAAAATTTGCTAGAGACAAAAACAGTAGAACTACTTAAAAACAGTAGGTCTGGCAACGCTGATTGTTCCCTAGAATGTTTATCTGCGGGTGTCGCGCTACCCGTCTCCTTGCTTGCCAAATGTACGGAACGTAACATTTAAGCATCTGTTGTCCTTGGGGTCGCCTCGGTGGTCTCCCGTCTCCTGATGCGCTTACCGAAATGATACCTTTAACCTCTTGAATCCATACTATTATATTTTAGCGGCTAAATCAATAGTATCCAGTATGTAGTGTATTATTTGTGAAACCGTTCAACAGGTTCTCTAAAATTTTAAGATAATATAAAGTGATTGTGTTGATTGAATAATACAATCATTGATGCATTACAAATGTGAGTTCTATTTTCATTATTCAATTTTATATTAGTTCTAAAACATAAAAAACTATACAAAATTGTGGTTCAAAATAGATAACCTCAAAACTATTCAATGATATGAGAAATAGCAGGTTTTCTTCAAAAATAATTTTTACTTTCTAGTACATAGCTGATAGTTTTTAATATTTTAAACTAATTTAGTAAATTTTTTTGCTAAGTGAAACTCGTAATTATGTGTCTTGCAGATAACAAATTTATAGGATGAACGTGAACTTTACAAAAATTAGGATTTTATTAAATAAAAATTAGTTATTATTAAATAATATTATATTCTTCAACGAGCATAGAATCATGGCTATCAATCATAAGATATATTCCAATACGAGTGGTCGAGTAATTAATAGCCATCTTGTATGCGAGTAGAAGACTATATTTTCTCCATGACTATTATAGACTATTATAAAGGGTAACTACAAAAATTAAAAATACTTGTAGATACTAATACGGTAAAAGATAAAACAAAGTACTAAAGTGCAGTGTTTTAAATAGATTTTACTATTAAATTAATTAGTAATATTGAAAACAGACCAAAACTTAATGTTAAGTAACTATATTTGTTATATTTGAACAATCCATATGAACCTAATAATATTTTATGCTTCAACTAGTTAAAGAATTATTATTATCATTCTTCAATTAGTGGAAGAATGTATTTAATTTTTCAACTAAAAATGTAGTAAGAATCAACTTATTTCTAAATAGACGTGGAGAAATATCGTTACCAAATCACATTTATGCTAAATAATTATTATGTTGTTACAGATGTCGATAAATACTCTTTGCTGAAGTAAAAAAAAATAAAATTACTGGAACAAAATAATGAAAACATAGAGCCCTACCAAACTCCTAAACCAACAGAACAATCTATTTCAACTGAAAATATAGAGCCTTACCAAACTCCAGAATCAACTTTACAATCTATATCAACGGAAAACATAGAGCCTTACCAAATTCCAGAATCAATTTTACAATCTAGTTTAATGAAAAATGTAGAGCCTTACCAAACGCTTGAACCAACTTTACAATCTATTTTAAAGAAAGCCAATTTTCGAAAATGTACAATTTAAATATTTGATTGATTCTTAAGATCAAAGTGAGGATGAACCTAGTCAGAACAGCAATAATAGCAATTTAAATTTGAACATTAATCAGAAGTATCCAGAAAGAATTGAAGATAGTACTGAAAGTGATAGAGTTTTGAAGGAGGTTTAGTACCCTATGGTCCAAATACTGATTCAAAAAGTGACTATCAGTATCCAGAAAAAAGTAAGAAAAGGAAAAGAAGGATACAGATTCAAAAATCAAATTGGTTTGCCGAAAAAAATAGAAATCTAAGAGAAACTGGAAAAAAAATATTACCGAAGAAAGAAAACTACAACATGAAAGTATGAAGTTCCACGTGAACCAAAAAGATTGAAAAGAAGATGAAAATGTAAAGAGACTGCTCATGGGACACTAAAGTGTTCAATATTCATGGAAGAGGATCTATTAGGTATTCTCAACAGGTTTTTTTTATCAGAACCTGTTAAGCGTCGACAAACAGGTTAAAAAATATCCTGAAGAGACCAAACTTTAGTTTACTTTTTGAAAAAGCAGGATCAGCACATCAAAGTCTGTAGGACTATGTTTTTAAATAGAGTGGATGACAAAACAAGCTCTTTATGAATTTTATGAGAACGATTGGTGTAAACCATGAAATTCGAGGTATCTATCCAACTGTTTTTTATGAAGTTTTTGATGTAAAAAATTTTGGAATATATTTCCGCAAAAAAGATTAATGCGGGAAATGCGTTTTGTTTTAAATTGGCAGTTTATCTGAAGTAGATTATTTAGAAAATCAAAAAAAGATGAAAGAAGCTAGAGCATAAAAAAATAAAGACAAAAGTGAAAAAAATATGGTTTTTACCGTTGATTTACGGCCGTGCACCTAAGTCAAAAATCAGTAGCTTATATTACAGAACAAAACTTTAAATTCATATTTATGTGTTTTATAATCTGAAGAACAACGACGGATTTTGTCACTTATGGAACGAAAGTGAAAGAGGTTTAAATTCAGAAGAGTTTGCAAGTGTCTGGGTGGATTTAATTAAAAAATTAATCAGTCAGTTAAACTTATTAGCAGAACCAATGGCAACTATCCAGCAAAAACAATTTTTTTATAGCTATCAACCAAAACAAAAATTTCTGTAGGTTGGGCACACCCAGATGGAAGCAGACTCTATTCATTCCACTGTAGAGCGGGCTCTTAGAAATAAAACTGTAAGCGTTCCCGCGGATTATGTAGGTATTTGCCGATCGGCAAAGAAAAAACCAAAACTTTAAAATGTGATTCTAAAGTAACCGACATACGGAATCTGCGCTACACCCCAAATGGTGACATATTTTTTAAACTGAGATTTCCTCATGAGTGGAAAAAAATTCCACAAAGAAAATTGTTGTCGGTTACCCAAAACCATTTATTTACCTTCAAAACTTACATGAAAATAGAACAAAAATAACTTCAAGAAAGTATAATGACCTACAATATTTAAAAAATACTTTACCAGAAGATTACCGGCCGTACTACGACAATCTTCCCCACGAATAAAAAAATAAGACTGTACTTTTGTTACAGAGAAGAAAATATTTTGAATTTTTTATTGTTGTTTAGTTGAATTATTTGTAGTAGTTTTATTTCGAGTTTAGCAAAAACGTGAATTTTTAGTTTATTTTATATAAATATATATAAATATAAATATATTTTTATTTTTCTATATATTATAATAAATTACTGCTTCTTTTGTGTTGTACTTACTCAGAGATGTAACTAGTACTCCTATGATGATAATCCTAATAGCCTTACGCCAATTTTCAGAAAAATCCTGCTAAATCCTTTATAATACTCTAACTTTTTTTAAGAAAAACAGCTAAGTCACAAGGACGCATATAAAAAATAACAGTTGATATTTTCTGCTTTTCTTGTAGCTTATTACAAAAAAAAAACATGTAAACTAACTGTATTTTACTTCTTGTTCGCAAAAATGTGATTAATTTTTTTTTAAGTTTTTTGGCTCTCCTCTAAAGTTTTCTAATTGGTGGTTAACAGGTTTACACTCTAAACCTAGGTAATAAACATTAACTTGTTTTGTAATTCTATCAATATCTTCATTAAAATCAATAATGTATTTATAGCGTCTTAGCGTTAAAGTTCATAGGCTACACACTAAAAACATGTCGTTCTACTAGGAGAACTTGTGTGAAAAGATAAAGTATACCTATTAGTCATTTAACCTTTGTACATTAAAAAAACAAAAGAAGTAATTCGTTAGCTCAATCAAGCGCTAAAAAGATGAAGATTTGATTTTGTCGGCACGCAATTGATGCATTATTGATAAAATGTAAACATTACGAAGCACTTTCGCCTCGACTCACGTAGCAGGATTGACAGGGGCGGATTGACCACATCTTGACCTTATTTTGATTAGTTCAACTCGTTTGCTGTTTACTTACATATCCACCAAGGAAAATAAGTGATTGTTAAAAATTATCAATCTTTTGTAATAACAAGGAGATAATCTTAACGTTTATTAAAACCAAAGAAGGCGCAGAAAATTGGTATATCAGTAGTGGCTCGTACTTTGACACCAAAAATATTTTGGATGCTATTACCAAATTTTGATTAACCCCAAGCAAAACAAATGCAAAACAAAAAATAGGCATTTTTTTATCACATTAACAAATTCTCTTATTTTTTAATTCATTTTTCTATTAAGTTTTTAAACTTTTTTGTACATTTTTTATATTTGATTTTGTGAAAGAAGAACTTTTCGGGAATATTGTGTGAAAATTTAAGATAAATCGGAGAAAAACTAATGAAGATACAGCGGTTTGAGTAACCGCACCTCATACATGACTGAGCGCATCAAAAAATACCTGCCCGGCCCGAGCGCGCTATTGTTACCTGGCAGCAAGGCAGCCAGGGGGGGCTATGGGGGCATGCCCTCCCACCCTCTGAGATGAAAATTCTTACGATTTATGAGACTTTTATTTAAAAAAAAAAATGCTTAAAAGAGAATGGTTAAAGGCAATGGCCCCCTCCGAAAATGCATCTCGGAGCCGCCCTTGCCTGGCAGCTGTTTCGCTATCTATATAATTCCTAACTTTATCTCCTACCTTTCTTTATAGTAATTTTAACACAAGTAAAAACGTGTTTAACTTAATAATTTAGTGTAGCATTGGCCTGGCATGTTCTTTTGAATTACTATACTCTGTTTTTAAACTAGGAGGAGCGAATTGAAAAGACGCATTTACACAGGGAAAAGTAACTAGATTTGTTACTAAGAGCGAGTTTCGAAATATAGTCGTGTTCAAAATTTATGAAATAATTATCTTTATCGGCCTTAGTCGGTGAACGGCCAATGAGCGGTTAAGAAACGAATAAATGTCATAGAAGTAATTTTTTAATTGGTCCCAGACAACGGTCGCAAATTTCACATTATTGTGATCTGAAATGTGTCTAAAACGAAATGTCACTGTCAAATTAAAGTCAATATGGTTGTTGATTGATGTCAGAAATACTTTTTTCTTGCTTTTGAAATCGACTTTTTGAGAATAACTATGATCTTTTTAGAATGGATAATAAATATTTAAGAAAATTGTTAATGGAATATCCAGATGTAGCCAGGTTAGTATAAAATATAAAGATCTGTTTACATTTTTAAGGATATATTTGTTATAGGTATAAAAAGTAAAAGTTAATCAGTGAATAATAAGTGGATCACACAGTAACTGGTATCTCTTCTATGAGTAATGTGGATATTATGGCTTATTTAGTGTTAACCCATGGTTAATGCGCTAGAGGGCAAATAAAGGCATTCAAAAATTTACAGGCCTATGAGTCAGAATTTATTTTGAAAACTGGAACCAACATTTTCATAACACTACATGTCAACATATATTTTTTAAAGTGAACTATTCATACATACCTATGTATTAATTTTAAGTATTTTTAAAATATTTTTTGTGAAAATAATGTTAACTCATTGTGCCAAATTAAGACTATCCCTAAACTAGTAGATGGTGTTTTAAATGTTATAACAATTTTGTAAATAGTTTTATTCTATTCTAATAAATAAAATTTGCTTGAATATTTAGTTACATTTTAATCATTTTGGTTAGAAATTCATCAATTATTAGTTTTTAAAAATCAGTAATAAAATTATTTTTTTCTAAAGTACTTCGGAATTCATCTCTTCATGGTAATCTCCCATCTTTTTACCTTCAAAAACCAATAATGCATTTTCTACAAAACCTTTGGAATCAGCATGTAAAATAATAAGGTGTCTTCCCTTTCTTGTAAGGCTTTTCAGGAATTGCTACCTTTAATAGTACTCAGTGTAGAAGGATCCATAATTGTAGATTTTCAATACAATTGCTTACTGAAGAACTATTATTTACGAAATAAATTAAAAAACTAAGTAATGGATGTTATAAAATGTCAGAACTGTCAACAATATCAATTATTAGCTAATGTTCATGCTAAAAAGTAATGTGTGAAACTGACTGTAATCTGACCAATCAGAAGGCTACAGAATTGCCAACTTAAATTCAAATCGCTCCTCTTAGTTTAAAAACAGAGTATAACCTACATCCACGACATGAGAATCAGTAGTGGATCAAGCGCTCATGAAAGAGGATTCGTCGTAGACAGGAGCAAAAAGATGCTTTAGACATCATGAATGATAGCAACATCCATTATGGACCTGGCATCGATGATTCAGTGTGATATAAGCCAATAAAACTCGTTTATAAACGTTTTATTTAAAATTTTTTAGTGTTTAAAACTTTAAAGCGTTTTTTCCATAATTCACTTTTCCAAAGTCGGTGCCCCTCATAACTTCACAACTATTGCACCTATCTTTTTAAAATTTTAAACACTATTTCTTTACATAATTTGCGAGGTAACGCTGGAGAGTATTTTTTAAATTTTTTTATATTTTTTTATTTTATAATAACAAAATAGCCTATTTTTTTCGCAAGAATCGCGTTTTTTACTTCAAAGCGTTCCCAAAAAGTAAAAAAAAAACCCTCCCAGTGTTACCTGGGGAAACGATTATCTTACATGAAAACATTGATTTTTTTTATTTCTGATGAACTAGAGGTTCTCTGTATTTTTGTGATTTATAAATCGAAAGGCCTTCCAAATTATTTGATTTAAATTTCATTAACATATTGCTTATTTTATATAAAAGGCTAACAAAACGTTCAACTTATTTCTAAATCATTTTTAAATCATCTTAAAAAACTATTTGCTGATGATCTGATAATTTTCACAAACGGTAAAAACTTGAAAAACCTGGCATAGGTTATACAGCATGAATTAATTAGGCTAAGTATTTGGTCAAAACAAAGTGACTTTCGCTTATTCTCCGAAAAAACAAAATATGTTATCTTCGTCAAATGACCTAACCAACTTCCTACATCAACAGTTCTAAAACTCGACAATGAAATGATTTTCTATACTAAATAAATTAACGGTTTATGCTTGATATACAAGCAACCCCTTAACTTGGAAGTCTTATGTTCATAAAATAGTCATCATGTTAAAAAAGAATGAATCTTCTTAAATGCCTAGCAAAGAAACAATAGAGTGCAAATATGAAACACTGCTAACACAATATGGAACACTAATTCGCTGCAAAACAGATTATGGCTCCATACTATAGCATAACGAACCATCTCAGGAGCTTTCAGAACAACTCTTATTGATTTCACTATAGCACTCAAGGCGACCCATCATTTCGTTCTGCCTGGGAGAGTGCAGTCGACGGTTCGCTACTACCGCTTGTAACAACTCAGATGTTTCGCTTATCGCTAGGCTAGGACCACCCTGTCATGACACACGAGTGCTACTCATATTTCATAGAACGATACGTCGCACAGGGACGCATAAGAATTTTGGTGATAAGCACAGGAGCACAGCATTCTTACTTAGACATTCATTCAATACGTTTCATTTTATGTATTATTATTATTCTTAACACCGATTAAATTCGATTCTATATTAAAATCCGATTTATTTCATTTAAAATTAATTAACATAGTTTACACACTATCTGTTAAAAATAACGTAGTAGATCACTGCTAAATTATCCACATCATAAAAAATAATTTTGGATCCTATAACATTGCATTCAATACTAAATGGTATTTTACTATTTTTAAAAGTTATGTTGCGTGCACCTTTTAACGTTATCAGTGCTCTTAATTACAATTGGATGTTTTTGCCATTCTACATTTCTCTCCGGTTTCTATCAGATAGTTAAATTATGAATTGATTCAAAAAAAAAAACATCAAATCAATAAATAATATAAGTTTATTCGAGAGTTAGATGGTTGGTAAGTTTCTTTTTAAAACAATAAGCTCCAAGTGCCGATTTTTTTTTTCAAAACACAAAATTATCATTTCTATCGGCTACATACAATTATTTACCCTTACAGGATGACGGTGTTTCAAATGAATACTACCAATATCTCCAATAACAATTTAAAACATTATTAGCCGACCGACAAATTTAACGAATGAACACACAAAAAGGACAGTCGCCAATATGGCCAATAACAATCTTAAACAATCAATCAACTGATAAATGTAACAAATCAATAATCTTGGAACTACTCACAGAAACAGTCAACCCCCAGGCACTTCCGTGGTACTTTTACTGAGCGAATCCCACCTCTGATATTAATTAAGTCAAATAGAACAATGCGTGAGTATCAACTAACAGCTTGATTTCACTATAGTACTCAAGACGACCCATCATTTTGTTCTGCCTGGAAGAGTGCAGTAGACGGTTCGCTACTACGGCCATCACTTCTTGCACCCCCCACTCTTGACTGCCAATGTTCTTTACATTATATTACAATGAGTAATCCCACAAAATTTGTTTATCTTCAAACAAGTATGTATACAAGATTAGAACACAAATTCCAGATAATAACCGTAAAAATTATACGTTGTGTTATTAATTTTGAATCAAAAAATATTTTGTTAATTAATAAAAACAACATAGCCAAAATAACGGAAATCATACATTTCAATTTTCCCTAAGAAACTCTCGCTTATATTATAATAATAGTAAACAAAATGTATATCTAATTTTTGCATTATAATGTGTAACACCCTATATAAGGACTCATAGTGTACCTGATATCTATTAAGGGTGATTTAAAATCGATGGCACTACGTCGACCGAAGGGAAAATTTAAATCAAGAGAACTGTGGCATGCTAGATTCAAGGTTACGCTTCGTATCATGATCAAAGTGAAAAATTCAATTTTTAATAGCATCAAAATAGTTTGCGGTTTATTAATAGCCGAAGCATTTTCACGCAACTTTGAATATATAGCAAAATTAAATTTACCTTCACTGGATTTCAGATAATCATGGATGTTGATAATACATTCATATTATATGTCAAATTAAAATTTTCTAAAACTGGATGCAAAACATTTTTCATTCACTTTTTTACTTAGAATAGGTATAAAGAGAGGACTCGTAACGTCGCAGGAAATCATGTTCTATTATGACACCAATGTTATTTGACCAGAGCCGTTAACATGTTGGAAATAAAACAATGAACGTTTATTTATGTTTTTAGTACTTTATTGATCTTTTTAGGTATATATCGAGTTTAAAGCGTACAAATCAAAATAAATGAAAAATTATATATAAGACACAATATAAATATACAAGGTCATTCTATATGGGCGGAACACTTGATTTATGGCTTAACTATGACTTGTACAATAATTTGACTTAAATAAAAGTTTTTGTACATATTATGTACTATTTTCAAGATATGACGTCATCGGGCAATATTTTAAATGGATCACCCTGCATTTATATTTTTTTTCGAGTTCGTATGATCTGTCTTATTTCATCAATTGTACATTAAGTGGGTCCCAAACTTACGGTCTTATAATAACAATTAAATTAGATTGTACTTTAATAAGACACATTTATTTAAAGTAGATGTAGCTACGTAGCTTTTAAAACCAATAATACGCTTGGGAAGTATATTAAAAACAATAAGGGTAAAATTAATCCTAATAATAAATCGGGGGTATATAAATTAAATTGTGGTAGTTGTCCAAAATTGTATATTGGTCAAACAGGCCGTACTTTCAAAAAACGCTATTCCGAACAATATAATAGCTATACAAAAAACAAAAGTAATTCTACTTACTCAAATCATATTTTAGCTGAAAATCATTCTTTTACAGACAACTTTGAAATTTTACATGTAGAAAATAAGAGCCTTAAATTAAAACATTTAGAAACACTTGAAATAAATAGATTTAAAAATTCAGATAACTTACTAAATGATCAATTAGATATTAATAATTCACCCTTATTAAATCTCTTTCCCAGTTTTCTGTGAGATAATCCCGGTAATGGACTATCTTATTGTTATCTGATGGATATTATAATTACCTAAGTACCCTTATTTACTTTAAATAGTTAGTTTATTTTGTAATGTTATTGATGTTTTCTTAAGTACTTTGTTTTGTTAAATTATTTCGTATATATATTGGATACCGAATTGTAAATAGTCACATTTGAAAAAGAAGTTGTACTTCGAAACATATGTCATGTTAGTGTTTTTTTTTTAAATTTTTATTTTTAAAATAAAAGTGTGAAAATCTACCAAATTTGGTTTTACTCTTTCAAAAAAAATGTTTTATATGTCGAGCAACGTTTGTACAATATTTTATCTCTCGAGCATTTTCTAATAGTATTTTATCGTTCGAGGAATTTTTAAACAAAGTTTTATCTCTCGAGAAATTTCTAATAGTAGGTATCTCTTGAGTCAATTTTGAACAATATTTTACATATAAAACATCATTTATGGTATTTCCAAACCATGTCCATCGATCAGTTTTTGAATTTTAATAGTACCCTTTCCTTCTACTGCTAAAACTTGATTATTACCTAAACTGACAGTACCATTTGTTTTATCAAGCGCATAAAAGAAATCTTTTCGATAACAAATATGTTCAGATGCACCACTGTCCATTATCCAGGTTTCGTCACTGTATATAACATCATCAGGGGTGGTTACATTAAAAGCTGTTGCACTTTCTGTGTCACTAGAGGTTCTTCCAGTTTTATCTATATGTTTGTTTCGATCTGGGCATTTACTAGCATTAAGTGTGCCAATTAAATTGACTTGGGAGAAATAAAGGACCTTTTCTTAACCCCTTACACTTAATCCCTACTACTCACATATGGCTACCCTCACTCCAAATTTACTAGCATAGTGGCCCTTTTTTCTACAATTAAAACATGATACTTTTGACAAATTTTTCTTTTCTTTGTTTTGTGTACTGGAAGAGCTTCTCTTACTTAATGTCATGGCTGCCAGTGCTGTTTCAGTTTCCTCGTAAGCAGATGATGAAGATTCTTCATCTAGTAACCGAGCTGTAAGATTTGCTACTGTTTGCTTGGATTCATCTACAGAAAACCATGCCTGACGTACATTTCTATATTTCGTTGGAAGTGTATTTAAAATTTTAGTGATAATTGCTGCATCACTTATTGTATCACCTGATTCTTTTATTTGCTTGGCTAAATTCTCAATTTTACTGATATGTCGAGCAACTGAATCACTTGGCCCCATTTTGTACTGGTGGAACTTCTCGTGTACAAGCATCTTGTTTAACTCTGATTTCTGATCAAATATTGAATCTAACTTGTCTAACATTTCTTTTGATGTTTCACAGTTTTCAATCAGTGTTATCTAGTTTAAATCCATACATGATGTAAGAGTAAACATCGCTACAGCATCCTTTTTGTTCTATGTTTCCAACTCTTGGACCTGCGTGGCTAAAGGTTTTAGCGAAGTACCCTCCGTGTACGTAAATACCCCTTTTGCTTTTAGCGCACATTTTATTTGAAAACGCCATTGCCTGTAGTTGGTCCCATCAAATTTACCTATATTTCCAATTTCGATTTTATCGGCCATTTTTGAAATTTTTTAATTTTCTACACGTGGGATGTTATAGTTCTAACCTCGATAGCGTAATTTCTGGCAAAACTAATTAATATAATATCGATTTAGAACTATCTTTATTAATCAAAAATACATCTAACTTGTAGCCATGAACATCAAACCGCGAACTGATACATGAACAGCATTGCTCGCTTACCACAATTGTTCAGACCTTAGAAAGAAAGTACACAACTGGCCTATTACTTTTAAAAACAAACAGAAACATGAAATTATCTTAACATTATTTCTCAACAAATTTTTCAATAGTATTTTATCCCTTGAGCAATTTTTGAACACGGGTTTAACATTTTGTAATACTATTTTACCTCGAGCAATTTTTGAATACGATTTTAACAATTTAAAATACTATTTAATCTCTCAAAAAATTATTAAATATTTTTATCTCATTAAATTTCTAACAGTATTTTTATCCCTAGAGCAATTTTTGAACAATATTTTACTCCTCAAGCAATTTCTAATACTATTTTATGCTTCGACCAATTTTTAACACCCTTTTTTTACCTCTCAAGCCATTTTTGAACAATTTTTGATCTCTCGTGTAATTTTTAAACAATGTTTTATCTCTCGAGAAATGTCTACTATTTTATCTCTGAAGTAATTTTTATTTTAATTTCTCTTGCAATTTTTGACCAATATATTTTACCCTTCAAATGAAAACATATGCTAAAAAAGTACTAGATTTTGTTTCGAGTGTACTAGAGTACCAGATTCTCAGAGAATGTACTAGATCTAGTACAATTGTACTAGACTGGCAACACTGATTTGAACCATCCTTTTCAGACCACCGTGCCCAATACATTTCTGTGAGTTACAATAATAGTCTAACAAAAAATAAAAATCAAATATGTCTTAAAAGGTGTATCACAGATAATAGAATAAAGATGTTTAAACAGTCTCTAAGTAGTATAGATTGGAGTATTTGTTGTAATTAAAGGTAATGATGTAATTTTTTTGTCAACTTTTCTTATCAATACTTACGATACCTTAAGTATGAAATATTTTCTGTTGAGACAATGTAAGAATAATTTAAGAAATTCACCAGCAATATGGTTTAACAACAGTCTAAAATCTCGAAGAAACGATCTCTCAACCATCAAACTAATAACAGACGTTACAAAAAATCCAAATAACATAAAAACATACAAGAAACTCAAAAGCTAGTACAATGAAAAATTTAAATCAACAAAAAAACTGGCCTATGATGAATATATTACTCGAGCAGACAATAAAGCCAAGGCATGTTGGCAAATAATTAATTTCGAAAGAAACAATTTAAAAAGAAATCTAGTAACTCCTGATTTAACACCAAATGAAATAAATACATTTTTTAATACAACTGCGGCAAATATCATAAGATCTCTTCCTAATGTTTCTAAAGTTTTTGACGCAATTACTTCTCTAAAAAATTCTAAATGTGTTGACACTCACGAACTCAATAGTAAAATTTTAAAAGAGACTTGCAATATTATAATAAAACCGTTTACTGTACTGATTAATTTAATTTTATCCACTGGTATATTTCCTGAAGTACTTAAATACTCTAAAGTATTACCAATTTTCAAAAAAGGTGATGTATGGAAAATTGATAACTATCATCCCATAAGTATTGTTTCAATATTTGGTAAAGTTGTTGAAAAAATTATTAAAAAAACAATTATGTGAGTATTTTGAATTAAACAACTTCTTCAGCAACTTCCAATATGGTTTTAGACGCTCTCGCTCTACTACACAGGCTGTTCTCAATGTTGATAATGATGTAGTTGAGGAACTTAAGCAGGGAAATCACACAGCAGTAATGTTGTGCGATCTGTCAAAGGCTTTCGACTGCGTCTCTCAAGATATTCTTCTGGAAAAGCTAAGCTTTTATGGAGTTAGGGGAATTCCGCTTGCACTAATAAATTCATATATCAGTAATAGACAACAAGCTGTGATGCGTAATGGTGTTCTGTCTGACTTTCAGGCTATAAGGCAAGGGGTTTCACAAGGTTCTGTCCTGGGCCCCTCTTATTCATTGTTTATTTTAACGATCTAAGCCGTGTTATGCTACCTAATAAATCAGTTTTATTTGCTGATGATACAACACTCATCTTAACAGACAAAAATAATAAAAATTTAATTTCTTCGTTTGATGAAATTGCGGACAAAGCAAACACATGGTGCTCAACCAACAAATTAAAACTTATAACACCCTGTATCTCGAAAACGAAACGTTTTCGGACCTATGTTTATATGAACTTTTACTCATATTTTAGGATATAGATTATGCTGTTAAAATATAACCTTCTAATTTCGGGACACCCTGTATGTAGTGCGCATATAGTGCACTACTATACACCTGAGCCTAAAAGATCGAGTAAGGAGTGGAGACAAAAAGGCGAAGCTGGCCCAGTAAAGGCAAAAACTCGTCTGTCTGCGGGTAAAGTTTTAGCGTTTAGCGTTTTGAAATTATAAAGGTGTTTTGTTGGCTAATTTTCTTCATGATAGACGAACAGTTAATGCAGCTTATTATTGCGATCTTTTGTGGTACATTCGAGTAGATTACCGATCCAAAAATGGGGATGTCTGGTATTACAAGTGATGCTCTTGCATGACAACGCTCAACAGCATACAGCTGTACAAACTCACAAAAAAAAACTAGCAAAAATACATTGATCACCCTCCCTATAGTTCAGACCTTTGACCACGTGACTACCACATGTTTGGTCCACTCAAAGATACACTAGGAGGAGAACGTTTTGACGATGGTGATTAAGTATAGCAATTTGTGTGCAAGTGCTTGAGTACACGACCTCGTTATTTTTACGAAAAAGGTATAAAAACTGTACTTAGCCACTGGGAAAAATGTATTCAGGAAGGAGAAATGTATATAAAAAATAAGACAGTTCATTTATTTTTATTATAAATCTATAGAAAGTTTTAACAAAGGTAGGTTCATATTTGATCCACCCTCGTATTATTAAATATCTGTTTTTTTCCAAAGAAACTAGCCATATTAGTTTTACCATGCTATTTTTATTTCAGGAAGCAGATTTGGCAATAGCACCGATAACAATTACTTCAGAAAGGGAACGAGTCATAGATTTCAGCAAACCGTTCATGTCCCTGGGTATTTCGATAATGATAAAAAAACCGATGAAGCAGAAGCCAGGTGTATTCAGTTTTCTGAATCCCCTTTCCAAAGAAATCTGGGTCAGCATTTTATTCGCCTACGTAGGGGTGAGCATCGTGTTGTTCGTCGTTTCGAGGTTTTCTCCATACGAGTGGCGATTGCTTCATGTTACTGCTGATCCAAGGTAAATAGTTTAAGTAGTTTTCCGCCATTCACATGTTAACTTATTCTAACAACCTCATAATTGAAATGTAATTAATGATCATGGTATATTACAATATAATAAGGGTCATAATTGCACGTAAAATTAGAGTAAATTTTATCTACAAACACAATCAATCATTTATAATCAAGATATTTTCATAATCTATATTAAGCCCACTTAATTAACATTTAAATTGCGAAACCAAGAGGCCGCCGTTCGAATCCCGCCGGAATTTTTTATTTAAATTATATATTTAGGTAAAAATAATTTTAATACATAGGTAGGATTCTCCACAACAGCTGTACGAGGCTAATGACCTCAGCTGTCGCACCGAAGACTTCAATAAAAAAAACGGAAGAAAAAACGAAAAAAAAACAAATGTTATGTATAATTATTGGCTCATTCTCAGTACTTCTAAGTATTCCAGAAATAGAAGCAATGGCGATGTTGTCACTTATTATTATTTAATTGATATTGTTACGCTGGATTTTGGTAAACTCAATTTATTCTTAAACTTTTACAATACAATTATTACATTCATTAAACTGATTTATAACGTCAAAATAATTACCTTTTTTTCTCTCCTGGGCTCGTCTGACTATGTGTCTCCGAATAACATGGAAGTCTATTGGCTTATTGTGTTTTACCCCATGTTAGTTCATAGCACCCACTCTGTCACCTTTGTACCTTGTACAAGTTTGTACAGATCCTTGGGTGAGCGAGTTCTATACGTTGTTGGATCAACCTGGGGTTGTCCAAAAAGAGCCTGTCTTTGGCGATCTAGAGCTTCGCATTCGCACAGTATGTGTTTGGCCGTTTGTTTTTTGTGACATAGTCAGCACATGAGTTCCCCATTGTACATGCCAATTTTGTTCAAGTGTCCTTTAACTGGGGCGTGCCCAGTCATGAACCCTGTTATCACTTTCAACTGGTTTCTATTCATTCAGAGTAGTTTTACAGTTGTTTTGGGATATGGTCTGCTTATGAAGGCTTTTCCATGTGCTTGTTTTGGGGTGTTTCCCCAATAGTTGATCTGTTGTTCCCGAATCCAGTCGTTTATGAAACCATGGACTGTACTTTTTGGTACTCCTGGGTTTGTGTCAGGTTCCGGTGTTTCTTCGGACCCCCTTTTTGCAAGGTCGTCAGCCTTTTCGTTGCCTTCGATCCCTTGGTGACCTGGCACCCAAAATAGTTTTACTCTATTTCGGTCTGCAAGTGTTCTTAGTTCTTTAAGGCATTCCCATACCAGCCTCGACGTAACTTTCTGACTCGATATGGCCCTAAGTGCCGCTAGGCTGTCTGACATTATTTGAATATGCTGATTTTCGACAGCTCTTTTTTGCACATTGCAAAATTGCGTATACCTCGGCCTGAAATACCAAGGAATGTATTCCTATATAGAATAGCTATGGTTATTATCAAGGTTTTTGGAGAATACTCCTGCCCCAGTGCCTTTCGCAGTCTTAGACCCGTCTGTATACCAGGTTTGTTCCTGCCATTGGGCATTGGGCTCCCTTATGGTGATCTCCGCTCTTTTCTGTATTAAAACCTCAAATGGAGTATTAAAAGAGTACCTCTTGGTTATGTGGTCTGATCTCATGTCTAGCACGTCTCCTGTCACTAACATTGAGATACTCATGTGACCTGTCCTAATTCAAGATTTCCCAGTGTATTCTCTTATCTGTAAGCACCTAATCTTGCCTCCCCTTGTATCACATAGTAAAGAGGTGGGAGTCCTATTAGTGCTTTCATTGCAGCAGTGGGGGTTGTTTTCATTGCCCCCGTTATTCCGAGGCTGGCAAGTCTTTGTACCTTGCTTAGCCTCGTTATTGATTTCCTTTGCTGTGTCTTTGGCAACCATACCAAAGCTGTTATTATATTATTATCGGTCTCACCACCATGTTATAAAGCCAATATACCATGTCTGGTTTTAACCCCCATTTTTTCCAAAGGATCGCCTTGCCATCATTAAAGAGGTTTTCGCTCTCCTTGTGGTTTTTTCTAGATGCTATTATTAACTCGAGACTTACCTGTAAAGGTAAGTCTCCAGTTATAAATAACCCCGAGATATGTTACCTCCCCCTTAAGCTGGCTGCTTGCACCTCTTAGGTTTAGAGGCCCTAGTTCCTCTAATTTTCTCCTGCGGGTAACTGCAATTATGTCAGATTTATTTGGGCTAATGTTTAGTCCTTCCGCCTCTGTTCATTTTTAACCGACTTCAAAAAAGGATGAGGTTATCAATTTGTCGCGATATTTTTTTATGTATGTTCAGCGATTATTCTTTAACACGGTGTCCGATTTCAATGATTATTTTTTTGTTAAAAAGGTGCTTCAGGGGTGATTCCATATAAATTTATTCAAAATCTAATAATTGGGTCCATGAGAAAATCCTCAAACTCTTCATTTTTTATGTATGTTTAGCGGTAATGCTTTACCACCTTGTCCGATTTATATGATTCTTTTTTTGTTAGTAAGGGGGTACCTCAGGGGTGGTCCCATATTAATTTGGTTAAGATGTGGTGATGGCATCTGCACGTTTTTGAAGTCGGTTTTTTAAATTTTTAATTTCTAATACTTGTGTTACTATATTTAGAGCCTCTTTCATTCGATCTCTTACTATAGTATTGCATTTTCCCTGTGCCATGATCACTAGATCATCGGCATATCTCAGGGTTCTATGTCCCTTATCTTTGAGAGCCCTAAGCAGCCCATCCACTACAAGGTTCCACAGGAGTGGAGACAGCACTCCACCCTGTGGACATCCTCTCGCTACCCGTGCCGCTATTGTCTCTGCCATAAGGGTTGTGTGTATAGTTCTCTCCCTTAACATAGAGTCGATCTAGGACACGCATGTGTCCTCGATTCCTCTGTGTTTGAGAGATCTAATGATCGATTCAACGGAGGTATTGTCAAAAGCACCCTCGGTATCCAAGAATGCTTCCAGCATTACCTCCTTGTTCTCCAGTGTGTTCTTCACCCTTTTTATTAATTGATGGAGAGCTGTTTCAGTTGATTGCCCTACACTATAGGCGTATTGGTCTTGGTATATTGGCGTCTGAAGCAATATCCCGTCTTTAATATGCCTATCTAGCTGTTCTTGCAAAGTCTTAAGTACAAAGGAAATAAAACTTATTGGGACTTTGCCGTTTCCTGTCCCATTTTCGCAGGTTTTGGTATAAAAGTTACCCTAATATTTCTCTATGCTTTTGGTATATGTCCAAAGGCTAGGCTACTTCTGAGTATGTCACAGAATCTGCTGTATCAAATATTAGTACCTCTTTGTAACATTATTGGATAAATTCCGTCCATATCCGGTGATTTATGTGGTTCAAATGAGCTAATTGTCCATTTCAGTTGCCTTATACAGCTCCCTTTATTTTCTTGAAACTTCAAGATGTTTCTAGACTGTTCTCTCTTCTTCTTTTATTCGTAGTTTTACATATAACAACTGCAGCACACTGTAAATGATGGCTGACATTGCACTTCTTCTTTTTTTCTTACGTTTACCTATAACAGCCGTAGGTTTCTGCAGATTACAGATTTAATTATTATAATTGGAAATGTAACCAAAAAATAGCACAATATTTTAATAATAATAATGCTCTCTCTAAAAATAAATTTACATGGTCTTCTGTAGGATTCGAAGCCAGTGTACCTCATCACAATAATGGCTAGCAAATGAATGCGAGCGTCTTACATACCTACGCTACCGTTTCGCTAATATAAACATGAATAGTCCCAATTATTTATACATAAGCCAATATTTAAAAATAACTTCTGTAATAACTTTAATAAATGCTGATAATGATTTTTTAGCATTAAAAAGACACGTACATCGAGAAAAATATCTAATAACAGTTAGTCGATATCAAATAACCCTTAATAGATATCTGGATACCATACGTGACAGCAAAGAGATCAACTTGTCATTATTAGTTTGATCTTGCTGAAATGATCGAATAACCGTTAGTCAATGATCGAATAATCCTTAATCATTCTGCAATTGTGCAGTTTATTCTTTTACCGTATAGCCCTTATACAGTAATATACTTATAGTTATTCGACAGAAACATACACATCGATTAACCACAATTAACGATTAAATAGCACCAAGCTAGTGATAAAATATCCAAATAAATAGTAGTATAACCATAAGTAGACAATCTAATAACGTCAATTTCACAAATAATTCGTCAAACAACTAGCTGGTTACTTATAAAATATGCGTAATAAAATAGAGAAATAGCAACAGGTAGCATCGAATAGGTTATCACATAATTCTTTCCATATATGGAAAGGGGGAAATGTGGGGGAATAGGTTATATCAAATAAAAATAAGGACAAAGTTTTTATTTTAAGGAACAAAAACAAAACAATTCGGAATTCATGATTCAAATAAGCAACAAATTTGGTCAATTATAAAAAACCAGGTGATCCAGATAAGTGTTCTTTTATTTTAACGAAAAACCGTTTATTAACCTTATACATTTTTTAATTGGTTTCAAGAGGCAAATCTTTTAGGCTTATTTATTTTTAACATCCGCAAATTTGGGTTACCTACCTAAAATGCAAGATTATCCATATTTAATTTTAACCTTAAAATTCCAAAATTTACTCTTGTCGAACCATTATTCAACTAAAAGAATTTTCATAAATAAGTAGGTAGGATAGCTTACCAACTACAATAATTATTTTTAGAATTAGACAGTTAAAATAAAATTGAAAAAATGGCACATTAATCAACTTTTATTTTTAATCTGAACATCTTTGCCTATATGTTGGAAAGTAACAAAGACATTTTATTATTATTATTAAAAATTTCTATCAAGTAAAACAAAACATAACTACTGTTATTGCAAATTATGAACTACAAATGAAAAATGATAGTGCTTGTGCATTTAAGCCGTTCTAACAAATATATAAAATATTCCCAAATTGTTTCATATAAAATGGAATTCGATTTAATAACTACTAATTTTTTCTTACCTTCAAAAGCCTTCAAATATTCACCAAATCCCCATTTCCTCAGGATAGAGTTATTATCCATATCGAGTCTTTTCTACTTTTTCTCTATTTAAAAGACAAAAGCAATAAGAAATAAATCAAAACCAAAAAGCTTCTGAAACTGAAACAAACAACAAAAAACCATAACCATGAACCAAGCCATGGAGGAATATACTTAATAAATATAACCAACTTTGGCGTCTCGTCTTATCTCTATTTGTCTATACATCAAGGCCATAACTCTGTCTCTTTTCCTTCTTTGCCGGAATCGTCCAACGTTGCCGGTTGTAAAATTTGCAAAGTAACTAATAAAGTGTAGTAACAAATAAATTGCAATAGAAAAATATAATTTTTTACATCAAATTACCTATGAAATACGAACATACTTCTCTATGTTGGGGGCAATTTAGTTACCATAATACAGGTAGTAGTAGTATGGTAGTAGAACTTCTCGCGAAGAAGGGTTCATATGTCTTTTTAGAATTAGCATTTTTAGTTTATAATTATTAAATACTTCATGTGGAAGTGCATTCTATCTTTGGAATTATACAGGGTGTCTGTAAAAGGTCTTTACAAAAACATACCACATATTCCTTAGACCAAAATAAGTCGATTTAAGTAAAATTACCTTTGTACAAAGTTGCTTCGTTTGGGCTCCAGAGGACCTTGAAGTTACAATTTTTAAATCGTTTTTCCCATATAAATTTAAAACGGCATATGCGATTTTGCTAAAATTTGGTTTATTGGTAGAGTTTTATGTGGCAAAAAAAATGGAATTAAAATTTTGTCCGATAATAATACATAGGCGTAGAACTTGATTTTTTAAATAATTGCACCTTTAAAAATTCTACGCCAATGGAAGAAAAGGAGTTTGAGTATGAAATTTAGATTGCGCAACTCATTTACTTTAAAAAAAGTACTCTCGATAAGACTCGATTACTCTCATGGTTTTCGCTAAATTTCTGTTTTAATAATTTAGAGTGTATAGGTTTCACAAAAATATTTATTACAACATAATTAAAATAGAGATTTTACAAAAATTGTTCAAAATGTTTACTATTTTCACGCATACAAATATTTATACGTCGAAGAAAATTAAAATATATCCTTTCCATAACTTCTTCATCACCTCTAAGATTGTTTATTACATCTTGAATACGTTGCCAGAGTTGTTCCTCATTTTCTACAGGTTCCCTGTAAACTGTGGATTTAAGGTATCCCCATAAAAAGTAATCCATCGGTGTTAGGTCTGGGGAACGTGGTGGCCAGTTTACAGGTGCGTCATTATCTCTGCCTATCCATTTGTGTGGATATTGTTCATTAAAGTGGTTTCTAACGTTTAAAGAAAAATGTGGTGGAGCTCCATCTTGCATAAACCACATATCTCTCCGAAGTTGGAGAGGTAAATCTTCTAACAATTCTGGCAACGTATTTTGTAGTAAATCGAAATAATTTTCTCCAGTTACTCTTCGTGGAAGTATGACAGGACCAACAATGAAATTACCAATTATTCCAGCCCACACATTAATTTTGAATCCGTGCTGAAAATGGTTTACCTTTATTACATGCGGATTTTCAACGGCATAAACATGTTCATTATGGGTATTAGTTATACCTCTTCTTGTAAAACCCGCTTCATCGGTAAAGAGAACCTTCTTGACAAAGCTTAGATCTCTTTCTCTTTGCATATTAACAAATCGACAAAAATCCAAACGAATTTAAGGATCATGGACTAATAATTCTTGTACTGGCTTCTTATGGTATGGATAGCGCAATTTTTCTCTAAGCACTTTATGAACGACATCTTTACTTACTCCTAGTTCCCTTCCAATTCGTTTGGTGCTTAATTCTGGATCTTCTTCAACACGTTCTAAAATGTCTTCTTCAACTTCAGGAATCCTTACAAAACGTTCTCTTCCATTATCAACAGTGTTGGGAGCAAAGGAACCGGTCTCCCGAAGACGTCTCTCAACAGCACCAAAAGTTGGGTGGCTAGGTACACGACGATTTGGAAACCTTTCAGAGTACACCCTGACACTCTCTCGAGCATTTCCTTCACAAAATCCTAATGTCAGTAACATATCGGTATATTCTGCATTGGTATATTGTACAGCCATATTAATAAACCACGCATTTGTTTTTTTTAATTATTGAGTCAGATAAAACACTTTCAATCGGTAACAAGAGATTAGGTGTTAAAACTTGACAATATTTTTATTTAGATGAAACTATGGAAACCAATAATAAATGTTTTTGTATACGTATTGCAGGCAAATAATTAATATTCCTCAAAAAATCGTACATGGCAAGAATTGAGTGTTTTTGTTAAAAGTCTTGATTAGAGGTGTTGAAGAAGATATGAAAAAAGTATATTTTTATATTTTTCATCGTATAAAATTTTGTCCGATAATAATACATAGGCGTAGAACTTGATTTTTTAAATAATTGCACCTTTAAAAATTCTACGCCAAGCAAAAAAAGGGGTTTGAGTATGAAATTTGGATTGGGTACTCATTTACTACAAAAAAGTACCCTTGATAATACTCGATTTACTCTCATGGTTTTGACAAAATTTGTATTTTAATAATTATTGTTTATGTTCTAAAATTACTAAAATGCAAATTTCGTCAAAACCATGAGAGTAATCAAGTCTTATCAGGAGTACCTTTTTTAAAGTAAATGAGTTGTGCCATCTAAATTTTATACTCAAACTGCTTTTCTTCCATTGGCGTAGAATTTTTAAAGGTGCAATTATTTAAAAAATCAAGTTCTACGCCTATGTATTATTATCGGACAACATTTTAATACCATTTTTTTGCCACATAAATCTCTACAAATATACCAAATTTCAGCAAAATTGCATATGCCGTTTTAAATTTATATGGGAAAAACGATTTAAAAATTGTAACTTCAAGGCCCTCTGAAGCCCAAACGAAGCAACTTTGTACTCAAGTAATTTTACTTAAATCGACTTATTTTGGTCTAAGGAATATGTGGTATGTTTTTGTAAATACCTTTTTATATAATTATTTAATATGGTATACAACATTCTATGATTTATTTAGTCATCTTATAATATTTAACTAAATATGTGGCAACGTCACTCAACCTGACGTACAGCCCGATATTCGTTATAGAAGATACCAATAGTAGTTAAAAAATTAACCATAATTGTATGTTGTTATTACTACTAGTAGATGGTGGTATTAAAATTTAAAAGATAACTGTAAGTTTTTTTTATAATTATTTTTAGTCAATGCCAACTAACGGTTATTTCTAAATTATTAGCAAATTGATTGAATTACTGCTAAATAATTGTAAACTAAAGATAAATATTTATCTAATAAGGGTAATACAATGGTCACAGAAAGATCAATAAAATAATGGCAGGTTTTTTTAAAAACTTGCTATTGTTAGATATTGAATAATGACCAGTCAAAATCTTAGGTAGATACTTGTATAAGCCGAATTTTCTTAGTGTAGGATGGAAATTATCATATTACCATATTTTAATTGCGAGTATAACTATTCTCATATTTTTATGATATTCTCGGTGGTAAATTTGTTTATTGATTAAACAATTTAATTTGCGTTTAATGCTTTATTTATTTATTAACTCATTAACATATTCTTCAGCCGTCTTTATTAATTTCCATCCTACATATCTTTTTAATGCTAATAAATCATTATCAGCACCCTTTAAAGTTATTACAGAAGTTATTTTTAAATATTGGCTTATGTATAAATAATTGGGACTATTCATGTTTATATTAGCGAACCGGTAGCGTAGGTGTGTATGACGCTCGCATTCATTTGCTAGCCATTATTGTGATAAGAGGCACACTGGCTTTGAATCCTTCACAAGACCATTAAAATTTATTTTCAGAGAGAGCATTATTATTACTAAAATATTGTGCTATTTGTTTGGTTACATTTCCAATTATAATAATTAAACCATCTAATTGTTTGGTTTATTTTCATTTTTGATAGTTGACACTTTACTTTATAAATGCTTCCAGTTATTTTCTTTCTTGGTCACTTATGTTCATTTTTTTATTTTCAGAGAACCAACTAGTCCCCACGTACCTCAGGTTGCAATGACCAACGAGTTCACCATGATAAACTCATTATGGTTCTCTCTAGCCGCTTTTATGCAACAAGGTGGAGAATTATCACCCAGATCCTTGTCCGGCCGGATAGTCGGCGCTTGCTGGTGGTTTTTCACGCTTATACTAATTTCCAGTTATACTGCAAATCTTGCAGCCTTTCTCACTGTCGAACGAATGGTGGCTCCTATTAACAGTCCGGAAGATCTAGCCTCACAGACCGAAGTAGAGTATGGAACTTTATATCATGGAGCTACGTGGGATTTTTTCAGGGTGAGTTACATGATATATTATGTATATTTCATTTATCAAGACACTAAAGTAAACCAATTGTTTAGCAACTTTTGATCTTAAATTATGAAGAAACTATGACGTATGAGTAAACTATTTTTCTATCTAAATGTTTTGATTATGGCAATAAACATTTTCGAAACCCCAACTATAATAGAGTTTCATTTGTTGAGGGTATTCTTTATTATCAATGTACGATTAAGCTTATGTTGATTTCGCTACAAATAAAGTTGATTTCAAATGTACTACTGCTATTTTTTGTAATCTCTTTTCTAATTTGACATTCATTGTTTCCAAATCAGCCCCTTTAGTAGTGTCGTAAATGCGAATATTAACTAGTTGCTTTCTTCTAGACAAAGACAATATATTTTTTTAGTATTAAAAGTATATCATAATAGAGTAAAAGTGGTATAGACGCCACATTAAAAAAAGAAAACAAAATATAACAGCTCTATTTTTATTTTTTAAAACAGGTTCAATGTCTACGGACAATTTACTGGACAAATGAGTTTCTAATGACAGGCCACGCCCAGCTAAGTTGTCACACCTCACACCTAAAATATTAAATATACGTCTTCCTACAAAAGGTGGTCTATTGCGATATATCTTAGGTTTTGAAGCGAGCCTTGGGAAAATTTTGCACTAAAAATCGACCCGGGTGTTTGCTACGAATATGAAAAATATACCGGCATCCAGTAAACTGGACAGTGTTTTAAAGATGAAATGTGAGAGATATCTTTCAATTGTATCCAACCTATGGCTACAGTGACATATTTTATAATTTTACTATAAAAGTTAATGTTGGTCTCTGGGAAAAGACCCAATGGGCACTGAACCTGTTAAATTAAACCAAAAAAAACTTCAACGTTTGTGAAATAGATTTTATTACAAAAAAAAAACTAAAATACTTATCTTACATAATGGAGTCTTTTAAATAAAATTGTAGGTATCTTTGCCACCGTGTACAAAGAGTTGCCGTGAATAGAAGGGAGAAATGCTACATGTTATCTATACGGTAGATATACCTACTACATTTTCTTTAATTTCTTACGTCGATAAAAAATATTACATGCATTGGAATGTATTACGCAGGTCACATGTTACCATTTTGCGCATTTTATACGTTGAGTACAGTCAACATTTTATTTTTTCTTCTTCTATTGCTTAACACATTCTATGCAGCAGCAGTCATCACCACTGGCTGAATTTGATAACACCTCATCATCATTGGTTTAATCTGATAAGAATTCTTAATTACTGTTGTCATAGTTTGCTTTATTATTTGTGCAGTTTGTTTTTGTTTTCTTTTTCCTTGTCATTCTGTTAGTTGTCTTTTTCTATTGGTATATTTTTGTGTAAAGTTTGGTTTTTCATTTTTTTAACGATATATTTTCTAGTGAAGTAAAACCCTTATTGATTGTTTTTTTATACTAAACGAGAATGGTTTTACTGGTACTGGTCTTATTTTTCATAACATTTTACTTGGTGTAATATCAGAAGCAGTTGGCTCCAAGCTTGGAAATACTAGGCTGCTGCTTAGGGCTTTGTTCTCTGTGCCAAGATCCGGCTAATTGTTTACACTTAACGTATATTTAGTAGTAACATTTGCAATATTTTGCATAGCTATTTCCGAAATAGCAAAGAAATGTTCTCAAATTGCGAAAAGATTAAAAGGGGAAATGATAGTTCTCTGTATCTGTAACGTGTGGAGGGTAGGTTACCCCCACAGCCCTTAGGCATCATTAGGCCCATTGTGCATCCTCCTAAGATGATAGGCACCTCCTAGCTCGTCAGCCAGCTTACAGATTTAATGTAGTTGACAACGTCGCCAAGAGGTGCTTCTCTTATATCGGCCGGTGTTAGCCGATACTCGTCGAACACAAATTTTCCAATAAATGAGAGCATCGGGCAATCGTAACGGATATGCTCGATGGTCTCATTTTCTTGTTCGCACCCTCTGCAGAGTGCGGATTCTGACAGCCTCATGATATGGAGATGCTTCCGTACTTGGCAATGACCAGTTAGAATGCCTGTGACCAGACGCAGATTCTGTCTAGTCATAGTGAAGTATTTGTTTGCTGCAGTGTTGTCAGGTTAACTTGAGCTCCCTGGCAACTCTGCAGTTTCTTGTTTCATTCCATCTTTTCTTGAATTTCACAAGGGAATGTTCTTTAATTAGGTCTGTCACAACCGATTTTGTCAGACCAATAGAAGGGCCAGGTCCAAAAAGTATTTGGTTGGCTGCTTTCTTGGCTAGTGAATCGGCAAGCCGGTTACCTTTCGATGTGGCGTGACCTTTGATCCATCTTAAGGTGACCACATTGTTCATGGATACTTCGGCCAAAGCTTCATGACATTTTAGTACTAACCCTGAATAAATTCGTGGTCTGTTCAGAGTGAGTAGTGCTTGTCTGCTATCTGTATAGATGAGCATGTTCCTTCCAGTGTTATTATTTCTGGTTATTTCTTTTGCTGCTATGAGAATCCCCGTTAGCTCTGTTTGATCTACACTGGCACTATTGATCACAGCCCATTTTATGTTTAGGTTTAAGAATCTGGAGTATATTCCACATCCTGAGCCTTGATTTGTTTTAGAACCGTCGGTGTAGATATGAATTGTACATGCCACTTCTGGCTCTTTGTTCTACTGTTACTTTATATGGCTTATGGAAGATATATATCGGTGAGATGGAGTCCATGTTCGCTTAAAGCAGTGGAAGCGTATCAGGCGCCTCCTGCCAAAAATGACGTCTCGCCTCACCAGATCCTACATCAGGTTCTATTCCGACCGTGCGGAGGCGTGTCATTGTCGTCAAAGCAACCTCTTTGATGTAAATATCAAGGGGAGTGAGACTAAGAATGACTTTCATCGCTCTAGTCGGTGTTGTTTTCATGGCTCCTGTTATGTTGAGACATGCTGTTTTTTTGAATTTGTTCTAGTTTACGGATAGCTGTTAATTTTTGGGTTTTCGGTACCCAAACAACTGCACTGTATGTGTCTATGAAGACACCCAAGGCAGACTCTTTATTGTCCAGGGATCTTTTTATCCGGCCAGCAACTAGATAAAGGGCTGAATTAGTAGATCTGCCTGGGGTGTATGCATGTTGGTTTGGGTGTGGTGGTGTTGTTGTAATCACCGCATCCCTTATGTACCTTTTGCATAGTCTTTCCAATGTCTTTATGGAAAACGATGTCAGACAAATTGGTCGGTATGTTTTTGGGACAGTGTAATCCATTCTTCCAGGTTTGGGTATAAATACCACTTTTACCTCTCTCCATTTTTTGGGGATATACTTCAGAGTCAACGAGGATCTGAATATACCCACCAGGTGCGGTGTAAGTTCTTCCAGACCCCACTGTAGTAGGGCTGGATAGATGCCGTCAGGTTCTGGCGATTTAAATGGAGAGAAGCTGGATATTTCCCATCTAATTTTTTCATCGTCTACAATGTGTTTGACAGTTTGCCAATCATAGACAGATGGATTGTATTCTTCCTCTGCCCAGTTAGCCACGTCTGTGATGACCGAGTCAGGGAAGTGTGTTGACAGCAGAAGTTTATTGCTATCTTCGAGGTTGGCAGTTTTCGTGCCATCCTCTTTGATTAGCGCACCAATGCTTCAGTGTGGATCTTTTGAGAGAGCTTTTTGAAGCCTCGCAGCCTACGGGAAATCTTCGATTTCTTCGCAGTAGGATCTCCATGCATCTCTCTGTTTTTGTCTGACGATTTTTTTTGTATTCTCTGAGGTGAGATTTGTAAGTATCCCAGTCCTCTTTGAGTTTTGTGGTTCTTGCCTTATTAAAGGATTTCCTAGCCATCTTCCTGAGGTGATCCAACTCGTGACACCACCATGCGGTAGTCGTCTGATCGTGTTGGACCAGCCTCAGGGGACCGGATTTCTTATAGGCATTGTTTATTGTGCTTTGGATAGTGTTGGAAATGATAGTTATTTTAAATCCTGAAATTGAATTTGCTAATGTAGCATCACGAATTCTTGCTTTACCCAAGATATCGCCTACTTTATAGAGGGTTGGTTTAGCTCTCAAATTTCTTCTTCTTCATTACAGTTTATCTTGAGGGAATCAAACAAGCTTCTATTTAATGGTTGCATAATTTGGGTGCAATGACTAGGTGGTAGGCATAGAAAAATTACACTGTTTTGTTCTGCCGTCTCTAATATCTGACCTATAAGAAGAATTTTCGTCCATGATTAACAACTAGCTTTCTAGGTATTAACTGTTCTTGGGTCATATTAAAAAAAAGTTTTGAATTTATGAAAGAAGATTTTTGATTCATATAGACTGTATATTCATCATTAAAATTGCAGGTAGGAATATTTCTTCGGCATTACAACATTGAAACGTGCACATCTTTTGATTTTTTTAAAACAGTTATTTTATTGGGCTTATTAATAAGCCTCATCCATATTTAGTATTTGATAGCCAATTTACTACATCATTTTCTGAAAAGGCATTGTCCAACGGCTGAAAAAAGTGAGCTGCCTCCTCGGATTTCATTCCTCAAGCCATTGCTAAGAATAAACCATATAATTGTCTGATTGGCTGTTCTGAATTTACGTCCATAAAAAATCTAAACCAATGCCATCCAGTTTCTGCTTTTTTCGGTGGGAAAGGTGTGCTTGATTCTTAGTTTTTCGGCAAAATTAAATGCTATTGCATTAATTGTACTTCTGTCTAATGCAAAGCTAGCCATGTCTAATTTTTTAATACGATTCTTTTTATTTTCCTAACCAAGAGCTCGTGCAAAGTAAAGAAGTTCGTAATTTAAATATTTTTTTTAATAAAAAAATTTATTTACAAGAGAACCTTTTCGTAATTTACCCGACTTCATTCTTCGATCGGTGGTCCGTACTGGAAGCCCATACCTTCTCTCGGCTTTACGTTTAGACGCCATAACTTTAGACAGATTAACTAAAATATAATTGAAAATTTCCATTAAAATAAAATCCTGCTTTTATTACTTACTTTGTAAACTAATAGATTGCGCAAAGTTCTTATATTGACCTTGCAACGGTAATATGTCTTTCACTCATTTATTGCTCAAGAATTGTCTATAAAACTTTGTATTATCTAGTAAAGACAATTATCATAAACTGTAACATCATAACTACCTGTAGAAAAGTTGAAAATAATTGTTTTCTTTTAGAGATCCCAACTAAATCTTTATTCGAAAATGTGGGAATTCATGAACTCCAGAAAACACGTATTTGTTAAGACATACGACGAAGGTATCAAACGAGTTAGGACTTCGAAGGGAAAGTTTGCATTGTTAATAGAGTCGCCCAAAAATGACTACACAAATGAAAGAGAACCATGTGATACTATGAAAGTGGGAAGAAACTTAGATGCTAAAGGTTTTGGAATTGCTACTCCTCTTGGATCACCTTTAAGGTAGGTGGTATTAATATTTAACAGTATCGGCTATCGAGTTTCCTCTAATATGTCTTGCACACGTGCATTTGAAAACTACAGGAAGAGTTACATTACAATGCGGTTGTGCCGTATAAACCTGCAACTCTGATATTATTTGTTTACTGCTCAAATGCTAACTCCTGGTAGTTTTCAGATGCACTTGTGGTAAGGCGTATTAAAAAACATTCAGTGGCCGACAATGTAGAAAGTGTTTGTTAATGTGTTAGTTTGATTTTGATTGAATATATATTTTTTTAAGGGATGCTGTGAATCTTGCAGTGTTATCTTTAAAAGAAGATGGAGAACTTACAAAACTGAAGAACAGATGGTGGTATGACAGAACTGAATGTCTTAGAGACAAACAGGTGAGTAGGTACTTTATTATTCAATTTTAAACAATTTAAAACGGTTAATTAGTGGCGTTCAACTTGATAACGAAAGTACGTCTTAAAAAGTATCGAATATAAAAAACAAGTCTTGGTCACAGTAATTTATGGAAAATATTTTGCTACTAGTTTCCACTACGCAAGGGTCGTCATCAGGTCTGAAAAATAATAAACAAAGTGGAATTGCAAAACATTTTTAACGAAATAAACAGTTGGCAAATAAAAAATTCGCATTAAAAAACTTAATTGTGAAGTAAAAAAATGTAGAACCAAAGAAATATAGCAGAGGGAGTGGATGAAAACTTAAGGTTACATGAGATTGTAAAAATTAAAAACGACCTGGTGTCACAGGATAACTGGGTACGAGTATAAGTAACTCTTGTAATGTGTTTAGAAGCAATGGGTGAACACCTGTTAATTAGAAAATAAATGTATGATTTTCTTAAGCCGTATTGAGTGAAACAAGTGTTATAGCCAATTCTTAAATATATGTTCTAGATACAACAAAAATTAATAAAAAAATTGTATTTAACTGACAAAAATAAAACCACAACCCGTCCTGAAAGTCCATTTTTCTTAAAAACAATAATAAAATTTAGGTAAATTCAATGAAGAGCTTAGCTTAAGTATAGTTTGTTGTACATAATAATAATAATAATAAAAAAAAGATATCTAGATTTTCCAAAATGGCAACATTTTCCTAGAAATATTAAGTGGTGCTGCAATTTTTTGGAGAATTTTAAACATTTTTGGGAAATAATTGTTCTATTTTCATTCAATATTTATTGCACAACATTTAGTTTAGTGCAATGCTCCACTTAAGTACAGTACTATCGCAATATTTGCTAAATATATGACAATCCTGGAAGAGACCAGGAAGAAACTAACAACTTCAAAAAACTATAGACTGGATCAACACCTGGCAGATTGAGAATTAAATTTAATGACGGAAACTCTGTCCACATCATCTTCAGCAATAAATAAAGTCCCATAAGAATAAAAGACATTCAGATTCTTTATGCAAATTTAGCAAAATATCTGGATGTGACACATGATTGTAGACTAGAAAAACCAAATTAAAAGGAAACGTGAAGACATTGGTTTACAATTTATTATAATGTATTGGTTGCTAGACACAATCAAAAATTTTTATATACATTATGTTACCGGATAGGTGACGTCAAGTAAATATGGCCTTTTGCCTAAAAGAGATTTGAACAAAATTGTTTCATAATAATACACATATGTCTTAAAAGACAGACATCTAATTAATTCGGCACCTTCCAATTCACCATTAAGAGAGGATGGGTTAGAATTCAAGCAACATTTAAATGTTACTATGTTTGTACTTCCTAAGTTTTGGAAAGGAAAGTATAGAAATCATGATATTTTTCGACCTTGAGTTTTTGACGGATTTTTACGTTTTATGGTCCCCTGAATTCATTTTGACTATTTTCGCTATGATGTCTGTGTGTGTCTGTGTGTCGCATAACTCATGAACCGATACACATAAAAACACCAAATTTTAAACTGAAGCTTTATTCCAGCGTTTTATGAACTGATTGGATTTTGGGCAGAGTCGGAACATCTGGGGGGTACTTTATAGGTGGTCATTTTTATATTTTATGAAATATATCTGTTATTTACGTTTGGAGAAGAAAATTCTTAAAAAAAAATTTCCTTCTAATATTATTATCTATAATTTTTGTTTTATACAAAATTTTCCTTAAATGGTCCGTATTCGAGAAATTTGACAAAATGTAAAAAAAAATTTTTCATAAAAATTGTTTAAATAAAAGTTGTTTGTAATATAATTTTCTATAATTTTAATTTTATACATAATTTCTCTAAAATGGACCGTATTCGAGATATTTGAGAAAATGTGTAAATATCGAATTTTGAAGAAGACTCAAAAACAGATAAAGAAAAAAACATTAAATTTTAAACTTAAGGTTTATTTCGGCCTGACGTAAAATAATTAGATTTTGGACAAAGTCGGAACATCTGGGGGGTACTTTATGGGAGGCCGTTTTTATGTTTTATGGAATATATCTGTTATTTATGTTTGGAAAAGAAAATTGTTTAAATAAAAGTTACTTCTAATATTATTACCTATAATTTTTTCTTCATGTCAAAATTTCCTGAAATAGTCCGTATTCGAGAAATTTGACAAAATGTGCAAAATTCTGATTTTTATGAAAATTGTTAAACTAAAAGTTGTTTGCGATATCGATCTCTATAATTTTTGTTTATACGTGATTTTTCTAAAATGGACCGTAATGGAAAAATTGTAGGAAAAGTGCTAAATTTAAATATTTCAGTATTTTCGTTTTCAATGAATATCTATACAAAAATGTTTTGAGGTAGATGTATGAGGAAAATGTATATATTTAGTTTATCCCCTAAACATTTATAGCGGTGCTGCAATAGGTTGTACAAAATAACCAGAAAAAGCCTATAATAACTAGATAGGAAAGTCATGTGTTGGACACATCAAGTTTTTTGAAATATAAATTGGGTTTTGTTTTCTGTTTAATGACAATAAATAATAATAATAATAATATTTTTTATAGAAATTTTGCATTTTTCAAACGTATATCTACATTATTTAATGGTTGTAGGTCATGTTTACCTTTTCAACTGTCAAACAATTTCAATTTGAATATCGTGGCGCATCGAAAAAATTTCCGAAAATTTTTTTAGTTGCCATGGTAACTAAGTCAAAATTAAGGCATCTTATTGGTTAAAAAGTAGAGGTGTGAAATTTTCAGTACAAACAATATTTATCACCAGCGATCCGCTGGCGAAAGCCCGAAGAGGTGGCGACTTGCTGGAGATTGTCAGCGGAATCTCTCGCATGTTATTCATGATTCATTTCTTGAAACTCAAAAAACAATGAACAAATAGCAAATTTTTCCCCATAAATGAACATGAAAACTAATTTTTCCTATAAAATAATATGAAAACTTGCAAGAGATGACATGCCGGTGACAATCTCCAGCAAGTCGCCCGCGATTCGCCAGAGAATTATCTCGGCGGTATCAGCAGTGATCCGCTGGAAAATCGCTGGCGATCGACTATACATACGGCTGTTAGTCTACCGCAAAATCAGTATTTTGCCAAAACGTGTGGTGAACTTCATTTTGTAATGTTCGTACGCCAAAACTATTGATTTTACAAAAAACAAAAGTAGGATATTACATAAATTGTAGGAAATTTTCTTTAGTTTCGTTTGAAATATAATTGTTTTTATCTTGAAACGAGTCATAATGGAGATATTGTCAAAAAACTGCTTTTGGGCGTTAGTTTTCCAATATAGCAGCGCGAATGGTAAATATACGAGTTGTCGAATTTGAAATTCGGACGTAGCACATTAAAAGTCCAAGTAACTTTCCAGTTAACTTTTTTTTATAACCAAATGACTGTATTATTATCTTTTGGAAATAATTAAGAACATCTCTCATTTATTCAAAAATTTCTTTATAGACGTCTACCAATTTTGTATTCAACACTACAATTTATTTAGTTTCTTTCTTTTTCTTTGCTAAACTCTTTTCTTTGGAAAGATGAGTACTTTCACGCCTTTCAATAACCACCGGTTCTGGATCTGGAGCTTGTGGAACCGAACAGGCTAATACACTGCATGTATAATTTCCTGAGCCGATATCATTAAAAACCAACTCTCCTGTAGGATCGTTCCAATTTCTATAATCGCTTTCGTGCAAAAGTTTAAAACCGAGTTTCATCAAAATCTTCTGAAGCATATACGAGTCAGCAATAGCCATAATTACAGGCATTTCTAGATAACGTGCTAAATCGAAACCAGCCGACAGCATGTTGAAACCTACTTTATTATTTCTAAAATCATCGGTAATACAGATATTGCAATATTTTAGGTAAACATTTATATCATATTTTGCAAATATGTCTACTGTCCTGTTTACATCGTTAAGAAATTCAGTAATTTTTCGGTAAACTTTTCCGTCTCCAATTTCTAGAGTATTAAATTCTGTTCCATAGTCTTCTTGTTTCACTCGCGTTATTAATAAGCAAGCGATTATTTTGTCAGTTCTTTCATCGACAGCTACAAGCGAAATACACTGCTTCATTATTTTGTATAATCTGTCTGTAAATGATTGTACTGAAATCGGGTCATCTAGAATCCTAGAATTATTAAAAATTACGTTTCCTTTAATATAATATTTTAAAATTAGGTCAACTACTATTTCAAAGTTGTTAGGTAGAAGATCTTGAATTCGGACGCCTAATGCTAATCTTCTCCATATTATTGGACCATAAACCGGTTCTCTTTTAAATTTTAAATCATTTTTGAGAATTTGATTCATTGCGATTTGTCATTTGTGATTGATTTTGATATTTATTCTTCTTTGTTATTGACTGGCCTCTTGCCTTTGAAGATACAGAGATTAAATTAATGTTAATAATGAAAAATGCTCTTAAATTTATTAGCCCACCAGGCTGAAGCACCAATACATGCCTGGGACTATATTATTATGTTAACTGACACTTTTAGTGATAAGAGAGTTTTTAATATGACAGACCAACAGACAGATAGACAGGTCTAAATTCATTTCAAAGGGTGAAAAAACAATCCACAGTCGACTACCAATATTTACTCCAGGTCTTGGAAGAACATACTAATATATAATTTTTGGATGAAGAAGTATTGAGAAAATAGAAACTATACCTCTTATATAAGAAGGAATCTGAGAAAATTTTAAATGGACTACGACACAATGTATAGTATTTCATATCAACATATGGAAGAGGTGGAAATGGAACAGGCAAATAGGAAACTCCATAGGCTCTGGTTTTTATGGAAGTCGTTCAGAATATTAATAGAGGGTTCATCCAAGATCAGACAAAATTATCGGTCTAAATTTATCAGGAAATAACTCAAACATTATAAGACCTGCAATGGAACTAGCTTATTTGGTGAAGTTATAAGTTATCTTCACCTTAATAAACTTTACAGGAATAATTAATTATTTTTCCAATAGTTCCGGACTGTATTTAATAGGGACGTTGAGTTCATAAAGGATCCACTTTTTAGTGTTAATTAAATTATTTGCATATATCTGCTGAACAAGAATGAAATCAAGGTTCTACAAAAAGAAATTAAAGGTTTACTTAACTTACCGGAATAGGAGGGAAGGTCAATTGTTTTCTTTATCCGGGGATGCAGGTTTTCTTCAACTCGCGCAATGCGAGGCGCAACACAATTCGTAACACGAAAAAATATACCTAAATTTATTTCGTTCACGGGTTTGCCGGCTTTGAATTATTAACAAAAATTCCGAGTACGGTGTTTCGATGGTTCGATGTTTCGAGCCCGCTGTTCGTTTTCGTTCTCCCCGTAGTTGCGGCTTTGACAATTCGAAGAAACGGCGAAAAGCCAAAAAAAAATGGTTCAAAGTTCAGAAGGAAGGCGATTAAATATCGGAATATGTAGGAATGTGTAAATATATAGGTGAAGAAAGCAAACCTTTATAATAATTAATTATAAACATAATGAAAATTATTAAATATATTAAATATTGATATTACCAAACGCAAAGTGGTTATATATAAAAACCCAATTAATAAATATAAATAATTAATATTGTGAGCCCAAATGAAAACAGATAAAAAAAAATATATTAATAAATCTTAAAATGCGCGGGAACAGAACAAGATCCTTTACGAAACATTGCGTGCGGCCTTAGAATACCTAATTTTTTTTAACGATTTCTTATAAAGAAAATGTGAAGAGGAAGAAGAAACGCCTTCACAGGGGTATAGCCGAAGAAATAGCGAAAGCGCCTATCAGATGTATTCTTGAATAAATCAAGAATATTAACCTAAAACTTGATTACGAGTGGGTTTTGGATATCATTTTTATTCAGACAGATAGATATAAGGTATATTGGTTTGTACCTTGCAATATATAGGGTGTGCCATTAGTGCGTAATTGTTCGTTATTTAAATTTGTGTTATACACACGTAACAAAATTTTAAATAAAAGTTATTAAATAGAACACCCTGTATTTTATTTTACTTTTAGAATGGTTTATTAATATTGTATTCAACTCTAAAATGTTTTTAAAATATTACAGAGTTACTAAGCAATTAATTTTTTTTTGTTATTAAAGAATGATGCAGACCACAAATTAAATTATCATAATGGTTTATTATACAAACTTATAAGATACTAAGCTAACGAAAAGTGGCGTCGTCTTAAATATGGCTAATTTAAAGTTCAATTTACTTAATTTTTTCAAATGCAACACCCTGTATAATATTTTAGTATAAAATCTATAAATTTTACTATACAACGATACTAATATTAGTCAATAACACATGTACAGGGTGTCCCATCAGTTTGTAATTGATCGATAGCTGTTTTATTATTAGAAATTTTTAATATAAAAGTTGTATGACCATATTAAAAACAGTTATAGTTAAATATACAGGGTGGTCCAAAAAAAGTGCTGACAAAATCTTCATTTTTTTAAAACAAAATAACCTGCAAGTAGTTATACATATTTATTGTTTTCACATCGTCAAACGATTTTATTAAATAAAAACTCCCAGGCCAAATATTTTAATAAGTGATAAAGTTATTTTAATTCTGTAAAAGTCAGTTTATAGATCACTAAGAGAGCTTAAATTTTAGATATAAATAAATTTTAAATAGGTCAATACGTAGATGTTGCTGCGCTCAATACTTTTTTTTTTTTTCGATGGGATGATCTTTCTTGTATAGCGCTTCTGGTAAAAAATGCATTTTAAAGCAGATCTTGGTACAGCAACTAATTTAATAAATCTAGCCATTTGATATACAGATTGGGTCACTCAAACTGTTTCATCCTGTTTTTCGCCATTAATCATTGGATTTTAAGAAAATGCTAAAACATATCGATTTGTATATCAAATTAAACACATTTTTACAATGCAGACATCTGTCATGTCTCAACCCCCTACCTTCCACTTCTCCAACCCCTGCATTTTAAATAAGGAACGTACCATCCATTGAAAAGGTAATTTTATGGAAAAGTCAGAAATATGACTGTTTGTTGCGATATTTTTAATTTTAGCGCCCTCTATCGAGATAAAAAACCTGTAGCGTATTATAAAGTGTGATACTTCATTTGAAACCTAATTTAATTAATAATTTATTGCCCCACATACCATTATTATAAATATTTCCACATTGCACTTGCAACAAAATTAAGTTAGCAGTAACGTTTAAAATAATGTATGACTATTTTTTAAAATATTGCAAGTGCAATAGGGAGGATATTTATATTAATGTTAAATGGTGTATTGAATTAGTAATTTAATTTGCTTTCAAATAAAGTGTCACACTTTATAATACGTACAGTGTTTTATCCTGATAGAGGGCGGTACAATTAAAAGTATCGCAATAAACAGTCATATTTTTGAATTCCCCATACTATTACCTTTTTAGTAATGTACTCTACATGGTGGTGTCACACTTTATAATAAGTTATAGTTTTTTATCCCGCTAAAGGGCGCAAAAATTTAAGTAACGCAATTTAAAGATATTTTTGAATCCTCCATTACATTATCATTTTAATGATACATGGTACATTACCTTTTTAAAATTAAGTTGTAGAAGTACAAGGGAGGGGGTTGACACATGACAGATGTCTGCATTGTAAAAATGTCTTTATTTTGGAATAAAAATCGATCTGTTTTAGCATTTTTTTAAAATCCTATGATTAATGCCGAAAAACAGGATGAAACTGTTTTAAGTAACCCTCTCTGATATCAAAAATAGCTAGAATTATCGAATTAGTTCATATAACAAAATTTGCATTAAAATGCATTTTTTACAAGATGCGCTACACAAGAAAGATCCTCTAATCGAAAAAAAAAAAAAATATTGTGCGCAGCGCCATCTACATATTGGCCTATTTAAAAACAATTAATATCTAAGACTGAAGCTCACTTAGTGCTTTGTAAACTGGCTTTTACAGAATTAAAATATCTCTATTTCTTACCAAAACATCTGGTCTGTGAATTTTTATTGGTATAGGGTGAATCGAAACGTATGGTTACGATTTTCTTGACTTTTTAAATGGAATACCATGTATTAATTAGTATTATAATATATAGAATATTCTATTTAAAAAATTAAGAAAATCGTTACCCCGCATTTTCTCATACCTTATATAGAAGACAGTAAATAAATAAAGTCTATTAAAATTGTTTGACTATGTGAAAACAATCAAAATATGTATAACTACCCGCAGGGTGTTTTGCTTTAAAAATGTATAAGTTTGGTCACCCTTTCGTTTATGGACCACCCTGTATATTTAAAAATATTTATCAAACATGATAATACAATTTTCGTATTTTCCAATAATAAAACTGCTATCGATCAATTTCGCACTGATGGGACACCCTGTATATGTTGATATCGTTGGATAGGTAAATGTATAAGGAATTTAATGTCAAAATAATATACAGCAGAGTGTTGCATTTGAAAAATTGAGTAAAATGAACTTAGAATTATCCATATTTAAGGCATGTTTCAAAACATCACTTAACGAATATAATAAATAATTTTAAAATCAATGTTAACCTTCTTAAATTATTAGGGTAATTTAATTTGGGGTCTGCATTATTCTCTAATAACAAAAAAAATTAATTGCAATTCAATATTTTTTAAAAACATTCTACGGTTGAATACACTATTACCATGTCATTCTGAAAATGAAATAAAATACAGGGTGTGCTATTTAAAAACTATTTTTAAAATATATATTTTTCAAACCTGTATAACTTTTTAGTAAAATTATTTTGCGTGTCTGCAACGAAAATTGAAATATTGAACAATTACTCACTAATGGGACACCCCTGTATACAAAGTGGAATCAAAATTGGCAAAAATACCAATTTTTTTTTGAGCAACTAAGTAAAAGGTGGTTAGTGCTTAAATTCAAATTTCCAAATTCAAGGGTCTGGAGTTCGAATACTACCGTTGTTGGCTGTGATTTTTTCTTATTCATTAAATTCATTTATTCTGAAGTAGATTCTCACCCAACCATTCACTGTTGGATTCTAATTATTAACAGTACTGTTTCTATAGTGGTGACAGGATAAATTACCAAAGCGCACAGAGAACACACAAGGCCGAATAGCCCTGGCCGCCGAGGCTTCAAAAATAGAAAAAAAAACTATTTGTTTGACAGGGTTGTATTTAGAAAATTATGATCTACAAAATAACTTTTAATAGCTTTGAATAAAAAATTATAATAATAAAATTTTTAATTTAAATAAATTATATATATAATATACAATATAATTAAAATAAATTATACATTAACATTTGTATAGTATGTTACAAATAGTTTGCGTTAAATGGAAAACCTTTTTATTCATGATTTTTTTAGTCTTTTATTCTTAAAAAAAGTTGGAGCATACTAAAACCGAATATACCCAAACTTCATAAATTTGAATGATCTTTAATTTGGCATTTTTTGAAACAAATTAAAAAAATTTAAAAAATGTTTTCTTGGTGCAAACATTTTTGCAAGAAACTGTATATTTAAATCATAAATACATAGTAATATAATTAATTTAAAACATAACAGTGTTGTCCCTAAAGTGGCAATGTGAAAGTCATAAACTCTGCATCGAACATGCGGCTAATATATTTATAATATAATAAAATAAAATGTTATGTCGAAATCAAAGAGTACAAAAAAAAACTATAAAAGAGGAGTCACTCGTCCAATTATCGCCTTCTAACTCGATCAGCCGCCAGTCCTCCACAGTCCTTTTTCGATCGGCAGTATACCGCGTAAGGCTCGTTTGCTCTGCTACGTTAGATTCCGCTGTGTATTGGTCGTTACATTCCACTATCATCGCCGCCGCGTCTTACCGCTTAACCTCGGTATAGCCCAATTAGCTCTGTACTGTTTGAAAAAACGCCGACTTATCGGCCCGCATTTGAGCTCGATTTCCTCTGCTACGTTAGATTCCGCTGTGTATTGGTCGTTACATTCCACTATCATCGCCGCCGCGTCTTACCGCTTAACCTCGGTATAGCCCAATTAGCTCTGTACTGTTTGAAAAAACGCCGACTTATCGGCCCGCATTTGAGCTCGATTTCCTTTGTAAATCCCGCGAGTGACTTCTCTTTTATAGTTATATTTTGTACTCTTTGGTCGAAATAACATTAGACATATAATGCAGTGGTCAACGTAACCATAGTAGCAGTGATGACCTGTTTACTACTTGAGTGTGCTACTGAACTCGTACAGCAGCTCTGGTCTCACTTAGACCGTAAAATGAACAAGTGGTGCAAAGGAGAATGCACAAAATTTTGGAATAGTAAATTGAATATGAATTAGGCCTACTGAGGATACCACGATTAAAAAATGCAATGCGCCACTAATTCTACTTCAAGATGGTATGGAAATTAGATTTTTGCCAAAACTACATTTTGGGACTCGTACGCCAAAACTATTGATTTTACGAAAAAAAGGTTAGTATATAAATTGTAGGAAATTTTCTTTAGTTTAATTCTGAATATAAATGTTTTTATTTTGAAACGAGTTATGATGGACAAGTAATGTTATTTTTAACAGGCACGTTATTTTGTGAACATATTATTTCTGTGTGTTTATAAAATAACAGACCTGTTAAAAATAACACAGGTTGTCAATCATAACCCCCAATGTCCAAAAACTACTTTTGGGCGCCAGTTTTCCAATACAGCAGCGCGAGTAGCAAATATATGAGTTGGCAAAGTTGTCAATCGGATATAGCACATTAAAATCTATAAAATTACCTATTTTTCAAAGTCCTAGTAAAGTTTTTAAGTAACCTCTTTGTTTTAAGAACCAAACGAATGTATTAATATCTTTTGGAAATAATTAAGAACATCTGTTAGTTTTATTTTCATTCAATAATTTCTTTGTAGACGTCTACTAATTTTGTATTGAACACTACCGTTTATTTAGTTTCTTTCTTTTTCTTTGGTAAACTCTTTTCTTTGGAAAGATGAGTACTTTCGCGCCTTTCAATAACCACCGGTTCTGGATCTGGAGCTTGTGGAACCGAGCAGGCTAATACGCTGCATGTATAATTTCCTGAGCCAGTTTCATTAAAAACCAACTCTCCTGTAGCATCGTTCCAATTTCTATAATCGCTTTCGTGCAAAAGTTTAAAACCGAGTTTCATCAAAATCTTCTGAAGCATATACGAGTCAGCAATAGCCATAATTACAGGCATTTCTAAATAACGTGCTAAATCGAAACTAGCCGACAGCATGTTAAAACCTATTTTATTGTTTCTATAATCATCTGTAATACAGATATTGCAATATTTTAGGTAAACATTTGTATCAAAGTTTGCAAATATGTCTACTGTCCTGTTTACATCGTTAAGAAATTCAGTAATCTTTCGGTAAACTTTACCGTCTCCAATTTCTAGAGTATTATATTCTGTTCCATAGTCTTCTTGTTTTACTCGCGTTATCAATAAGCAACCGATTATTTCGTCAGTTCTTTCATCGACAGCTACAAGCGAAATACACTGCTTCATTACTCTGTATAATCTGTCTGTAAATGATTGTACTGAAATCGGGTCATCTAGAATCCTTGAATTATTAAAAATTACATTTCCTTTAATATAATATTTTAAAATTATGTCAACTACTATTTCAAAGTTGTTAGGTAGAAGATCTTGAATTCGGACGCCTAATGCTAATCTTCTCCATATTATTGGACCATAAACAGGTTTTCTTTTAAATTTTAAGTCATTTTTGTGAATTTGATTCATAGCGATTTGTCATTTATGATTGATTTTGATATTTATTCTTCTTCGTTTTGACTGGCCTCTTGCCTTTAAAATTACAGAGAATAAATTAACGCAAATAAAGAATAATGCTATTAAATTTAGTAGCCCTCTAGGGTGAAGCGCCAATAAATGCCTGCACTCAACCAAAAAGTAGCGTAAATATAATTAAAAAAGTGATCGGGACAATGAAAATGTTCGTTAAAATCAGTCCAACGTACAAATTAATTTTCTCAATAAATATTTTTCATAAGTTAATAAACGTGTTCATTGCTCAATGTAAGGTACATTGTATTTATGGATTTAGTTCACTGATTTTTATGCCCTGCAATTCTTTGAGTCAATGATCATATACATTGAAATTATGTAGAATATTGATTAAGCCAGTGTATCATATACATTGAAACAGTTAAGTTATTTATTAATATCATGAAAAACTTACATTGTCACAATGTTTATGGTTCAATGATCCAGCGTACATTGTACATCGAGTCAATGTAGAATATTGATTAAGCCAGTGTATCACATACATGGAAACAGTTAATTTTATTTATTAATTTCATGAAAAACTTACATTGTCACAATGTTCATGGTTCAATGATCCAGCGTACATTGTACATCGAGCCAATGCAGAATATTGATTAAGCCAGTGTATCACATACATTGAAATAGTGTACTTCATTTATTGATTTCATGAATATTTTATTGTCCCAATATTCATGGTTCAGTGATACAACGTACATTGAACATCGAGCAAATATATATATGTAGTACATTACAACAATGTATAAAGAAAAGGAACAGTAGGATGGGTCTATAAAAAAATTCAATGTTTTTTTATATATATATTAACAAATTTCAAAAAATAGACATGAAAAATTATAAAACATAAACCAATTAAAGAGGGGGGTTTCGTGCAAAAAATATGTAAATTGATTTTTGCAATGTGGTCGCCGCAGAATTAATTATAAAAAAGTGCTACGTTGTAAGGACTTTTCCATTAGAAAGCCACTAAGCACATTTATAATCAATATTGCGGCGCCCATATTCCATATTTTAGATAAGTGATCAACAGTCTCACTCTTTAGGAACAACATAAGCCCAACCACGATTCTCTACGATATTCCTAAACTGTAGAAATTAATTTTGAAAAGTGCCTTTTATATAAACAAATGTTTTTTTGCAAAAAGTATAGTTTTATAACTCAAAAAAAAAACACTTATTCTACACCTATAATCCATTAAAGTTATATGCCTCTACGTTTATTATATTTAAAATTATATATTAATTAAAAAACAGCGACTTAACTATCTTGTTTGTCTGATAAAAATATGCCAAAATATGAATTTTTGAAAAAGATTTTTCTGGTTTACTTTTATAAAAGTATGTTTGTATAAAAGTCCAAAACATTTGGGACTTTTTAGGAAAATCTAAATTAAAAAGAAAAAATATTTTATAACATATGTCCACAGCCCTTAAAAAATGACAAAATGTGAATCGAATTCCATCGAAATAGACAACTATCTCTTTGATAGAAAGGACATCCTCGCCAACAGTCAATATAAATGGCTGTATGGCTTGTTTTTGGTTTTTAAGAAATTCCAAATGGTCTTCTAATTCCTGTGCACATTTTGCTACGTATAGGAAGGAATCTTGCGAATCTTTTATGGTGAATTTTGTTGTGACTTTCTTGCCCAGGGTTTCATCTTTTTTGATAGTTTTATTTGTTGGTACAAAATATCCATGGAGCGCCCACATTATTGCCGCATCACGACCATCTAAAATGTTTTTAAAAATGTAATAAAATGTAGAGTAGAAGCAAAACTAATTCATAAAATTTGTAAAACAGTCACTAACACTTACTTTCACTAAGGTCTTCGTTTGTCATATTTGCTAAAATTCGTCGTATCCCCTTTTCTTTAATATGGTTTTCATCGTTAAAAAATGAAAGAATTGTATTACAATATGTTGGCCAATTCTTTAATAGACCATCAGCATTCTCGAAAGCTGCAGTAAAGTTCATGTCGATCTACAAAGTAAAATGTCAATTAGATCATATATAAATTTGCACTTGCAATTAAGGTCATACCAAACGAAAACTAGTCGGTCAAATAGAAAATAAATATTCTGTCGACCGGTCGGCAGAATAGACACTCCCATTATTATGCCGACCGATCGGTAGAATAGACACTGCATTTTTAAATATTTCTCGAAGGTTAAATACATTTTTACGAAAACACACAACGCACGGTCTACTATCCAAAACGAGATGCTTAATCACATTGACGGATGCAAATAGTTCGTCCTTTTCTTCCCATTGACAGTAATAGCCGAATACAAGATTTTTTTCTTAAACTCAAACCGAAGACAAATCCCAACCCAACTCTGTTTTTGCAATTTTATTAATTAAAAAAAAAACACATAACATTGAATACAATCTAGTATTCGGCTGTCGTGATTGGTTGGAACTAAGAAGAACTATCTGTATCCGCTAATTTAAATCACAAGTTGCCAAAAAATCACAAATTGTGATCCTTCTGCCTCTTTTTAACGTTTCACTCATTGCTTTTTTATTTCTTAAAAGGCGCCAACCCAACCCTAGTCCAACCCTTAACTCTGTTTTCAAACTAACTTAATAAACAACAAAATAACATTTAAACAATAAAAATATATTAATAATAAATAACAAAATTCGAAATTTGGCTGGAACCAAGAAACATAAAGAAAACATGCATATATTTGACAACATCGCTAACACGTCTACACGTCACGCCAACTTGTGCCAATACGACGTCATAGGCTGGATAAACCAGACAAATTTTTAGTTTAAACATCACATTTTTTTTAAAATTTCATACCAACGAAGCAACAATTGCTATTTGTGAAAATTGTGGATACATGTATCATTAGAAATTCAGAAATATTTAAGGCATTAACACCTGTTTTCTACAAAAAAGTCAAATTTGTTTGGCACTAAATCCGACCAGACCCCATGATTTTAGGTATTGAGTCGATGGCTTATTTGCAATAAGACGTAAACCACAAATTAAAAAAATATCGCCATTATACAGAAGATACTACCTATTCTGCATTTGCCAGCAAAATGCTAAATCTTTTAAATATAAACCTACACGGTAACATGGCGTCTTATTGGTTGATGTGTATGTTTTTCCTGTACAATGAAAAACTTACCGATTCGGGGTTACGTTATATTGTAAATAAGCCATCAATATCTTTAATAATAGTAAGTACTTACCGAATACACAAATTAAAAACACCTATTCGATACACCTAAATTATAAGAAATACGAAAAGCCAGTAAGCCACCTTATTCCTTTTGGAACGAGAAAAAACAAATAACACTTTCAGTCTTTCTCTGCTGCCAAGCTTGAGCTTGGGTGCCAATCGGGGTATATCGGCAAAGGTCGGCTATAAATCGTTCATTGCGGCAATGTATACATTTATTGAGCTGACAAACATTAGCATTAGCATATTATGAGCATAATATTTGGTAAATTCAGGCAATGTACCTGTTTATTGACTAATGAACTTGTGTATCAATGTTATGAATTTTCGTTGTTAATTCTATTCATTTGCCTAATGAATAAATTTATCAATAACATGAAATTTCGATAAAATATTTTATTGTAACAGTGAATGACTACATTATTTTTTAATAAACGGGATTCATTATATTAATAACCCTGGTTATAAATTGATTTAAAAAGTGTATAAAATTTTTCATAATATTAATGAAAAATTAATTGGACCAATGAACTTTGTGTCAATAAATGAATTTTATTAATATTATGAACAGATTTATTTTCAGTGTGTGACTATAATATTATAACACAGAAAAAAGAAGAAAATTGTTCTTTATCCTGTGATTATGTAAATTGACTCTTTTATATGACAGACAGCCAGGCAGGTCTTAAAGCACTGCAAAGGGTGGAAATCCAAATTGGACTACCAATATTCCCTCCCGGTCTTAAAAGAACGTAATTAGATCACTCTTGAAAGAAGAAGTATTAAGAAAATAGAAATCATATCTTTTACCTAAAAAGAAATGAGAAAACAATATATGGAATTTCATATCAACATATTAAAGAGGTGCAAATGAAACAGGTAAATAAGAAACTCTATAGGATATAGTTGAAATTTTCTGGACACAAGTAGTTCAGAATATTAATAGAGGGTTCGAGGGTTCGTCCAAGAGCAGACAAAATTAACGGCCTAAATATAGCAGGAAATAACTCAATCGTTATAGGACCCTTTACGGGGCTCTGCAATATACAGGGTTTCCCGTCAGTGCATAAACTGTTTAATATTTAAATCTGTGTTATAGACACAAAAAAAGTTTCAAATGAAAAATACAGGATTTAAAACTATTTTTGCGTTTGTGCCTGACAAATAAAAATGTATGTTTTTTAAATAGAACACCCTGTATTTTATTTTATTTTTAAAATGATTCATTAATACTGTATTGAATTCTTAAATATTTTTAAAAAATATTACAGTGTTGCCAAGCAATTAATTTTTTCTTTAAATAAGAAAATGATGCAGACCCCAAATTGTTTAGTATAAAGACTTATGAGAAACTAAGCTAATAAAAAGTGGTGATAGAACTGGTTTACATTATATAGAACGTTTTGAAACATATCTTAAATATGAGTAATTTTAAGTTCAATATACTTAATTTTTTCAATTGCAACATCTTATATAATATTTTAGTATAAAATTCCTTATTAATTTGCCTATACAACGATACCAATATGTTTGATATTACCACATATCGTCGTTGAAGAAGTGAACCCTCGTATCTACACTTTTTACCAAAATTGACTTATTACATGAAAATTTACAGAAAAATTCGCTTTATTTTTCAGGTGAGATCTCGTAAGTAAAAATTAATTCTACTATCTTGAATAACAAAAAACGTGATTGTATCTTACTAAACGTGAAATTTCTGGTGATTTCCTGTAAATACTTAGTAGTGAAAAGTCGTATCTGATTCTATTCTTTATTCAGCAGTAAGTCACTTTTGTTTACTTGTATCTGCGTATGAATCACATCCTACGCCAAATAATTCTTCTAGGTGGGGTTTGTTGTTAACGCGTATCTATTCTATTTTAGTTTAACGTTGAATTTGATAGCAGACGGTTATACAATTTGTTACCACGTGTTCATTAAATGAGTTAAACCTAATAATTGTTCTTAAGTATAATGTAAGTTTCTTATTATTTATTTTTAATTCAGTATCCTATTTTATTCTAATACATTATTTTTATATTTATATATTAATTAATATGAGAACTTAAACTTTTGTTTTGTGAAAATAAGATACGTGGTCTCAAATGTAAAATTTCCAAAACAATTTGGTGTTATAAAAAATCATAGCTATCTATTACGTTAGTTACGTGGTTTGATATTAAAAATCATGTTAGTCGTCTGTAGTTCGGAAATCCTAAATTAAATTTACCATTTTGATATAAACGAATTAAGTATTTATTTTATGCAAAGAGTGCTTTTAAAATAGCTGGAAAAATATTGACATCTCAGAAACCATAATAAATACGGTTTTGTTAAAATGAGAAAAAGCTAATAAGTTCCAATTAATAAAACTGTTTGGAATTTTAACATTTTCAGCAATACTTTTTCTTTTATACAGGTCACAAAAATGCACTATGTCTCGTTCTGGAAGGATAATGGCAATGGCAAAGGAAGTAACTATGGATGAAAACCACTGCAGCTCAAATCCTATTTTAACAGAGGAACTTTTAGAAAAATGCCAGTGGGATATTATATCAAATAATAAAACAGAAAACTTCACAATGTTAGACGATCATGAGGTTGAAAGTTTTCTAGCCTGTAGTTCCAGTCAGATGGACGTCGAATCTCATGTACAGCTATTCCCACTACACAATTCAAGACAGACGGAGATCATTCATACTGAACAAGAATGCCAAAAGTATTCAACAAGTATTGAATCTACTATCAACTACAACTGCCCACCAGTAGTTTTACAAACTCTAACAAATTATATTGAATTTGACAAAGATCAAGACAACTTTAATGGTGTTGACGAACTCGATAAAACAGATGACCCAGACTATGATGTCACTGAAGATGAACCAAATAGTAGTGATAAATTAGAGACCCCAGTAAATACTGTCGTTATATCCCAAAAAGCTGAAGTTGAGACACAAGTACGCAAAGTACAAGCCCAAGTTAAAGAGGACCAAGAAGCTGATAAAGAAAATTCTATAAAACTTGGTAAAGTAGTGAATAAAAGAAAACGAGTTTCAGGACCTGACGACTGGTTTGACAATAAGAATAAAAAACTACGTGAACAGGGGAAGAGCTACATTAAATGGAAGTGTGAAGGAAACAAGAGAAAAAGAGGAGGTGATAGCAAAGAGAAAAGGAAAATGGGACCACCTTGCAGCTCTACTTTCTGTAAAAAATGAAAAGTAAGGGATTGTGCAAAGCTTTCGAACAAAGAGAGAGAAGATATCTTTAAGTCATTCTGAAGTGAAATTAATTGGGACCAAAAAAAAAGTACACATTGTCTCACTGGTAAAAAAATATATAACAAAACGTTGCACACTATCGGTCACACATAAATCACGTAGATCTGCTACCTTAACCTACACCATAAAAACATCTAAGGAAAAAGAAGCATTGACGGTATGTAAAAAAATGTTTCTCTCTACATTTGGATTAAAGGAGTGGACAGTTTTAAACTGAGTCAATAATACTGAAAGCTATGGCATTTGCGCTGCAAAAAAAGTTACAAACGAAAGAACTAAAGCAAACTTTCTGAATAATATATCACAAAATTCCAACCAAAAAAAGCCAAAGAATTTCTTTGTAGGCTCCTAGATGAAATTCCCAAATTACCCTCACACTACTGTAAAAATCTACAACGAAACAATACATTGAACCTATTTTTGGTGACAAAGTAAGTGGCCTTTACAGAGAATACGTACGACAATGTGGAGATAATGACGTAAAAATACTTTCACGTTTTACTTTCGAGAAAATAGTTCATGAAAAGAATATTGGGTTCCAGCAACCTAAGAAAGACAGGTGCGACACCTGTATAGCGTATGAAACCAATAATATTGATGAGTCAACATACAACAAACACCAAACACTTAAAGAAGCTGCAAGGTCGGAAAAAGCAACTGACCTACAACTTGCTGAAAAGGGGGAATGTATTGTGCTAACAAAAGACGTTCAAGCTGTAAAGGTGTGTCCTAGTTTAAATGCTTCCGCCTTGTATTTTTAAGACCAAACTTTGTGTTCATAACTTCAGTATCTATGAAGTAAATACCCATTGCGCAAGATGTTACTGGTTTACAGAGGTTGATGCAGACTTCACAGCTAATACCTTCGCATCCTGCCTTATCGATTTCCTATGTGATAACTTTGACAATTCAAATAAGACTATCATCATCTGGAGTGACGGATGTGAATACCAAAATAAAAACGCCACTCTTTCAAATGCCCTCCTTAGTTTTGCTGTTTCAAAAAATGTTACAGTGTATCAAAAGTATATAGAAGTGGGTCATTGAGAATAAAAATAAAAATAAGGCTATCCATCTTCCTAGTGACTATGGTAGATACACAAAAGAAGCGAGGGTAAGAGGAGTTGAGCCTTATGAAGTAAAAGAAATATTATATAATTTTGTAAAAGATTATGCCTTGATATCTCTGGTGAAATATCCATCTATTCGACCAGGAAAGAAGACAAATGATCCAACTGTTAACGAAATTAAAGTAAAAAAGTACACTCCAGATGGAACTATTCAAGCAAAGCTAAGCTTTGATGGGGAGTTTCTTGACCTACCAGGTAGAATAACGAATTCCACAGTTGCAAATCAATCTGATTTCCCACAACTTAGAAAGGAACCAATAGAAATAAAGTATACGAATTAAAAGAGATGATTCCTTTAGATTGTGGCCCATATTACGACAACCTCCCCCATGAAGAAAAGGCTATCAAAGAAAATAAGAAAACTAGTGTACCAGAAAAAGGGAATAGGAAGAAAAATAATAAACAAAGTCCCAGTAAAGGAAAGAAAAGAACTCAACCTCTTCAGCCTGTGTTTACAAATAATACTAAAATAATTAATAAGCCTAAGGGTGGTAAAAACAAAAAAGTTCTTCTCCGAAGCAGTAGTATTTAAAAAAATAGTAGTAAAACGGGTGTTTTTTAAAATTATTTTATTGTACTTTAAATTTTTGTAATGTTTTAACATTTAATAAAGTTCTGTTTCATTTCTTTATCTTTATTTACATATCAGTGAAAGCTCGTATGTGTTAATAAATTACAATTTTACTGGAGTGAAAACACGTAAGTGCAATATAATATTGATTTAAATAAAAAAATTGTCAGTTGACAATTATTTGAATTAATATGACTATCATAGTATATTTAGCAGAAAAAAGTAGCTCCATTGTTTATTTCAAATTTTTAAAACAGTTTGGTTAATCAACACATACGAGGGTTCACTTCTTCAACGACGATATACAGGGTCTCCCAACAGTGCGAAATTGATCGATAGCTGTTTTATTATTAGAAATACGAAGAAATTCTTAATATAAAAGTTGTATGACCATATTTAACAGTTCTTCTTATATATATATATGGTGATTCATAAACGAGGTGCTGACCAAACCTACATTTTTTTATAACAAAACACACTGTTATTTATTTTTACATAGTCAAACAATTTTAATTGACTTCACCCATTTAATATGTTGTATATAGGCTTTGTCAAAACGTAAGATTACGATTTTTTAAATTTTTTAAAAATGATACCCTCTATTAATTAATTGTTGGTATAACATATAAGATATTCTATTTAAAAAATTGAGAAAATCGTAACCCCGAATTTTGACACACCCTATATAAAAGATAGTAAATAAATAAATAAAGTATATTAAAATTGTTTGACGTGAAAAAAAATAAAATATGTATACCTTCAGGACATTTTGGTTAACCCTTCGTTTATGGAATACTCTGTATATATTTATCAAACATGATCGTACAACTTTCGTATTATTATTATTATTTGTTTCCTATTTCCAATAACAAAACAGCTACCGATCAATTACGAACTGATGGGAACCCTGTATATGTGTTATTGGCTAACATGTTGATATCGTTGGATAGGTAAATTTTTAAGAACATTTTTGCCAAAATAATATACAGGATATTGCATAAAAAAAAATGAGAAAAAAAAAACTTAAAATTAGCCATATTTAAGACATGTTTTAAAACACTCTATATTAAATAAACCAGTCCTATCATCACTATTCGTTAGTTCATTAACTTAAGTCTGCATAATATACAATTTTGTAATGAATGTTAACCTTTCTAGATTATTATGCTAATTTAATTTGAGGTCTGCATCATTCTCCAATTTCAAAGAATTAATTGCTTGGCAAACACTGCAATATTTTTTAAAAACATTCTAGCGTTGAAGTCATTCTAAAAATAAGGTAATATACAGGGTGTTCTATTTAAAATACATACAATTTTTATTTTCCAGTCAGAAACGCAACATCCTGTATGTCCAAAAATATTTTAAAGATATTTTAAAGATATACAGGGTGTTCTATTTAAAAAACATAAAATTTTTATTTTCCAGGCAAAAACGCAACATCCTGTATGTCCAAAAATATTTTAAAGATACAGTGTGTCTACTTAAGTTGGAACCATATAGAAAACATTTTTATTATTGATTTTAGGAAAAAAAGTTATTCCTGATAAAAAGTCCTGCATGACCCAAAACCTAAAATACAGTCACATATCAAATTTTTCAAGCCGTATACGAGGTTTGTCCAAAAATATGAATTTTGCTCAAGAGTAAAGTACGTTTATTTTTGACAAAATCGAAAATTTTCATTAAGAAAAGTTGATTAGAATTGAATATTACATTCAAATATGCAATTACACAGATCTATATGAAAAAACAGATTTTCTTATTTTTTATAACTCTACACTCTAGTCCTAAATTATTTTCTTATTTGAATAATCTTTTACATGTACATGCATATGGTTAGAAATACCGATGGTTTAAGGTCTGTTCCAACAACGTTCCGAAACCAGTCATTGACACCAGGATTCTGCACAGTAGCATATTTAAATCGCCAAATTCATACTGCCCACAATCCTGGTGTCAATGACTGGTTTCTGACTGTTGTTGGAACAGGGGTAGTATTCTCGAGTCACGAATATAGATTCGCATGCGAGATTTATGATTTGTCTCACTTGGTTTTCGTTCAACAAAGTGAGACACATTGTGAAACACGTATGCGAATGTCGGTATTCGTGATTCGAGAATACTACCCCAGACCTATAATTTCGATGCGAAACGTGACGTAATGGTATCTTCTCTATCTAAGCGGAAGCGACCTATTAGCAGCATATTTTCTATAAAGTCAGTCTTTTATACAATTACTTTCTTGAGCTTGTCCTTAGTTGAAAACAAATTAATTTGCTAAAGCTTTAATTAATATAGGCGTGAGATGGCTTAAATAATAAAATATAGTCTTAATTATAAATTATAATAACTGTTGTAGTTTCTCAAAATTATTAATAATAATTGAAATATTGTTGGAGTAGAGAACCTTTTCTGATTTTGTTTAATTTCTGTATTTACAGGATGCACTCTCTCCACTGTTGGATCTTTTCCAATGGCTCTCATCCTTCCATCATACCGGTTCTCAGGTACTAAAATATTTATTCATGAAATATATTCATCCAGATTAGCTAAAATTTGTAATTCCTATTTCTTTTATTTTTCTAAATTCTTGATAATTATTACGTATTTTTTGTTTCCAATTTAATTAAAGCTTTCGCAGTATCTCATTAGTTTCCAATTTGAATTTTTATTCAAATATTCAGCCTAATATCAATCTACCAAAATAAAGCTAATAAAGCATTATGGAGCTCTTGGATAACTTTTAAAATTTACTTATTATAATAGTATTCTGTATTTTTTTTACGTATAAATAAGTGCACTAATAATTAATATTAAGGTAATTAATCAAAATGAATATAGAATAAAAATAAGAAAAATTCCAGGGCCATGTCACAGAAAACTACGAGCGACCATTTTTCTCTAAAAAACAACTACTTCTCTGGCTATATACCTCTGCAGGGATTTCATTATATCTAAAGAAAATCGTCAAAGATAAAACATTTTTTTAACACTCTAACTTTAATTCATGTTTTTCTTTTTTATTAGTTTGGAATTACTTTACTTTAAACAAAAGTTATACAGTGCTTTCCTAATTTTTTTTATACAAATGGAAAAAAATATTTCTAATAAAATGATCTGCATCATTTTAAAATCCATAATCAAGCATAACATTTGTAAACCAAAATAATTTTCTGTACAAATCTAAATCACTTAAAAATAGGTGAAATGATTTAAACTTAAGTATATTTTTTAATTACTATCAAAATTTTAATTACTGTTTTGATCTATAATAAAAATTTAAAAGTATGTTTTTCTCGTTATAAGTAAATCATTATTTTAATTTTACCTGCATACCACCAATATTTTGGAAAATTTAATACTTGACTATGGATTTCCGAACGATGCAAAACTTTTTAGCAGACATATTTATTTAAATATTTAATTATTTATTTATATTCTCTGTTTTTGTTTTAATTTTCATAACGATGCTAAATATAAAACCATATATATAATTTAATATAATGATCTTTGCTTTGATTATAAAAGTTGCATCAACTAACTTTCAAAATAATACATTTTTAAATATAGTGATTTAGTTTAATTTTTAATTTATATAGACACATTAAAATGACGAAATGTTAAAAAATTGTTAAACAATTTAACAATGTCACTATAAAATTTTATTCGATTTTTATTAAAATGATTTTTTAATATTTTTGATAAAACAGAAAATTGCACTCATGATTCCACATATTTGGATAAACCTGTATGTAAAACGATTTTAAGCTATATAATTTTTTGGTGAGAAAACACTCCATAAGGGGCATTTATTATTATTACAAACTGATCAAGGGTTTATCAATAAGTAGTTTTGTTATAACCTAACTTAACCAGGGTTGCAATCTTGAAAACGTATGTTGTACTCGCTAGTATTCCTTAGAATCTAATAACTTAATTACAATAAACTAATATGTAACATTAAACTGCGCAATCACTTGGCTAACTTAAAAGGTTTCACTCTTTTGCGTCTTCTTGTCAGGTTCGTGTTGTCAAGAAGCTGGATCGCCTCAACGTTCACATGTCAGGAGGATTTAATGATTGGGTTATCTCTCTCTGGAAGATTAAAGTTCAGTAATTCTTCTCTTTAATTTGGTTGGTACGTATTTTGTAAGTGCCCTGCGAATCTATTAACTTTTGTATGTTATTTCCAGCCCATCTGCAATCTACATTTCTGATTGGATCATTGTGCCTTTTCAATCGCTTTGTAACTATTAATAGAGAAACTTAAATTAAAGTTTTTTTTAAAACCCACGTTATCTAAAAAGGTGAACGCATCTGCTGAATTTCAGCTCTTAATTTTTATTTGACTAGTCTTAGGATTTTTTATTAAGTATTTAGTTTTACGTTTGTAATATGATCGTTCCTGTATACATTTTCGGCCAATATTAAAATCTGAAAAGACTATTTTCGACTAAATGCATAATCACTATAAATTAAAACGTTCAATTTATCTTATTTTAATTTTCGTAAATATTAATTTTGGATCAATTTCGTAAATGTTGCCTTTAGAACTAAATTTAGTGATATTTATTAAATAACCGAAGAAGGAAATTATGCGAATAATGTGATAACATTTAAATATGTATAACATTTCCTCTTTAAAGCGTAAGATACAACTAAATAGGTCCATCTCTGGGTTGCCGATAAACGTGTTTTTATACGAGTCGCTTTGTTGTGCCAAAAGAGAAAGAATATCTTTATCTCCAACTGTACCTACCTGTATAGTTTGATTAAAAAAATTTTGCTCTTCAACGAAATTTCATTTCCTTTACTATTGCTATTTGGCTTTGTTGGCTAATTAATCTGCCGACCATGCCCCACATCAGCTGGTTACAACAAACTTAAGGAATTAAAAACTTGATATGTTTAGAATACAAAAAAATTTATTTATATTATATATTATAATAAACTAAATAAACATGTTTTTACTAAGCTAAAACAGGATGAAATTAATTTGAAACACAACCCAACCAATTTGTGATTACAGTTGACAGTTACGCTATGTTGCAATAAAAAATTTACATTTATTTTGAGGTTCTGTTTTAACTCAATTTGACATTATTTAATTGACTTGTAATTATTATTTAATTCACAATAGTAATTAATAAATGACATTATCTAAAACCAATACTTATTGATAATATAATATTTTTGCAATTACTAACCTGCGTTGTATTATTTATTTTGTACCCTTAATGATGCAATTTTCCATTAAGTAGTGTTTTTTTTGTGCTTACTTTCTCAGATTAGAAATAAATATAATATAGGTCACACCTGCCTGCAGCAGTTTTCACACATCAGTTGAGTAATTAGTTATTTGACGCCAATATTGGCAATTAACATCCATTTTTGTAACATTAATCAATATCCTCAGAGGACTGATTATGATTTATTTCAATATTGTATTGAAATTTATCTAAACCACCAATTTGTAAATGTAAGTTATCAATGGAAGTTCATTAATAATCGTAAAGACAAGGTCATATTTTTAGAACGCGTGTAACAATAAACCTTAAATTTATATACTTATAAATTTTATAGTGATTCACAATAATTTATTTAAAATAGTCCTTGGATAAAATTACGCATGTCGGAGATTTCAAATATTCTTCTTTATGAGTATACCTTGTTAACTGCTTGTTAAAGAACAGGAAAACTTCTAGGGAGGTGAGCTGGTGGAACACCGAACTCGCTAAACTCAGAATTAAAACACTAAACTTTTTAATAAGGCTAAAAAGACGAATGAGTGGAGGGAATACACCGAAACACTCACAAAATATAACAAAACTCTTAGAAAATCTAAGAGGGATTCATGGAGAACATTCTGTCAGGAAATTGAAAATACAACTGAAGGATGCAGACTCCACCGCATTCTAGCAAAAGATCCAATAAACCCTGTGGGGACTTTAAAAACCCAAACAGGGGAATACACTAAAACTGGAATGGAAACATTAGAACTACTTCTTAAAACTCACCCACACGAACTGACACTCTCAAAAAAGGGTTTCCAGCAAAGAGTGGGAAACTGCTAAACGGGTAGTTATAACAGAGAAAGTAACATGGGCAATACGCACCTTCAATCCATACAAATCACCGGGACCAGATTGGTTACTCCCTGTGCTTTTGCAACAGGCAATAGAAACGCTGGCCCCGCATATTTGTAGGCTCTACAGGGCAAGTTTGGTGCATAAATATGTACCAAATACCTGGAAACAAAGCAGAGTTGTCTTCATACCTAAACCGGGGCATCCAACGTATGCCGTGGCAAAGGCCTATAGACCAATAACTCTGACGTCATTTCTATTGAAAGGATTGGAAAAACTGATTGATCAGCATGTCCGGCAAACCACTCTGATAGAGAGGCCATTTCATACAAACCAACATGTCTTTCAATCAGGAAAATTTTGTGAGTCTGCTCTGCATCATCTTGTAACCAAGGTAGAGGGAGGACTCAGTAGCCAAGAAATAGTCCTAGGAGCATTGCTTGACATAGAAGGAGCTTTCGATAATACCTCTTTAAAATCAATGGTAGCTGCCGCTCGCAAACATGGAATAGAAGACACCATCTGCTGGTGGATAGAAGACATGTTATGCGAACGGCAAGTACAGGTACAAATGTTCAGTGAAACAATGCAGGAGAATATCCACAAGGGATGCCCACAGGGTGGAGTCCGTTCTCCTCTACTTTGGAACCTAGTGGCAGACGAACTGCTGGAGACACTAAACAATCAAGGGCTGTATGCCCAAGAATATGCCGATGACATAGTCATTCTAATCCGAGGGAAACACCAAACCACAGTCTTTGAACTCATGCAAAGAGCTTTTAGGCTGACAGAAATGTGGCGCGTTAGGGAAAACCTCTTGGTAAATCCTGACAAGGCACAACTCATAACCTTTACTCGAAAAACAAAATTGGAGGTTTTAGAAACTCCGACTCTGTTTGAAAAAAGGCTAAACAAAACGAAACAAGTAAAATATCTGGGTCTAATCCTAGATAGCAAACGTACTTGGAACCAACACTTACAAAAAGTGACCAACAAATGTAAAATGTCTCTCATTGTAGGGAGACGGGCATTTGGAAAAACATGGGGATTAAATACCAAAAATGATCCACTGGCTATATTTGGCAATAACAAGACCCATGATAACTTATGGAGCGGTTGTTTGGTGGCCAAAAGTAAACCAGAAAACAGCCCTCAATACCTTCTCAGGAGTACAGAGGCTGGCATGCCTTTGTATAACAGGAGCACTGAAAAGTACACCGACAGCCTCTATGGAAATCATTCTAAACCTCCCACCCCTTGACTTAGTCATAAAGGGGGAGGCCAGAATGAGTGCATACAGACTGGAAATCTCGAACAACTGGAACCCACTGTGACATATAAAACATACCAGAATAACACATGAATTAAATGATTCTATATTAAATATGGGATCAGATCACATGACACCCCTCCTAACCTTTAACAGACTCTTCCAGGTCAACTGTAACTGGAACGAGGTAAATAAGAAGATAGATAAATACTTGCTTAGCGGCCTCGTATGGTATACGGATGGATCTAAAACTAACAAGGGAACAGTCTCTGGCGTAGATGGAGTTAAACCCAAATGCGACATCATCGTCTCACTGGGAAAACATACCACTGCATTTCAGGCTGAAATACATGCAATCGAATTGTGTGTACGAGAGAATTTAAGGAAGAAGTACAAAAAACAAACCATCCTAATTCTCTTAGATAGACAGGCAGCTTTAAAGGCTCTTGATTCAAACAGAATTAAGTCAAAGCTTGTCTGGAACTGCCTTGGAATACTAAATGATCTGGCAATCCACAACAAGGTAAAACTGGCGTGGGTACCAGGGCACAAAGGTATCTAAGGAAATGAAAAGGCTGATGAACTCGCCAAAGAGGGATCAGATTTACCATTCACAGGACCCGAACCTGTATTTGGGATAAGCAAAACCTCTGCTCGACAGGCAGTAAACAGGTGGATAACCATAAAACACCAAATTCACTGGCAACAGATAAGAGGGCACAGAATCAGTAAGCTCGTGCTAAGGGAACCAAACCCACGCATGACTACTGAGGCACTACAACTCGCGAGGCCTCAGATATCCAACATTGTGGGATTATTAACGGGGCACTGCTTGCTGAAACACCTTCATGTAATGGGATTACACAATGATCCCACTACGTGTAGACTTTGCATGGAAGAGGAAGAAACCTCATACCATGTGATCTTCGAATGCAAAGCTCTTACTGGGCGACGTTTCATCCTTTTCGGCCAAGAACCAGAAAGAACGTCCCAGGAACACTTGGTAGGGAACCTAATAAAACTAACCAAAGACACAGTACTATTCCAAAGATAGTACCTCCTGAATACGGGGAAAGCAGGGGAATACAATAGACCCAAGAGGCCGCAGTGTTCTGGGCCAAACCTAACCCTACCTGCTTATAACCGATAAAGATAAAAAAAAATGTACCGTTGCATTTATTTCGAAGCTGTGTGAAACATTTGCCGAATAAGCAGCACAAGCAGTAGCCAACTCATGTCACAAATTATTTAGGTATTATTTATTATTTAAGGGAAAGAAAATGCCTTTAAAATTCAAAAAAGTTATGCAAGAATAGGTGCAGTGCCTGTCAAGGTGCCATCAGCCATATTATTATTAACTTTAGTAGTAAAATTTCTGTGGTTATAAGGCAGACACTGATATGTCAATTTTTCTATAGAAGACATTTTCTGGCTGTTATGTCCATAAAGATGTAGTGCTTCTTGTGGCATAAGCTAATACGTCTAAAATTTATTTTTAATCTACATAACACCATTGCAATTATTGATATGTCTACAAGCTCATGATAGTGCTATGACAAAACCAGATATTTAGACATATGATGTTCTGAATTGGCTAATTTTTACTGAGACCGCAGCTGAGGCGCCAATACCAAATTTGATATGTCACTTTGAACTCAGGTTTAGACGAGTTTTAATTTTAAATTTGTGGTCGTAATGCGTGCAAGTCTTATAGTATTCGAATGTAAACGTTTGTACAAGTTATTGATATGCCATACTTTTTATCTACCTACCTCTCAAGTACAACTACAAAACTCATAATCTGAGCTAACTAATCCCATAGAAGCACAAAGAAATTTAAAGCAAACCCATGTCGTTAGAGCTTGGATTTCCTCGTCTAGATACTGCTTCCCATGGTGCTTTAAATGGATGTACAGGACACTTAACATATCTGTTCAACATGGTGAAGTCAACGCAAATTCCTTTTTTGCCTTTTGTTTTCTGTGCAACGACCAACGGGCTTTAAAATCTGATGACATGTCATCTGCCATTATAATAATACCTTTTGCTACCAGATCATCGAGTTCTTTTGTAACGGAATCTCTCCATACAAATGGTATTCGTCTTGGACAGGATTATGTCTACTTTTTAAATCATATTTTAGCTGAAAATCATTCTTTTGCAGACAACTTTGAAATTTTACATATAGAAAATAAGAGCCTTAAATTAAACCATTTAGAAACACTTGAAATAAATAGATTTAAAAATTCAGATAACTTACTAAATGATCAATTAGATATTAATAATTCACCCTTATTAAATCTCTTTCCTAGTTTTCTGTAAGATAATCCCGGTAATGTGCTATCTTATTGTTATCTGATTGATATTATAATTACCTAAGTACCCTTATTTACTTTAAATAGTTATTTTGTAATGTTATTGATGTTTTTCTTAAGTACTTTGTTTTGTTAAATTATTTCGTATATCTATTGGATACCGAATTGTAAATTAGTCACATTTGAAAAAGAAGTTGTACTTCGAAACATATGTCATGTTAGTGATTTAAAAAAAAAAAAAATTTATACTTTTAAAATAAAAGTGTGAAAATCCACCAAATTTGGTTTTACTCTTTCAAGATTAAATGGATTTTCATCAAGTAATGGCCAAAACAATAAATAAGTATTTTTTATAACATAACCCCTTCATCCACTTACCCCTTCAATTCTAATCTAATTTTTTCTATCTCCGCCTCAGAAGGATCATTAGGGATCTCATTTACAGCATTTATTGTTACGCTAGAACGGAAAAAGCAGCCATGAATAATGTTTAGACATTCTTTGTCTAACAGTAGTTCCTTTATTTTGTTGCAACTGTATATTCTAACTTTAGCCTTGTAATTTTCGTAATTTGTAGCACATGTAAGGGAACCTATTACACCCAAAGAAGACTTATATTATAATTCCAGATTAAATTCAGGTGTATTTAGTTCATAGCTTTGAATTGCTACTCTAGTCAGAAAGTCTACCCCAGCTACACACACCTCAGCACCAGTGTCAGGGGTTGCAAAATATGGAGAGGAAAAAAATGCAATTTTTTTTCTTTTAATATCTACTGTTATATTAATTTGACGATCTTTGGAAGATACCTGGTTAATTCTAAAACGGGTGATTCTTAAAAACTGATTGATTATTGAAGCGTTTTCACTTGGAACTTCAGCAACCATCTGAATTCCTTTTGTGCGACCACAATCCATTAGATGGCTCTTGCGTTTGCATTTTGCACATGTGATATTTTTTGCTTTACAATGATTAAGCGTTTCATGCCAATTTTGGTTACATCTCGGATATTTTTTTGCATGAACCGGTTGAGCCTCTTTTCTGACGTTCTTTACTACTGCTTTAGATTGATCCTCTTCTCTCAAAGCATTTTCTTCTGATTCACATAACTTAAGATTATCATTCAATCCCGCCGAATCAGGTAAAAGTCTGCATTTTCTTCTAATCTCGGCGTCAGATACTGATTCCATGATATGGTCACATAAACAACGGTCATAGCAAGATTTGCAGAGATCCGTTAACTGAAATAATTTTAATTTTTCTCTATAGAAGGATATAAATGGCTCACCAACCTCTTGTTTTCTTTGCATGAAGTGGCTACGCCTTACTCGGTTATTCTTTTCTTTTTGAAATATTCTTCTAACTTATCCAACATTTTTTCTGGGGTTTTATCTAATACAATATCTTCTTTTAATATTAGGCGGACTACATCTAAAACATTTTGCTCAAAGAATGATGATAGCAAGGCCGCTACTTTTTTGAGGATGTCTGGATATTAATTCCCTGAATCATTAAATAGCTTTCAAATTTTCGCCTCCAGTCTTTATATTAAGCATATGTGAAAGTATTTGTAATCTCTTCAGGGTTATCCAATACAGCTGTTTGAACTTGCATTGTTTTTGGGAAAGGAGTCTGGACGTTTTCTGAGTTAGTCGTCTGAACACCTTAAGTCTCAAACATTTTATTTATTGATTCCTGGAAATGCTTTAATTGTGTATTAAATGATGACTCCAATTCCATCAATGACTTCTTTGTAAAATTTTCAAGCGATGACAAAATAACAGATATATTTTTTCTATTCATTTTAAATATACAAACAATTTTTTTAAATTCTGTTTTATGGGGTATTTTCATAAAGTAAATAATTTTTTAAATATTTTGAGTTCTTACTTACTTTTGTAGTTAACACGAAAAAGATATACAGTGTCAGTCGTAAGTTATAAATAATTGAGAAAATTCGCAAAATGGATAAACCACACTATATCTCGTTTATAAAAAATCAGAATCATTAAATTTGGGTTATTTACAACCACCTTGTTTTTTCCTATTTACTCCTAAACTAGTTGCTTTTTCTATTTAATCGCCCTTTCAAAACTTTTGATCCATGTTGTTGAGATTACTTAATAATACTAAAGACTTGAATTTTGCTATATAAAATTTGAATTTTTTTTCTTTTTGTTTCAGGATCCGTCAAGAAACGAACTTTCTTTAAGTAATGTAGCAGGAATTTTTTATATCCTTATTGCAGGCTTGTTTGTGGCTATGGGAGTTGCGCTGTTGGAGTTCTGTTGGAAATCGCACACCGAATCGAAAAGGGCGAAAATTCCTTTAGGCGATGCAATGAAAGCTAAAGCAAGATTAACTATCGGTGTTGGCAGAGATTTTGATAATGGAAGAGTGAGTAAATTGTTTTAATTTATTTAAAATACACTACCCAAAGTGTGCAGAATAATTTTACCAGTATCTATATTCTGGGCAAGACAAAATAGAATTTTCATTATTTTTAAAGTTTTTTAATGAGGCTATTAAAAAGAACCATAATATGAAACCTTAGATATCTATTAGTCTCAAAACCTTAAATAAGTACACGTAAGATTTTTATTATCATTAATTATTATCATTAACATGAACCTAAACACTTTTAATACTTGTTTTAATTCGCCACTTAATGATTTGGTAATTCATTTGAGGTTTTTTGGCATTACTAAAAATCGTATTGACCTTAAATTAATAAAATAGAAAATGTTTTTTTTATATAATTTCGAAAAGTTGCCACTAAATAATATCTATATATTTTAAATATTGAAGAAATTTAATTTACATAGTAGGTTCTTTTCTTTTAATTAAAAAAAAATGCAAAAGGTTTTGAACTACAACAACCAGGATTTTATGCCTGTGGCTGTGCAAATAAATTGAAAACAGTAAAGTGTCGTGTGTGTCCCAAACACTTTAAACCTTCCGTTTATCAGAGTAACCTCAAAGCAGAATTTCTTATTGGCCCTCTAACCTTTTGAAGGCAAAACATTTTGCAACTCGGAATTCAAAAAATTTCTACTGTAGAGAATTCGCAACTGTGGACTTGTTTAGGCGGTATTAGCAAATACCCATTAGAAATGGGAAAAGATTCAGAATTTTTAAAGAAAGTTGAATCGAGAACGGAAAATCATGGTGATACTGCGGAATATGTAACTCGAAGTGGAAGAGTTAGTAAATCCCCTGCCCGTTTGACCTATGAATAACTCACACATATGTGACTTAAAGTGGGAAGATGTTACGAAATACCCTGTATTTGTTTATTTGATGTTACCCTGTAATATTTTAAATTTACTAAATTTTGGAAGTTTTCTTTGTATTTTATACCGAAATCCATTTTCACTGATGGTATTCTCTGACCGGTTAGGTCATCGAATACATAATATTTTGGCGACCGTGACAGGACAAGTTTTTTGTGAAATGGATAAGATACAACGAACCTTAGATCTGCAAAGGACTTCCTTTTCAAGGATACATAATTGCCTTAAAGATATTCTGGCTGTACACGATTACAGTATAAGCAAAGTGGAAGGTAACTTCCGTATGTTAAATAAAAAAGATGGAAGTTAGTGATGAACTAGATACACTTCTTTTGGATTTTTTATTAAATTCTGATGCATCCAAAGAGAACATTGATAAACAGGTAAAATTAGCAGATGAGTATTCATCTAGTTACCATCAGTTAAAGGCAGAAATCGATCGGCGTTTACGTTCTTCTAGAGATGAAATTGCTTCCTGTTCAGGAAGTTCAAATTTGTATAGAATCAAATCTCAATTAAAATTACCTAAGATTGAATCTAATAAATTTATTGGAAGCCAAAAAACTTGTTGACATTTGGGAGTCAGTTTAGAAGAATCCTGGAAAGATAATTAAGGTGAATGATGATGGAGCTGTTATAAATGCGATGGGAAAATCTTTAAAATCGTGGAGATTGCCAAAAACGTAAAAAACTCTTTTATCCGTGAGATGATATTATTAGAGCGATTAATTCTCCCGAACAAATTTTAAAACCTGGATTATATTCCGCACCGCAGTTGGATAAAGCGTAGTTTCAGTGAATTTAAAAATTCGTTTAGAGGTGTTTTTGTTTGTTTTTTTTAGTATAATTTTGTACTTTTATCTAAGGTTTTTATAAATACCTTTAGATTTAAGATTTTGTATCATTTGTAAACCAATACGTATTCGTTTTTGAAATAAATTTTGGAAAATCAACCATTTTACGTTGTATTTTGTAAATTATTGTTATTTTTACCCAAAATCTATAAATTGACACATTTTAACAACTTATAACTCGAGAATTAAAAAATATATCGAGATGCAGTTTTCACTAGACCTTCTACATTTACTTCAAGTTTTTCTTGACATGTAAGTTTTTTCTGGAAAGTGCCGAAAAAAAAATACGAACTTTTTTGAACCAAAATTGTAAGCTTATTTTAAATAGAACACCCTATAATTTTTAACATCGTCGGAAAGACCATTTCTTCCCCTTTCCAAAAATGTATACATTGTAAGCATTTACTTTATTTTTTAGGGAAACATTCACTTTTTTATGCAACCATGTCAATAACTTCCAAACGTAAAGTATCACAATTAATTAACTTATAATTTGGGAGTAAGGCAATGTATTAATAAAAGGTTTTCACCAAAATTCTTGGAAATGTTTAAATTTTTTTCTGACATAGTTGCCAAATCTTAACTTGTGAAGTTTTCTTAAAAAAAAAAATTAAATTCAGATTAAGGTCTTATGGCGAATATAACATTTCGTATCTCTCATAGTCATTATTAAAAAAAGTCAATTTTTTATAATTTTTTTATTGCTTTAATAGGTTTTAATTTTAGGTAATTAAATCAATGTAAACGGTGTCTTTTACATTTTGGTGGGACATATCGAAATATAAATTGACGTTTTACATCGAACGATCATTGATAAGATACTGTTTTTCATTGCCTTGTCCTTTAGGTATAAATTTCAGAATAATATCAAGTAATGATATTTTACTTATAAAGACAGAGGGGAGCACCTCATACTACACGGATTTTTGTGGCGTAAGTGGTGTCTCTCCATGTTGGTACCTATCTGAATTTTTATTGAATACAAAAAATATGTACTAAATCATTAATAAATTAATTGTTGAATATGGCCTCCATTTTGTTCAATACATGTATGCAGACGCATAAAAAAATTTGTAAATGCATTTTGTAGCATTTCTGGGGTAATTGTATTAAACACATGAATTATATTATTCCTCAGTTCAGTTAAGTTTGTAGGTGTTGAATCGTAGCATCTTTCCTTAACATACCCCCATATAAAAAAATCTGGTATAGTTAAATCCGTAGAATATGGAGCCCATTCGATGGGACCAGCCCGACCTATCCATTTATCTCCAAAGGTTGAGTTCAAAGAATTCCTGGCTACAAGAGAGTAATGCGGTGGAGCACCATCTTGCTGGAAATATACAGTATTTAGTATTTTTTCTTGTGCTAGTTGAGGACAAAAGAATAGTTCTAGCATATCCATGTAATTGTTTCCATATACTGTTTCCTCTTGAAAGAAAAATGGTCCATAAATTTTGGTTTTGGACACACCACACCATACATTTACCTTGGGAGCATCTCTTTCAAACTCGTTGAAAGCTCTAGGATTTTCGTCACCCCAAATTCTACAATTGTGTTTGTTTATGCGTCCACTTAAATGAAACGTTGCTTCATCTGACATTATTAGATTTACATTTGGTTGATGTCTAAATAAATCTAATAACGTCTCACACATAAAAACTCTCTTTTCAAATGCATGATTTTCAATTTTTTGAAAAGTCTGAACCTTATATGCTTTAAACTTGATTACTTTTAAAATTTTATGCACCTTACTCTTTGACATATGTATGGATTGGGCAATTTTTCTAATAGATATTTTATTATTGTTTCTTGCTAAAATTTCCCTTATCTGTATAACATCATTTAAAATAATATCTTGAGCGTTTTCAATTTGTCTTTTTTTTCTATCTGATGTTCCCGTTTCTTTAAACTGACTTACCTAGTTTAAAATAGAATTTCTAGTTGGCGAATTTTTTTCAAACATATTTCTAAATCTTCTTTGTGTATGTGTAATTGATCTACTTTCAATATAAAGTAAAACGCACCGGGCTTTTTCACTTTTGGTAAACATTTTTTAAAACCTGCTTTCTCTTGCACTAATTAATACAAATATAGACTTCTGTCAACTCGATTTGTTTTACGTAGCACCCTTAATAAATTAGTAGTATCATTTATTGACTCATTCATATTCTATCCAAAGCTGAGTAAGTTAATTTACAAAAAGAGGAATATTAAATAGACAAAAAAAAAGAGATATAGGTACATATTGAAAACGCTTAAGACATTATTTTAAATGATGATTTATGGATAAAGGCTTGCAAATAAAAGTTACAAATACGAAGAATTTTATTCATCATAAGCCCTTAATCTGAATTGGTAAAAGTAATCTTTTACAAAAATTTTAGACATTTGAGACTTTACAACCATTTTATAAAAAAATTAAACATTTCCCAGAATTTTAGTCAAAACCTCTTATCAATAAATTGTCACATTATCGAGTTAAAGGCTTTTAAATTGTGATACTTTACGTTTAGAAGTTATCGACATGGTTTCATAAAAAAGTAAATTTTTCCCAAAAAAATTTAATAAATGCTTACAATGAATACATTTTTGAAAAGGGTAAGAAATGGTCTTTCCGAGGATGTTAAAAATTATAGGGTGTTCTATTTAAAATAAGCTCACAATTTTGATTCAAAAAAGTTCGTTTACTTTTCGGCACTTTCCAGAAAAAGATTACATGTGACAACAATGTCAAGAAAAACTTAAAAGGTCTAGTGAAAACTGCATCTCGACATCTTTTTCCGTTTTCGAGTTATAAGTTGTTAAAATGTGTCAATTTATAGATGGATATTTTTCTCGTATTTCTGTTTGCACCATTTCCAAATTCTGGTTGTGCAAAATGTACCTATCCTATGCAATTATTGTGTTTTTAAAAAGTCAAATAGGCAGTTGCAGTGAGAAAATTATGAAAATCACAATGCTACATCTACATATTTCACAACTATTGCGAAGTTATTAATGCTATACAAAATATCTTAACATAAAAATCTGTTAATAATATAGCAAAGTATATCTACTCACTTTACGGTATTTTTCAATTGGAAAAGATGTTTTTATATACTTTTTCTACACCCGTATTATAATAATGCACTTATATGCCCATAATCCGTTTCATAATGATACCCATTATGATACAGATTTTTCATTACGATACAGATTTTTAATCAATAGAAACCTACAATTTTTCAATCAAGCATGCTGTTTGACGTTTGTCCTAGGTTCCTATGTAATTATTTTAGTTGTCAAAACGTATTAAATTTTCGTAGGTAGCTAAACTTCGATAATTATAATATTAAAATGTCTGATATTAGCGATATAGAAGACTCCTCCACACATATCGGAGAAAGCAGAAAATACAGTACAAAATATTTTACCGCAAAAATCTAGGGAAATACCAATACCTGAAGTAATACCATTAATTACAATTTTGTAGAATTTTTTATAGAAATACGAGTAATTACTGTTATTGTGTTCAATACCAATATAAATATAATATTTATAGGTCTTGATTATTTATCGGGTGTAGAAAAAATAGCGTATGCAACTCTCATGTAATGGTTATTAAAACACTCGCAGTAACCATACGAAACTCGCCTTTGGCTCGTTTCGTATCCCGGTTAATGCTCGTGTATTAATAACCATCATTACATGATCGTTGCATAATATACTATTAACTCATATTTTTTGCACATTATGCAACAGCATTATTTTTGTGTGTTTTCGTCTACGATAAGATAAACGTACTGTAAACATTTCAATTTTTAAAATACTATTGGTTGTGTAGTTCAAAACCTTAAAAAAACTTTTTCACTTTAAGTTAGAGAATAATTGATAATATCTATATTTATATGCCTACTATGAATTTAAATTTTAAGAATTTTGGTTACAATATTTATTTTATTTCAGACCGAAAGATGTCTACGTCACGTATCCACAAATACACAAAATACTCGTGTTACACAGCGTAAACACTCACATGGCTACATTGTCATATAAAACCGGTATCGGTATATTTTTAACATTTTCCCCCAGCACAGTTTTATCAATTTCCATTTAAGCACACCCCTTTTTGTCCATAATTAACATTTCATGTGATCTGATTCCGGCTGATTAAATTTAAATCCCTAAACCAAGTGTATATAGTGATAAGGGGACCGCATGTCATGTAGAATATTCTTTGCTTTTTTATTTTACACCTAATACATCTTGAAAAGACGTGCAAAACTTCAGAATCGTATATTAATACTATTCGGCTATATCCATTCAGGATTTAAAAAACGTTAAAGTTAATTAAGTCCAGAAATTTTGACAATCATAATAATATGGAAGTAAAATAGCGTTGCCAATTTTTTTATCATTTTTAAAAGTCCTGGTCTTTTAATGTTAGATTGGACGCGGAAACGATGGTGGAAGAAATTTTTCCAGTAAATTATCTAGATAATAAGCACTAAATTATGTATTATGTATGTATTATGCAATTAATAATAATTTATTAGTTTCAGTGACATTTTCAGGAGGAATTCGGTTTTTATTTCCAAATTTGACGTACAAGAAATCGTAAAATGGTTTAAATTATTGTATATATTTAATGTCCGGCTCCATACTATGTAGAGGCTTCCTTTGACTGGTCTTTACTTTTGACATTTTTGAGTTACACTTCGTGAGGCAATTTTAGAATTTTTGCAATATTTATGGCAATAAACATAATAAACCGGTATACTAGAAACATTACACTAAACTGTACATACAGTGCGATCCATATTTATAAAATAAATTCATTTTTAACGTTATTATGTACTTTTGAGAAAAAACCTGAAAAGTCTTTTTCATTTCTTAATTGAACAATATATAGTAATAAAATATTATCCCCTTTAAAACATCTTGACTTGTTTTAAAGAATCCTCAATCAATTTTCAAAAGAGAAAAAGATAATTTCAGTATGCCAGAGTTTGAAATAGCCCTAGTTAAAGTTAATTCTTGGGGCTTAGTTATAACTGCAGTTTTTAGAAACAAATACTGCCCTGAATGATAATAAAACAGAGGGTCATATACCCCAACTTTATAAAAACCCTCATTTAAATTTGTCATAATATTATCCAAGCAACTAGTTTGTGTAGGTGTGATCCTAGTATATTCATCGATAGTTATTGAAAGTCCGAAAGAACTCAACAAGCACTTTAAATAATTCAGAGAGGCATAATCTCCCTTAAAGATAAAATTAAAATCACCTAAAATGATAATTGATTGCGAGGAATTTACAAAATCATCCAAAAGACATTCAAAATTTCGTAGAAAAACTCTTTTATTTCCATCGCTCGGTCTGTATACTGTGAATATATTAATTTTTAATTGATATAGAATACCACAAAATTCTGAAATACCCTTTTCATTATATTTATTAAGATTCAGACATTTTGTTCTGAATATATTTCTAGAGAAGATAGCAACTCCTTCAAGTTCAATATTTTGATCTCTACAATAAAAACTTTCTAGTATATAGCCAGAAATATTGATATCAGTAAGATTACTTTCATTTTACCAACTAAAACAAAAAAAAGGATAATCTGTTAATAAAATTTCAACCTGTTCAAGTTTATTTCCAATACACCGCATATTGACATGGAACACACTCACCGAATCTTGGCCTCCAAAATCTCCTTGAGATAAGCATGGCATTTTATTTTCTGGTATTATGCACTTAGTGGTCACTTTTATTTTTTCACATTGTTTTGTAGAATAAAATTCTTGTACCCCCTTAGGAGAATAGTGACACATAGTTAAGTTGTTTGTTAAGCAAGTTAGCCTTCTTTTTCTGATTTTCCTTCTTTTGGTACAAACATGTAACAATATCGTCTAAGAAATTTCTTTATATTCGTTTTATCTAATTGATTTAGAGATTGACCAGCAACTGCAATCAGTTGCTTAAAGTTTTCGTTAAAATTATCAAAAATTGTTTTCTGATAAATTAAGGAAGTTAGTGGTACACAGGTGTACACATGCTTTGATTCTGTTCACTTTCTTGATGGTAATTGAGTGGTCATTAACGTTTATGACAAGTACTAAAATTTCCTCAGCAATCGTGGTCAAACCCTATCCGATCAGAATTCGACGTACATTTTCTTCATCGTGGCTCCAAGATTCCATCACGACAGGTGCTCCTTTTTCGATAGTTCCTTGAAGCCATGCTACAATAATTTTTTTGTTTCTGCCAAGTAGCACTATATCCTCCTGTATAGCAACTGGCACGGTACTGTCCCCATATGGATGTAAGAATACCTCTTTGGCACCACCTGTGATCACTCTGTTCTTAAAATCCATAAAATTTAAGTTCGTACATATATTCCTAGTATAACATCTTCGATACCAGCGACACTAACAGTATAAGTGAACTTTTCTCTACTAATTCCTAATTGATTCTGGATTCCCCATGGATGTTGGCATGTTCACCTGTGGCAGTCCCCAAATGGAATCTTGATGGTAAAATCCTCTTTTGGTTATTTATGGTTGTTGGTCGTATAATGGGCCTAGTTGCTCCAGTATTTTAAGAGGTCATCAGTTTGAGATGCTCTTTGGAACTGTTTCGCGTCAAAGCTGACCCTCTATGCCGCCCCACTCTAGTCTTTTCTGCTGTGTGTTGTATTGGTTTGTTTTGACCCTCTGGCGTTTGCACGATCTTTTTTTAGATCATGGGTTTGCTCTGGCCACTGTATCGAACTATTTAAGGTAGTTGGTCCATGACATTTTGCTGTCGAAAGTTGGATCTTTAACACGAGCAGAGTTTACAGTTTCTTCCAATTTCAACTGTGACTCCACCTCATGCCTCACTCACGACTCTTCTCTATGGTCCATTTCTTCTATCTTTCTTCCATCTGTTTTACCTTCTCCTCAACGGAAGACATTATTTTATTCTCGACTGAACATATCTTATTTTCTATAGAAGAAATTTCAGACACCTGTTCTTCCAGGGAAGAACTATTAACTATTATTTTTTATGGAAGAAATATCAGCAGTAATTTCTGTTTTTATAGAAGACATTTTGTTTACCAAGTCAGTAAAATGTTCAACTTTTAAAGAAGAGGCTTTTTTTTCAAAGGAACAAATATTTTTTACTGTCCATTATCTTATATAATTGGCGAAGGAGATACGAAACATCCACCAAATACTTTTACTTTCCATTTGCCAATATAGCGCTCTTACCATTTTTTTCGAATATTCTCATACACAGGTTCTGGCACATTCCTGAATAAATGATTTATGCAAGCTATCTGTAAGCAGGGGCATCTCTATAGTTAGGTAAAGGGGATTTATCCCCTTCATCAAATATTCCTGGTTTTAAGGACAAGTGGGGTCGTAAAAAGGCCCATACAAGGCAGGGGGACCCAAGGGACCAGATTGGTCGAAAATAAGTCACATTTCATTTCTTTTAAAAACTGACATGAATTTTTAAATAGTCTCTTCTGTGGGTATTCTCTTCATATTGTGATTGTCCAGTTGGTGCTTTTACAGTTTTTTTTTATCACTAGGCCTTGGTATCTATTAAACTTTTTAATTAGGTCTTCCTCTTGTGGGTTGACTTCAACAAAAAACAGCTTGAGTTTCCTTTTGTCTCTTCTTGATATTACCCCCAGTATTTTAATCGGATGCAGTTTTTGAGAGAGTGTTAAAAAATTACAAGTTTAATCTGTCTCTTACAGAACCAAAAATTATGTTTCAAAAAATTCAGAATTCATTAATTATTATAAAAAGTCCAAAATTATCATATAAAGTGTAAAATTAAGGACCAGTCAGAGAAAGTTCTAGTATATGAAATTTACAAAATGAGTCAAATCATTTTAGGATATCTTGCTGTGACCCAAAAAAAATTTTTTTCAGTTACATCAAATATAATTTATTACTAAAGTCTATTCAAATTTAATTTACGCCTGATGTAAACAAAAGCAGGTAGACACTAAAATTGAGCAGGGCCGTATTTTACTTTTCCGTCTTGCAAAAATGTAAAATAAAAGAGTGTAATTGTGAAATTATTTTTTTATTACGATAAAAACATATTTTGTAAACTATAACTATAAAATAAATGCAATACACGGTCTCCTAGACTTTAGTAAGATTTCTGGACGAAGATAGGTGAGCTACATAAACTGCGTTAACCTGCAATACAAATTAATAAATGTATTTGACTTTAAAAGAGGTGTTTGCATTATATTTGGTTCATTACATATGTATACTGTGATACAGAGCATTAAAACAATCATATAAATGTATATTATACAGGGTGTCCAACTAATTGCAAATTCTTTAATAGCTAATATATATCTACTAAAAGCATTAAAAAAACTTTAAATATAAAAGGTATTTGGTATTTGATTTAAAATTGTGCATCTTAAAAAGAAACCTTTTGTATTTTTGACAACTTTTGTTGTTTATTGTTCTTGTTCTACTAGTATTTAGATTAGACACCTTGTACCCTGTATTATAGCAATCTTCCTTACTTGACTTAGCACTATTCTGAATCGGATAAATTAGTTAGACTTAAAGGGCTATCTTCATTAATCAAAATAACAAGTGGTTCTACTTGAACCTCTATAATATTATCCAACTCCCACATTTTTACTTCAACTTTTTGGCGATCATGGTCGATACACTTTTTCCATTTTTCTGGAGAAATTAATAATATTACTTCTTCAAAAAGAATTTTAATGTCTCCAGATTAAATGTTGAGTTTTTATCTGCTACGTATTGTTTAACGTCAACCTAGATTAATTCAATATCATGTTGTTTTGCTGCTTAGCCATTTCATCTATTACATACCTATCACATTAGAAGTTGGATCTTAAGCATTTGGTAGTCGAATTCAATTTTTTTCCCTTATAGCCATTTTTAAATATCACCTTTTTTAGACGTAGTTGTAGGTATTTTTTTCAGCTTTCTCGAATAATAATGCAGTTATCTTCTAATTTTGGTAGGGTGTTTGAAAAACACTCTTTGAACGATTCTCTACACATTTCTTCATGGTAGTCACTGGATTTTTCAACTTAAATACATAAAGTGCATTAGAGACAAAGCCTTCTTCACTTCCAATATGGCATATAATGAGCTGTTTTTACGCACATACCTGATGGGTTTTTAAAACCAATTAAAAGTTCATCTAAAAAGGCTTATCTGGATGATAAAACCGACATATCGAAACATACTTTTGATTCGGTGTGGCCTGCGTTAATCCAAGTCTCATCAAGATAATATATTTTTTGCTTTTCTTCTCTGTACCGTTTTATTTTTTGTGGCATAGGACAAAACAATTTCATTTTGTCTAAAAGCAAACTATTTTTTCCTCGAGTTTTAAATTTAAAATTAAGGGTTTTGAAAAGCTTGTAAAATGTAGCTCGCTTAAAAGTAGACAAATATGGATCATCGTTGACTTCTTATAAAAGCTTATCGATTGTTGGAAGTTAATTTCTAAAGAAGAATTGATGTACTTTGCGCCTTATTGCATTTTTATCAAAATCATCCACAGAGCCACTAATTTGTTTATAAGATAGCTTTCTTTTTGGTTCAGAAAATTTATGAATCTGCCTATACTCCTTCATAACATTAAAAACGGTTTTAGCGCACATCCCTGTTTTATCAGCAACTCTCCTTTCAACATCATGTACCAACATATCAGGGTTCTATAAAATTTATTCCTTATAAATATTAAGAACCATTTCTTTAGTAAGGATGACCTAATGTCCCTTTTTCGGTCGCTTTCTAGAAGGAGTAAAAACATTTTTTTGGACTTCATCTGCTGTATCTGTGGAGGATATAGTGTCACGCAGCAGTTACAAAATATAGTCAATTAAATGTCCATAAAATAGAGTAAAAAATATTCAAACTAACAACAACCACAAAAACAAAACAAACATAAATAACACAATATATGTATATCTAAACTATAATATAATGAATTATAATCAATCAAACATACAAAATGTCCAAATTAACCAACACGGTGAATGCTCAAAACGCCGTTTATATTTATCCAAATTGAACTGAATTCGACTCTGACAAAAAATATTTGCGCGACGTCTAAATGACTAACGACCGATTAACCAATAGAAGTGCAAAAAAAATGCCACGTGAGCTGTTGCTGGATGGGAGAGATTGTTTTGACGCGGCGTAAATGAAATCTGAATAGACTTTAATCTAGATAATTTACTGCGGAACTGAAGGTAAATCCAATCATTCTGACTCGTCTTTTGCATTGTCCCTCTTATAACACTTACGGGCGCTATACCTATCTATCCTTAAAATATAATTTGATGTCAACATTGTCAAAGTGCATTTAAGACCTTTGTAGAAACTAATATAAAAATAATTGAAGTGTAAAATACGAATATGGTTTCATATTCTAACGAATAAAAATAAATTTGTAAATCAAAATGTAAAATACAATAAAAATTAATTTTATTTAGTTAACAATAGTCATAGTTTATGTTATTGCATTTGGTAATTTTTTAGTACTACACACCAGCCAATCAGATAGCGGGAGGCCCAGAGCAAGAGCCGCCACACAGTAATACCCATACACAAGTCTGAATGCCGTTACCTTTTTTTTGTAACCAATTTTTATAAATATGTATCTGTTAAATATTACATCAAAGGAATATCAAAGGCTATTGGGCACATAATGTCTTCCTTTTTTAGGCATATACAGGGTGTTCCTTCATTATAGACAGGCCATTTACAGGCAAGCATTATTTATGATTTAAAATAATGGAAGGAAATTTATACGAAATTTAGTAGAATTGGTTGAAGTTTTACATGAATTAGTTGTTTTATTAAATGGGAATACAAATATTAAAATAATTGTATGTGATTAATTAATCTCATATTTATTCATAACCTTATTTTTTCTACGCCATAAAGAGACGGTTGGTAATTAATTTTAAGCATTAATTTGATTAGATTCTAATTCAGAGGCTCCCGTGAAAAAAGTAAGTAAATTTATTATTTTGTATTTGATTTTAGAAACGCACATCTTTGGTTAACTTAAAAACTTGTTAAACGGTAGACTGTTATCAGTCATCTTTTACAATTGTATCACTAAATGGGAATTTGTAGGTACAACTATCATACTGTAAGCATATCATTTTTTTTTATTTAATTTTTTAATCAAGAATATGGTATTAAAAATTCTTAATTTCGTTTATTTACATATGAAGAAATCGCTCAATACCCAAAATCAGGCATCGCATTGTGCACTACAGTTTTGTTTAATAGACAATGACAAATTAATTTTCATTTTATTTATGGTCGTAGAAAACTTAGCATAAATAACTAGTTGAAAAGCTTTTTCTATTGCACTAGATATCTTTCACACTAGTTATGTAATAAAAAATTTTAATAGTTCTAAAAGTACATGTAGAGATAAATCAAAACCATAATTAAAAAAATTATTAATATAAAAAATATTGATTCTTTTATTGTAAGCAAATTGCAAATTATTTACAATTAAAATAAAATTAAATTAAATTAAAAAAAAATGTATTAGGTTTAACAAGGTCAATAGGTATTATAAAATGATATTTAAAAAATCCTTATAATTTGTTTCACCTACATAGTACTTTTTCTTTTAGTTTTGGGCAATAAATCATATAAAATATTATTGTTAATTCTTTGTTCATTTAAAACCAATTTGAAGTAAATTATTAAATCTGATTACTTTTTTAATTAATTTATATTTCTTTAATATATTTTAAATGTTAAATTATAATATGTGAGGCATACTTCCCATTTAATAAAAAATTTAATATTTTTGGAAAGTTATTTACGCATTTTTTTTGCAAAATTAGAAAAATATAAGAAGGGGATGATATAATAGAGCAAAAGGGAAACAAGATTAAAAATAAAACCTAATAGTACAAAAATGCGAGGTAGAAATAGATTACAGTAATATGCACAAATAAGAAATGAACTGAAAAAAGTAGAAAAAAATATACAGGCTGGCAACTTTTTAATTAAATTGTATTCGTATCTTCTTTATTTACATAAAGTTGGTTAAATGGGGAAAAAATTGTATATTTCGAAGCACAATCTGAAGGGGCTATAAAAACCAAAATATCAGGAATGGTTTCCAAAATATTCAATTAAACAAATTAGTTTCATTTGTGTATTACCACTACAAAAGGTATATTTTTAAAAAAGACAAACTCATGCTAGGTTTTTTGTTTTATATCAAGTTGTGCAAATGTTGGCTTATTTACTTTTTAATCAGACAATATATAAATCCAGGACCATCATCAACTTTTTTATTTGAATACATACCAGTATTATTTTAATAGATTATTAGAATGCATATTCAATTTTGAATACAATACTGTAACAATACAGGGTGTAACTAAATAAGTGTAAAACATTTAAAGGGGTGATTCCTCATCGAAAAAAACATAGGATCTTTCATATAAAGAAACTTCATTGGAGCATCCCTTGTTAAGATACATCCCCTTAAAGGGGATACGTAAAATTAGTTTAAAAATTTTTTTCACAAGCACTAAACAAGTTACAATATTGAAATTAACCTGACATTTACTACTACCAAAAAGACACTTAGCCAGTAATTTATTTAATGCAGGTAGTAACTAAAAAATAACAATAAATCCAGTTCGCATTTAGTTGTTTCTCTGTAGTTGTTCGTAAAATAATTTTTTGCTGCGAACTGGTTTATTTTGGGCAACAAATTCAAAAGACATTTTTTGTTTAGAATGAAACAGGCTATCGGAAATAAAATTTTAAATGGTAAACAAATAATAAGACAAAAAGTTACGTTGGAACGAAATTTTAGGCGTTGCGTTTTCCAACCTTTACAACCATGGGGTAAATTACTGGCTGTATTTTGGGTAGTAGAAAATTACAGGTTAATTTCAATATTGTAACTTGTTTAGTGCTTGTGAAAAAAATTGTTAAACAAATTTTATGTACCCCCTTTAAGGGGCTGTATCTTAACAAGGGATACTTCAATGAAGTTTCTTTATATGAAAGATCCTATCTTTTTTTCGATGAGGAATCACCCCCTTAAATGTTTTACACTTATTTAGTATATATCGTAGTTAGTAAAAATTTTGAAAGATTTAAACATCAACCATGTAAATATGTACCTGTATTTTTTAGTTAAAAATGTTTGGATTAATAAATGATGTATTATCGGTTTTAGAAATTATAAATATTGATCCTGTATCCGACAAGTAAAGTTTTGCCATGAGCTCTGACAGCTGGGGGTGTGGTAAATCCAAATTGAAATGGATCCATTATTATTTTATTATCAAAGTTTTAAAAAGCGAGAATATTTTATAATTGACACACATTACTTTATTCAATACAGTCAACAAATTTTTAAATAACTTTTATACCTAAACTACATCTTAAACAAAACTATTATATCGCCATTTATTTTATAAAAAAAAATTACAAAACGAATAATTAAGGTAAGAAACAGTTTAACATTTTGACAAAAAAACTGAATGCAGTTTTATGCAATAGTAACAACATTATTGGTTATTGAAGTTGCAATAATTTTGACAATATGTCAGTGCATGTTTAATACATATAAATACTTCACATACTTATCAAGTCTTCTTATCGTGAGCTTGAAATCCTTTAATAAGGCAAGAACCACAAAATTCAAAGAGGACTGAAATACTTACAAATATCACCTCAGAAAATACAAAATAATTGTCAGACAAAAACAGAGAGATGCATGGAGATCATACTGCGAAGAAATTAAAGATTTCCTGCAGGCAGCGAGACTTCAAAAAGCTATCTCAAAAGGGGATGGCACAAAAACTGCCAATCTCAAAGGCAGCATTACACTTCTACTTTCAATACACTTCGCTGACTCGGTCATTACAGACCTGGCCGACTGTGCAGAGGAAGAACACAAGCCATCTGTCTATGATTGATAAACTGCCAAACACATTGTAGATGATGAAAAAATTATATGGGCAATATCCAGCTTCTCTTTATTTAAATCAACAGGACGTGACTGTATCTACCCAGCCCTACTTCACCCCCCTGGTCGATATATTCAGATCGTCGTTGATTCTGAGGTATATTCCAAAAAAATGAAGAGAGGTAAGAGTGGTAGTTATACCCAAACCTGGAAGGATGGATTACACTATCTCAAAAACATACCGACCAATTAGTCTGACATCGTTTTCCATGAAGATATTGGAAAGGCTATTCGAAAGGTCGTTAGATGATTAAAACAACACCACTACACCCAAATCTACATGCCTACACCCCTAGTAGATCTACAAATTCAGCCCTTTGTCTAGTTGCTGACTGGATAATGTGATCACTAGACAATGATTAGTTCGCCTTGGGTGTTTTCATAGACATATAAGGCGCTTTTGATAAAACCAAAGATACGAATACGAATAAACAGGAACGTTCTACAGACGGTTAGCGGGTAGATACATAACATGCTTTCAAAGCGAGCAGTAAACATAAGTCTAAAAGATGTGAATATAAAAGACTTGGTTGCGAGAGGATGTCCACAGGGAGGGATGTTGTCACCTCTACTATGGAACGTGGTCCTCGACACCCTCATCAGCCGCCTCAATAATGACAGTCACTACACAATAGCATATGCAGATGACCTGGTCATTCTGCAGAAAGGGAATTTTGAGAATGCGAAAGAATGCAAGTAGCTCTCAAAATTATATAACAGTGGTGGTCTCTAAATCCTAAAATGACAGAAATAGTAGTTTTCACTAGGAAAAGGAGGAAAATGGAATTAAAACCCCCAGAACTCCTAAACACAAAACTAAACTTTGTAACAGAGGTTAAGTACCTAGGTCTCACCACGACATGTCGATTATTAAAGTTCAACACCATCTAAGCCATCAGTTTCTGTCACATGAATTATCTAATCAAATATGTGTATTGGACAAAACAAAAAAAAACAAGAATTTACTTTTAAATTATTTAAATAATTTGTTAAAAATAAATATCTAGGATCTAGGTATAAAAATTAATGTTAGATTTTAATAATTTAATCATTAAACCTATTTTACTAATAATATGAATATTAGATAGATAAAATAAAATTTATGCGTTTGACATATTTGTCTGCTGATGCGGAAATAGATTTATGTACGCTAGTTCGGTGTGATGTCATTTTGGTTCCACTGACTTTTAATTCTAACCAAACTTTTAACAAAAACATCAATAAATTTGACATATACGTTTTTACTGTTTTTAGTTTATTTCTAAATATTGTTTACAGGTCATAAAAAATAGTTTAAAGGTATGTAATTGATAACTAAACGATTGTATATTTGATGCATGTTATCTACTTACTTTAGTAATATATTTATAAAAGTAAAAAAAAATGATATAATTTAGGTAAACAAAACGAACAAAACGCACTCTAAAAATCTACTGTCATTTTTATTGTCAGTGGAACCATAATTACATCATCGCTGAACTAGAGTATTCACACACAAGTGAAAAGTAAATGTAAGTTTCGTTTTAAAATGTAGTTGCTTATTTCAAATAATTTATAATACAGGTCCGTACTAGTAATTTAAGTTACTTGATGGTGTTTAAATCTTCTGAAATTTAAACTTAACATAAATCTTTTAAATTTAATATATGTAGCATTAAATATGCAATATATTAATTAGGTAAAATAATACGCTTTTCTATTTAAATAAAGGAGTTGCTAGTGGTCTTCCATTTATAAAAGGTTGTATAAAAAAATTAAAATGCTCTATAACATGCACAAACTGAAATTAAACAAAAAATATAAAAGAGCCTTTGTCTATTTTTAAAAATAAGCGTACGGTAGTAAAATGAAAAATTAAATAAATTTGTTTTCTGTCAAATATCTCGGAAGCCGTCGCTGATATTTTGGTTTTCAAAACATTTTCGGATTGGGCTTCAAAATATATAAATTTTTTTCAAAATTTAATCAACTTTGCGAGATACCAATACAGTACAATTAAAAAGTAACCTCCCTGTATACGTATTAAAACTAGAAAATAGCTATTATAGATGATAGATGACAGAATATTAAAAATGAGTACCATCACAATACAAAAGAAACATAAATTAGAGAAAAAATTTAAAGAAAAAACGGTAGATATTTTCTGTTTTAGACTGCTTATTTAATTAAAATGATTTCTAATTCATGTAAAATTATTCCAAATATAAAATATCTAAAAAATACAGTTTTTAATAATATTATGTCCAAGATGTGCTAAAAAATAAGATAAGTCCTTTGATGTAAAAAGCAGAGTCGTAGTCAGAATAAAATTAAAATCGAAAATTAATTTTTCTTCTAACTACGTCGATGTCAAAACTTGTAAGAAAAATACGGTGTTTGTACAGTCGAAGTAAAAAATATACCTAGGATAATTTTAAACACATAATATTGTGTATAGATAAGATTAGTTGTGAATAACTTAAAAAGAAATACATAATGGGCACTAAACCAAACAAGTGAGGATCTCACATATTTAAATAATTTCAGTACCGAAATTAACTTCAAATGTCATTTTCAGAAACAAATGGTTTTATCTCCTATCTTTACAGAAAATGTACTCTTTCGTTCCTGATTTATATTTGTCAATCCTATGTAATAAATTAATTAATTAATTTATAGTATATGCGAGCCTTAAAATATTTTACTTACCTTTCTTCCTACTTTTGTGAAAATAAATTTATAGCTATATCGTTTACTACTTTAAAAATATCTAGTTGAGTGTTTTTAAATTAAGTGTTACCACCAGAATTTTCCATTTTTATTTTTGATCAATTCTTCACAAATTAATAATATCAAAAACATCAACTATATTAAATTAAAAAATCAAACGAACTTACCTGAAGTGAATTTTTATCTCATTATATTAAACGCCTTATTCGTGATGATTCTAGGTAGTGGCTTCCCTTTCCGGCCTGTAACCATGTATTTTAAAATCTAAATACTCCCATTAGTTCCAAAATAACAATTGGTCCGTGACAATTCTTTTCACCTCTGCATCCGTTCCACTGTCCTCGACTCTACACTTTAATGTCATTCTTATAAAGCGGTAATTATGTTTGAATCTTGCAGAGATGGTCTTAAGTTAAAGGTGCGGTTGGATTTGTTCATATCGAACAAGGCATTGCATATAATTGAAATCGAACTTCATCCAACCAGCACACTTCTCTTTTAACCTTTGAATTATAAAACATTGAATTTTTATAAAGGTTTTATAGTTGTTTCAGAAATTCAATATTGACTAATAAATATAGGAAATGATGCAATTCGGCTGTTGAAAACAAAATAGCACTATAATATTGTTATATAAATATTCTTACAGCATATTTATCATATATTATAAATTTGGCTTATAAAAGATACTTAGTATTTCTTAAGAACAGCTATAAGTCGTATCTATAACACCTCTTTTATATTTGTCTTTAGTAAAATTTTAAAGGTAAGTATAAATATAAAAACGTACAAATTTAAAAAGCATGCTGTTTGATATAACAATAAGATACATTGGTTATTTAATCAACACTTATAAGGGAAAACGCCTCATTTTCTTGTTAGGGCAATTTGTGCAACATGTATAAAGCAAAATTGTTTGAACAAACATAAAATACTGTCATTGCAGCTACTAGAACTATATTTAAGAGAGTAAACATAGCAATTACAAAGTATTTTTAAATGTCTTTATTACTGCTGTATTAGGAACACTTAAAAAACATCAATGAGGTAAAATGCTCTTAAAGAACACAAAAATATTCCTGCCGCTAGTTTAATAATAAATCTTATTCTCTTATAAACAGTTGCTGTAAGAATATTCTTACTGCTTTTATAAACCCGTCATGTGCTACTTGGGCACTTCAAGTAAGTTCGTTTGATCTTTAATTATAATCCACGCATTATACTCAAGGATCATAGGCACACGAATAAAGAAGATAATTAAGACATTTTATTTCAAACAACTGTTTTAGAGTAAAGCATGACAAACGTCAAAGATCTCCATAGATACCCAGGCATTTAGTTTTAAGTCTTGTGAATGCAGTATTTATTTATCTGAGATCTGAGGATGATGGTTACTCTGTTCTTAAAACGTTTTTCTTTGGTTTACACATTTTTGTACTATTAAAAATTAATTATGAAGACATATTCAATTAACCTGTAACTACTGTCGCACAAAAAGAAAAAATGACATTAAAGTGTGAAGCCAAAGGCAGTGGAATTGATGCAGAGGTAGGAGGGACTGGAATGGACCAGTGGTTATTTTGGAGCTGTCGAAATTTTTTTAGAAGTATTTATACGTGACCTTAAAGCTGGCAAGGGAGACCTATGATCATTAAGAACAACTAGTGGAATATAATTTAGAATGAAGACTGGACTTCTAACAGTTTGTTGTCTCCTTTCGTGATAACCAGACAGATATGATTTAATCGATCTAAAATTATAAAAGTCGATCAGAAGATATCAGCGTATAAATTTATATCACTATAAAGTATAAAATATAAATTTAAAAAAATAATTAGAAATGTTAGTCCTGGAGATTTGTGACTTATTTTCTTATGGCTGAATTTATTAATAAATTATACCTGTTCAACAAATTCACGAAAGCGCTTAGGGTAGCTATAGGTGTTACAAGTAGTACGTACCTCTTAAAAACTTGACTTATTTCATTAACATTTTAGTAGTGCTCATTCGACGATAAGTGCCCATCTACAAGAAATATCATACCCTACACCAATTTCGGTGGGTAATTTTTTTCTCTGCAACATTTTAAAGTAGTGCGTGAGAAAGCATGCGCGTGACTTATTTTCTTAAGGCTAATTTTTGGTTTATTTTTAAGTTTTTGTTATGTTCTTTACAAAATTCACTTTCTCCAGCATTTTCGCTTGGCCATTTTTTCTCTTCTAGAGTAAGATCCCAGAGCGGTAAGACATAACTTATTTTCTTAAAGATGAAACCTTAAGTTCTCAGTAGCGTCTCATGTGCTTTGAATACCTGCGTGCTTGTAAAGCTTGCTGTGACACCTGGGCAGGTACCAGGTGTGAAAGGTAACTAAAAATAAGAGTTACTTGACCTAAATTTGTTTGGCTGACTTTTAGATATATTTTATAGAATATTATTCTCAAGTAGTATTGCAAGTGTCAGACACTTTGCATGGACCAAAACTTTTGTCAGACGCTTTAAAGCTAAAGATAACTATTACAAAATTATATTTATTCAGTCAGACAAATTGTAATAACCAAAAATTCCCTAAACACAAAAATTGTTCGTCCGCGAGAGCACTATGCGCATGCATTTCAGAGCAAAGAATTTAAATATTTAAAAAAGTACTTACTGCTTTCGATTAAATATTTTTGCATCTCTATTTAAATAGGATGAATTTTAACATAAAAGTGATAATGAATAATTATTAAAGTAAATTAGTTTATTGCATATATTCGGTAAATTATTTTTAATTGTGTTTTATAAAAAATAATTTTTATTTTTTTTTACCAAAAATAACAGTTTTTACATTTTTAAGAAAAAATAATTTTAGTAAAAAAAATTAACTATGGTTAGTAAGTGAAAGTATTTGATTGTCCTTAATCATCGTGATCATCATTAGAATTTTCATCATAGTATCCATTCGAGTCATCATCCTCATCATCATCAGTTATGTTGTTGTTGCTGCCAGCTTTTTCTGTAAAAAACAAATAAAAGAATTACAAAACATAAAACTACAAATATAAAACAAAAAATAAATTGCAAACCTGAAGTTAAAGTACAATACCTGGATCTTGAAGTGATTCACTTACGTCTTCCGGTAATTGGTCACCATCAAACCAATGAAAGTGATTCTGGTTTTCTTCTAACCTACACCCATTGTAGTAAAGACGGTTCGTTGTTTTCATGTGCATTATTCCATATGCTAGGAGAAATTGTTGAAATAACTCAGTTTTGCATAGTGGTAAATTGCTAGCATCAATTTTTTTAAATTTTTTGTATTGAATTCTTCGTTTATATCAAAAACCGTGTAATTATTTAAAACCAGCTGAAGTCGGGCAGCATCATAAATTTCGCAGATAAATTTTTGTACTTTAAAAATATCCTGTTGTATGTGCGCATCGGTAAACGACTGTGTTCTTCCAAACTGCATAGAAGCTAGCTCTCACAGACCCAAACTATACTGTATACTATACGTTGCGTGGGATCTACGTCAATAAATCGCCCGACAATTCATCGCGCGAAAATTCAGAGCCGACATTTCATCGTAAGACGATTCACCTCTACGACAATTCATCGCCACGACAATTTGTCGCCAGCCATTTTTTAGAATTCATTTTATGGTTTATTTTATATTTTTTATTATAATAAAATTTTTATTTTATATATTTTTTAGTATAGGTAATAAAAAACAAGTAGGTATATTGAAAAAAAATATATTATAAAAAATTGTAGTTGCTAGTTATTACATTTTAAATTGAATTAATATAATATAATAATATTAAATATTTTGGACTTGCATTCGAAAATTATGCGCAATTCCTCGAAGATATTCCATGGTATTACGAGCGTCGTAGGATTCTGTAAGTAGTTTTAAACGACGTGCAAAATCATTGTAATTTTTTTTTGAGTAATTTTATTACCTGCCACAATTTGCTCTATTTTCAATTTGTTAAGGCTTTTCTCCTTCTGTAAAGCCTTAATTAGCCTCCAAATGTTGGGATATGCAATGGAAACAATTGAACTGAAACTGTTATGCCATCCTTCAACTGCATTATTGGTTCTAGCAATTCCCTCTCTGGCTGCATTGTAACAATTCCAAGAAGATATAGGAAATTTTGGTAACCGTCTTCTTCCTCTTCTGTCTAATCTACCAATCCACGTGTCTTCAAAATAGTTTATTAAATCTGCTAAGTCCTCGTTTTCTGCATAGAATTCACTTTCCAATAATAAATCAAAAGCACTCTCTACATCGTGTTTAGGAACATAAGCAAGTGCAGCCAGAAGTCGCAAATTTGATGAAAACACTTCTTCATCCACATATCGCCTCTGAAATCCGGTATTCTGGATTTGTCTCCATATACACTGAAAAAAATAAAAAAAGCATCCACGAATTTGAGTATTAGGGAATTCACTTCGTACCGCATTCATCGCCTTTTTCGAAATCCATTAAAAAAGATGTAGGGCAAAGTTTAGGTTTCAAATTTTTTAATGCTGCATATAAACGTCTATAGTTTTCTTCTCTTTTATTCGGCAGAATTGCATATACTGTTGGAATGGTATTTGAATATTTGACGCCCATGGATTGTATATATATGGGAAAACATATTAGGGGCTGTTGAAAAAGTTCCATCTCCGTACCAGTGTTCACACTCCAACATGTAATCAAGATTTCTTGCTGTTGTAAACACTAATATTCGATCTTCTGATGGGCCGCTGTCGTACATTAAAAATAACTGACCACTGCTTGTCAGTGTATATTCCTGTGGAATAACTAATTGAAGCAGAGAATTTGAAATCGCAGGAATTCCTTTTGTCTTTTCCTTTTTTCGTTGAATAGTTCTTTTCATTGCACTCACTTGTGGTAATCTGACTGCAGCCGAAGATGATAAATCCTCGGACACCTTTGCAATGATTTGGTGAGTAGTGGAACCACTTTGTTCAGCTAAAACTTTCATTTTTTTAATAGCTCTTCTTACTTCGGCATCAGCACTATCTGACACATGATTATTTTCGGTACTCTTCACAATTTCATCGCCTATAGTATGAATGCGACCAGTACATCTCCATTTATGATATAGAAAACATTTCCAAATACCTTTTTCTCCAGAAATTTTTTCTCTAGAATGTGTATGGCCATTGTATAAAAGCATTTTGTGACCCCTTTCGCTGTCAACAAATTGTAACGGCATTTTCAAATTTTACAATGATGTAAACTCGTACAAAGACAAAATAAGAATAATTACAGTTCGTTGGTATTTCTTATTTAAACCTTATATACATATATTATAAACAGGGCATCTAAAATACTAACTTACACAAACAAGCTATTGAAGATAATCCTTTTTAGAATTAAATATTGATTGCACTATGAATTTCTCCTTGAAAGGATTAATAAAGGATAATTATAATTCTCCATTACTATTAACTAATGTGGTAACTTACCCGAATTGGCTAATGAAGATAATCCTTTTTAAATGGTAGGTAAAGGACTGTTGAGAACCTGCGACTGCCGCTTATACACTTTAAATTGGCTTATCAATAATACATTATTAATATTTATTATATTTTTTTTAGTAAAAACTACTTGATATGCAGAAAAAAAGTAAATCATATTTTTGTGTAATTTAGAGTAAGATATTTTGTAATTTTTTAGAAAAATTAATTTTATTTGGTACTTATAAGAAAAATTCAATATAGCACAAAAAAATTGTTTGTTTTTCAGACATACTGTATAAATCATAGATACAATATGTTATTTTTGTGGCGATGAATTGTCGTAGCGATAAACTGTCGTAGCGATGAAAAGTCGTGGCGATGAATTGTCGGCTCTGAAAGGTCGCGCGATAAATTGTCGCGCGACGAATTGACTGGATACCCGTTGCGTGCGCATACACAGTAGACTGAAACAGATTGTGAGTTTAAAGGGCCCCACTCACCTCGTTCTTCTCCGCCGTTTTTAACCTACGGTTAAAAACGTCAGGGTAAAAATGTCACAAAAACGAAGTGTACGGGCAAGAACGTCGTTCCAAAATTTCAGGAGAGTCTTGATTTTTGACGGTTATCGTGCCAACCGTTCGAGTAAACACGAGGTGTGTGTTCTCAACCAGTTTGACTGGTCGGGCATTTATCAGTAGCAGTGACGTTCAGCATGTTTTTGTTGTTTATTATTATTTACAACTGGTTATAATAAAAATGTCGGATATAAGGCAGTGGAACAGAGATTTTTTATTAGAGTTTATCGAGCTTGGCAGGTTTCGGGTATTATGCGTCCTAGTGCCTGCGGTGAAATAATACCAGAAAACTTCAGATCCTCGTAGATGCGGCCAGTGGTCAGAAATCGCAGAGTAGCTGTTAGGCGTTTACGAGGACTGATGTATTCTCGTAAATGGGTATTATGTCTCTCAATTAATGATATTACTAGTTTTAACAGTTTCCGATACGTATCCTCGTCCATCCTCAAGTAATTGTGTCAATCACCAGGCTCCAATCTCAGCTCCTCCAGTAAATTTGTTTGTGACAGTGTACTGCGTTTAAGTAGCCAGTCTTTAGTCCATTTTCTTCGAATTTTTTTTTCGCGATTTTTTTCCACTGCCAAAACCGTTGCCATTGCTAACAAGCACGTACGGTCCATCGTGATAAAATGGCACGAAAAAAACTGTTGTGTGTGGACATATTAGTTTTTGCTTTCAACGTTTTTAACCGTCGGTTAAAAACGGCGAAGAAGAACGAAGTGAGTGGGGCCCTTTAAAAGGGGAACCGAGTTACTATGAACGTCTCACTCGCTCTGAAAGGCAAGCATAGTACTCTCGCGCTTATTCTCACGGCCGAATAATTTTTGTGTTTAGCGGATTTTTGGTCATTACAATTTGTCTGACTGATTAAATATAATTTTGTAATAGTAACCTTGATAACATATTTAAAAATCAGACATTTAAAAATCAGATATTTAAAAATAAGTTCATTTATTTTTTGTGGAGCTTTAAAAAAGATTTGGTCCATGGAAAGTGTGTGACACTTGCGATACTACTTGAGACTAATATTCTATAAAATATATCTAAAAATCAGCCATACAAATTTAAGTTAAGTAACTCTTATTTTTAGTTACCTTTCACACCTGGTACTTGCCCAGGTGTCACAGGGCAAGCTTAACAATCACGCAGATATTCAAAGCACATGAGATGCTGAGAACTTAAGCTTTCACCCTTAAGAAAATAAATTATGTTTGATCGTTTTGGGATCTAGGACTATTCAATTTGGTGAGTAAGTGGGCATAGCTAAATTTATTATTAAAGTGTAGTAAGATATTTTTGTGCAACGATTTTACGAATGCACGAGGTTCAGTCCAGGGCGCTTAAGTATTCATAAACATTACAATCATTTTTATCTTGCTTTTGTACAAGCGTCCACTTTTTGAAAATAAGACACGCGCATGCTCACTCACGCACTATTTTAAAACATTGGAGAAAAAAAATGGCTCAGCGAAGATGGTGGGGGAGAAGAATTTTGTGAAGAACATAACAAAAACTGGAAAATAAGCTAAAAATCAACCATGAGAAAGTAAGTTAAGTGCATTGCCATTGACGTACTATTTTAAAACGTTAAAGAGAATAAATGGCCATGCGAAATTGGTAGAGGGTTTAATATTTCTTGTAGGTGGGCATAACGAAAATTAGTCAATTTTTGAGAGGCACGTACCATTTGTAATACCTATAGCTACCTAAGAGCCCTGGTTTGAACGTCCTGCTTTTGTGAATTCGTTGAACGTAACATAGGACAATTTAATAATAAATTTAGCAAGTTGGCTATAGAACTGTTTATTAGGGTGGAGCGAAACTGGCAAAAAAAATATTTTTATATTTCGGATTTCTAATAGTTATAAAACATTGCTTTGTTGCATTGTCTTTAAAACAGAATTTTAAAATTAAAAAAAATATATTCCGGATTTTTGAGGGTCGGCCGATCGTTTAAAAAATTGAGTTTTAAGAAAAAAAAGTTTATTTTCTTTCAGACGAAACAAAACATATTTTTACTATTTTTTTGTTGTCTCATAGTAAAAAACCAATGGATAATAAATATCCTTACATGGCAAAATTAGAGTTTAAAAAAAATTAATTTATACAGGGTCCGCCAGAAGTAATAAAATTCATAAATGTCTTAACTCTTCGAAGCAGTTCCTCGCTTACTTTGTTTAAATAAAAACAAAGTAACCCAGAGCTCACCACTTGGAGCTCCACCCAATCCCAGCCCAACCTCCCAACCGATGCTAGGATCTTAAATTAATTCACGATCTTAAAAGTGATGAACAATTAATTACTTTTCAAATTTATATTCTTTTTTGGTTTCAAAAGATGGCATTAAAATTTGGAACTTTAGTTTGGCTTTTATAAAGCCATCTCATCTTCTGGATCCACTCACCAATGAAGAAGCCTCAGTAACAAGCTAAATGACTTGTTCCACGGCTTAGGTGTGGCAAGGAAATTTCGGAATATCAAACATTCTTTTAATTCGAATTGCGTCTTCAAGATCTGCGTCTGTTTTATTACGAAAAGACGGTGGTTCGGTTATTGTTAGGTTTTGCCAGTTAATCATCTCATGCCTGTAATCATTTGCTTTAGAGTTAAATGTTGGTACTTTAAAGATTCAAACACTTGTTTTCTGCATGCGCAAAAAAAGCATTGCGCTGAATGACAGGATCTATGAACTTTAAATATTATCTTTTCATAAATCTAGAATATTTACTAAGTTTCCAATGATTGTGTGCACCATCAGAGCATAATTTGTTTTTCTTTATAGTGAACCAATCTGGTGCATAAACTTTCAAAACATATTCTTGTGATGGGTTTTCAGTTCCAACATATAACCTCAATATACGATTGGCAAATGTTAACTAGCGAGCATAATTTAGCTTTCCAGGGGATTAATTAGCTAATTCAATTGGACTTACGCTGTTTACAACTGCATGATAAATTTCCAACAAGTATCTTTGATCAGTACTTAGATCTTTAACATCAAACGACAGTAGATCTACTTCTATTTTAATATGTTTGTATTTGATCAAGGGAAAGGTTTCACTTTTCTGTAATAAAAGGCCAATTGATCTACTAAAAGTTTCTGGTCCTGTTGTTCGTCCATCTAAATTCTGAAACAAGTGCTGCAAAGGAAGTTCGTTTCCATGAAACTGGCACACAAACCAGTGAAGTGATCGTCCTAGTCTCGATTCGATAATGCAAATTATTCCACCTTTAGCACCCGTACTGGTGGGAGTGCCATCACATCCTAAAGCCATAAGCTCCGATAAATCGAATCTATCTGCCAAGTAAACTATAATGCACATTTTACTGCTCTACCCTAATGTTTATATCAGTTATTTTTAGATAAACAAATAGAACAAGAAAGTGAAATATTTAAAGGTAGGAGAAAAAATCATGTACATTACACAACAGTAAAGTGACATTTTCCTTCAAATTAAATTAGAATATAAAATGTAAACTAATAAATTAATAAAAATTGATTAAGCTCATTGTAATGCAGGAATATAAATAGTAGAGACTGATGATTACAAGTTGTTAAAATGTTCAAATAAAGAATAGTAGATTTTTTAGTAATGTAGACTCATCCCAATTTAATATTTTTATTTCTTGAAGTACAGACAGATATTTTTCGATTATATTTAAAGAAAAATCAATGCAATTTTAAAATATAAAAAGAAAGTATTCTTTAAACTGTGATAAGTTGAATAATCAATTTGTGTTAAATGTTTTATTAAATGTTGTATGTTATTTTACAATATTGTTAATTTTTATGTTTCTATTTTAGTTAATAGTATCTCTTTAACTGTACATAATACATTCGCGGTTGTAAAAAATATTGGCGATGCGTTGAATTTAAAAATAAAACATGCTGCCATATATAAAAATAATCAAAAACTAATATTGAAGTAAAATTATTTAGTAAAATGATTTAGCCAAAATTTTTTACATTCCATATTCCATTAGATTATATATAGAAGCGTTTTGTATTGTTTTAAAAAAGTGAATCAAAATAACAGTGTTTACATTTTTATTGACTATAATAAAAATTTCTAGCGCCAAAACAAAATAAACCAGTAGTCCGGTCCATTAAGATACTAAGAGGAATTTACTGTGAAAATAATCAGGTTTGTTGAATATAGTGGAGAAATATTGTAGAAAAAAATAAAGAAGCCATGAAAATATGTAGAGGGTACCATATAATAAGTTGATAGGTTTGTTTTATTTTATTTTTGAATAAAATACACAGTAAGTTGCAGAATCTTGTTAACGCTATGCGTTACCGCTTTGATGATGGTGGATGGGGTTTTCCGGATTTTCTTTACAAGTAAGTCAAATGGCACGATCAATCATTTTTAAGTTGCCCCGGAACGCCACGGCAAATATTAATAATATTAATAATAATAATAGTAATAATACTAGCCCTCCCTTTCCCTACACAAGTCGTTTCGTCGGCTTCAGGGATTATATATCCCTCATAAGAGGATGAATTAGGGAGAGCATATTATAATAAGATACGGGATGTTGACATTTTCAAATAAATATTAAAAAATTTCCATAAATATAAAAAGTACTAAAAATATATAAATTTTTAATTTTCTGTACAATTTACTGTTCAAGAAAGTCACTGTTTGACGAAAATTAAGTTTTAGAAACTTTATCCAGTGGCGCGCTATCAGAATTAGCCGCCAATTTTACTCGTATAATATAAATGATTTTTGAAAATATCAGCAAATTTTAATTTCTAAATACATAATTTTTAACAGGGCCTAAGAACGGTATCTTATGTAGTATTTGCTTTAACTCCCTGTGTCTCAGAAACTGAGAAATTATAGGTTTCATTCTAGATCATGTTTTCAACTATTCATAAAATTGGAAACAATACTATATTGTAGAATGCATACGCTTCTATCCTTATTGGTTATATAGGATGTATCATCGTTGAACTTGGTGTACTTTTTTTTATTGTTTTGTGTAAACTACGATTTTGGTGATCTGGAAAACTATTCATAACAAAAAGAGTGCGAAATGTCAAACTTTTGAGAATTCGAGAAAAACTGTATTATTTATTAATATCACTTACTTAATTGTGCTATAAAAAAATACTTAAAAGTGTATAAGAATTGAAGACTTTATTTTTCTGCAAACCTAGAAAAAATATATTAATATGGATCGAACAATGTTAAAACGTTAAATAAATTAAATATAAAGTTCGTTCAAAAATAATCAGATAACATAATTTTAGGAAAAATGGTGCATAGCGCCAAATTAGCGAGAAATCGATGAAAACGGTGGTAAAAACACTATAAAAAGTGACTATATATTAAAAACGCTATATTTTATTAATAAACTAAATTAGTTATTTTAATAAGAACAAAAAACAAATGTTTTAGCACTAAATAAGTAATGTTAGTAACACTAAACATGAAATTGTTTTAAAGCTAGAAAATTTGACGCACAAATAGTGAGGAAAACACTAGACAGAAATCTTTAAAAAACAACTAAAATGTAATTTTAACTATTCAAAATACGTAGATGTGCTTAAAATGATATTTAAGTATTAAATTAAACTTTACCGCAAAAATAGAACAATTATTATTATATTAATATATAAAAAAATCAACATAAAAAAGGTGAATTATCGTTTCAAAAGGTTTTAGTTGTTTAACTTTTTTTCTGTAGATTTTTATTACGTATTAACATTATTGGTATATTTCTAATTTAATTAATCTTTAAGCATAATTATTACTGAAAAGATAAATTTGCAAAAACTCAAGAAAAAAATATGGTAAATATCATTCAAAACATGTTCGTTTGCTTGAAAAATACTTAAAAATGTGTAAGTATGAAAAACCATATTTTACCGAAAAACTGGAGCAATAATTAGGTTATTACTGGCAAGGAGCAGTTAAATTAAGATGAATCAAAGGTCACGCCATATCGAAAGGTAAGCGTCTTGCTGATTCAGTAGCCAAGAAGACAGCCAATTAAACGCTTTTTGGAAGTAGCCCTTCTACTGGACTGACATTGTTAGTGACAAACCTAATTAAAGAATATTTCCTTGTAAAATTCAAAAAAAGTTGGGATGAAACAAAAAGCTGCCGACTTGCCAAGGAGCTTTTAAGCTTTAACAAAACAGCAAGCAAATACTTAACAAAGATTAGACAGACTCTGCGCCTGATAACAGGTATTCTAACTGGTCATTGCCAAATACGGAAGCATATCCATAGCAAAGGTCTGTCAGAATTAGTACTCCGCAAGGGGTGTGAACATGAAGATGATACCTGTGAGCATATCCTCTACGATTGCCCAATGCTCTCATTTTTTTAAATATTTTTGTTCGGCGAGAATTAGCCGATATAAGAGAAGCACCTCTTGGCGACGTTGTCAACTACAATTAATATGTAGGCTGGCGCACGAGCTCGAAGGTGCCTATGCACTTAGAAGGATGCAATATTGTACCGTTGAATTAAGCTTTTAGGTATTTAAACACTAAATAAGTGCAAAACAATTTAAATTTGTTAAAAGAGCCAGAATACTAATTAAAATAATGCAAGAAGGATAAATCAGTGAAAAAAGTCAAAAAGCAATACTAAATTGTGTTAGATGTTAAGGTGCGTTTAGTCAGCCTGATTAACATAGACATTAATATAAACAATAATTTAAGGATTTTAAAACAAAACCGTTTATACAAAAAATTTAAGCAATAACATAAAATTTGACAAATCATTAAAAATAAAAACATATGGTAGTTGCTTCATAAATTGCTCTGACAACGTTCTCACAATTACTAACTAATAATAAAAATCTGATGTGTCTAACATATGACTTTCCTGTTTGACTTTTTCTGGTTATTTTGTATAAAATATTGTATCACCCCTGTAAATGTTTAGAGGGCACATAGAATTTTCACACACATATAACTTAAACTTTTTTTTATATATATTCATTGCCAACTGAAAAATTAAAATTTTACGCATTTCCTCAAATGTTTCCATTACGGTCCATTTTAGAGAAATCATGTATTAAATAGAAATTATAGAGAACGATATCGCAAAATATTTTTACAATTTTCTTAAAAATTCCAATTTTGTAAGTTTGTCAAATTTCTCTTAACTATTTAAAAAATGGTTTTTAAGGGTAAATAACATATATTCCTTAAAGAAGAACAAATGCCTTTTATAAAATACCCCCAGATGTTTTCACTATGCCCAAAATGTAATCAGTTTACCGCAGGATATATTAAACCCTAAATTTAGTTGGTGTTTTTTCTTAATCCGTTTTTGACTTATTTTCAAAATTCAAGATTTGCACTTTTTCTAAAATATATATCTCGAATATGGACCATTGTAAAGAAATTATGTATAATAGAAGAATTGTAGATAATGACATAACAAACAACTTTTATTTAAACAATGTTCCTTAAAATTTGATTTTTTTAACTTTTTGGTAAATTTCTCTAAAACGGGCAATTTTAGAAAAATTTTATATAAGACAAAAATTATAGAGATCATTATTACAAGAAACTTTTATTCAAAGAATTTTCTTCTCCGAAGGTAAATAACAGTTATATTTCATAAAATAGAAGAACGACCCCTTATAAAGTAACCCCAGATGTTCCAACTATGCCCAAAATCTAATTAGTTCATCGCAGTATAGATTAAAGCTTAGGTTTAGAATTTGGTGTTTTCTCTATATCCATTTATGAGTTATTCAGTATACAGACATACACACACAGATATCATTGCGAAAATATTCAAAACAAATTCAGGACACCCCAAAACGTAAAAATCCGTCGAAAACTCAAAGACAACAAAAACCTGCCTCTACTTTTCTTATCTTTAGACACACAGGAAAGTAAAAAGTTAAAAAAAAAAGATTTAGAAGTTCTAAAGTTTAAAGTTAGGAAAATAGATTAACCTCTACTTATTGAACGCAGATGCGCAATTGTATTTTAGAGATAAATTTGAGCTTTAAATTGGATTTTACTTTAAATTGTATGTTTATGTCTATGTTATTGCTAAAAATTAAATCAGGCTGACCAAACGGACCTTTAATCATTCAAAACCAATGATTTTGATTAAAAACGCATTTAAATATTAAATTATTTTACGGCAAAATTAGAACAATAAATTTAATGCGTACAAAAATCAATACATGAATAATTAGAAAAGAGCAACCTAATTAAAATTCGTTTAAAAACAGGAAAATGCATCGCTTTATTATGGTTTGGGTAAAAACACACGGTGAAATTATTACTTTTCTCCCCCTTCGTCCAGTTTTTTTAAAAACCAAGGCCCACTAGATCATATTCAGAGGCTGAAAAATTCAAATTCCATTCTTGCGATGATTTTTTTAGATCAAAAGCTTCTTAATGCCTAATAAACAACTTGTCACTAATTTAGTCATAGAATCGTTAATGTTGAATATTTTTTCAAAAAACTTGGTTGTGATCTATTTAAGAGAATGCCGATTCCAATGACGTACTCTAAAATGGATTCTGGATTTTTTAGCCTCTGAATGTGATCTAGTAGGCCTTGGTTATTAAAAAAAACTGAAAACCGCTTGATTCCAAAATATACCTTTCCTCCCTACACATTTAAAAAAAAAATTCGCTAAAATCGCTTTATAAATAAAAAAGTTATTTATAACATTTCAACATTAAAAACCATATAAATAAACATCTTAATTCATATTTGACATTTTTTAAACCTTTCAATGTACTTAAATAACTTTGTAATCCTTCAGACATTCAAAATTATATAAAAAATAGAAAAAAAACATCCCCAAATTTATAGTTCTAACCATCTCCACTCTAACTCAATTTATGCCTGGAGTAACTTGGTCTACAGCGGCAAGAGAACGCACCTTTCTATATTGACATTTATCATATTAGGCATTCCAACGACCTGTCAAACATTATGTGCCAGTGGGAAATTCTTGTATATCTAAGGGGGTAGCGACATAGTCTTGCAACTTGGGCGCTATTTTTATTCGAAGTAGTAGTCGCCAAGCCTGTCAATTTATGAAGAAATGTATAGGTAGGTTTTTTAAATATTATTTTTATTGTGTTTGACATAAAATATTTAAATGTAATCCATTATTCATGATTTTACGTAAAGTAGATAGAATACACCATATGTCGCCACACTTAGATATACCAAACCTGCCCACTTGTAATTCATTTGTTTGGAATGCCTAATTAAATCACCTGTCACTGCTGTCACCTTAACTGCCTAAAATATGGAAGAAACTCTGTAAAACTAAAAAATAAAAACAAAAATGTGGGACACTCCAAATTGTAACGTTCAGAATGAGGATGACTGTTAAAATCTTTGGCTACTATCGTGTATTTTTAAAAAATTAATTTTCTTTTTTCTTAAAACTAATTTTTAATTAGATTCATCACATGTTTCCCTGCTTTAATTTTAATTTGTCGTTTTACTGTAAACATAATTCAGTTTGGAAAATGATTGCGGCATAACCCCCTATCTGTACACAAGCACATGCTTTTTGATGTTCTATTCGAATGTTTAAGGGTTTTTGCAATTTTATACTTTCCTTTTATTTGTAACTTTTTTAACGGTTAAGAAAATCTTAAAAATTAATTTTTAACTTAAATTTCTTGTTTATATTTTATGTTTACATATATTTATATCTTATATTTACACCTACAGTTTTTGTAGATAAGCACTGACGATGGCGTTATGATGAAAGCGCTTTGCATTTAAAGAATATTGCACGAAATATAAGTCTTTGTTTTGTTAATCTAAGCTACGTACAAAAATTAAATAAATTGCATTTTTACAGTGTATTTTAACCTAAACAAAAATATAGCTATTAGTTGTGATTTCCATAACATCATAGCCTTTATTTAGGTACAAAACAAAAAAAAATGACACCTCGCTCGACCTTACTACAGAAGTGGGTTTAATTCTCATTACGATAATATTTACTATATTGTTACTCAATGTTCTAACAGTTTTGGTACCTATAAACCAAGATCTAAGCTTGGTTTACATTGGTATAAGTAGTAGTAGAGTTCACTAGTATACTTTTTTCTAGAATCCTCTACTCTACCAATGTTGAGGTTAGGACAGTTGAGTGTACTATTCAGCACGTGTTGTCCACTCTACTCTCCCCTTCCATATCTAAAGTACTCTACTAGCACAAATGTTTACATTATTCTAGTTGCGCATTAGTACGCACTCTACTGTTAATTATACCAATGTAAACGCACTCTACCAATGTACTCTACTACTAATTATACCAATGTAAACAAGGCTTGTAGGATTGAATTAAACATTTAAACTAAAAATGACAAACATATGTTTGCAGGTAGATGTTTTTAATTATAAAATTAAAACTAATCTTTTCCACGGTAAAATCCTCACTACTGGACTAGTTTGTAAATTCATAAATTTGATTGTCCATCATAGAGAGCAAATCAAATAAAATTTGAAATGATCAAAATGAAAATATCAAACATATCCAAACCGTTTTATGTTAAAAATGTTCGACTGGACAGCACCCAAGTGAGTTATTAAAATTTTATCTATTATCGATATACATGTAATGTTTTTACCTGGATGTAGTAAATATTTGTTGTATTTTTGTTTTGTTTTTTTATTCAACACTTTCCTATCCCAATCCGCATAACAAAATAAAATCCTTTTCACTTAAAATAAGTAGTTTATTTAAAAAATAAAGTCTACCTATTTTAATGGTGTACCTAAATATAATTAAGTACATCGAATTATTCGTTTTAAAAAATATACACTCGTCAGAAAAAAATAAGTGAATAAGTGAAATGTGAAAAAATAGTTGTTTGTGCAACAAGAATGGATATGATAACCATATCCCAGAAGAAATTTGAACACAACGCCGTAGGCGGAGTGCACAATCGTCTAAGTGCTACATGGACAACCCACTCGAGTTGTACAGTATATTTTTTCTACGATCCACTAAGGAAAATCTACAAATATTAAAAATTATTTTAGGTTATTAAGATAAAATAATTAATTTAAAAATAATTTATTATTTTACTAATGTATAAAATAAATGAAAAAAAATAGAAAAAAAATTCATTTAATTTTTCTCCGTCTGAGAGTAAAACTCTAGTCTTCCGTATGGAAGGCTAAAACCCTGATTACAGGACCATCTACGCGTTTATTTTTTGCGGTAATACTCGTAATTAAATTGAATTCATATAATTTTATTTAAATTAAATAATTTATAATTATAGACGAAATCAAAATATAAATTCTATTATTTATCGATTATACACAAGAACAACTCATTTTAATGTATGTTTAATCTCAATTACTAAAAAATATACTGACAATAATTGACAATTTTCACGTATTTAATTTTAAAAATAATAATAAACAGTTGGATGTCCAAAATATGAACTGTGATTGGTGGATTTAATTTTTTTGCCTTGTTCTCACTACCTAGAATGGAAACTAAATACAGGGTGTTTCCGAACTTGGCGTCCAAATTTATAGGGGTGGTAGTTCGCTTAATTTGAGACTGATTCGCAGATTTCATTTTTCCAAAATATTTAAAATAAAAATAATTAAAAATTTATTAAAAATTATAAACAGGTACGGTCCTGCACCGCGATAGGATCGACTCGACCCGCGCGCGCTGTTTTTGAGGACTATTGCGCTACGCGCTCAGGGTAGGACCTGGCTCTATCTTGTTTATTATATTTTTTTTAGAAAAATTAAATCTGCCAATCGCTCTCAAATTATGCGAACTACCACCCCTACAAATATGGACGCCAAGTTCGAAAACACCTTGTATATTCGTTCAGTGGAAGGTAATAGCATACTTTTTCGTTTTGTAATCTGTGCGTAGATAAGCTAATATCCATGTGAGTGTAGAAAAAGTTTTTATTAGTATCTCCAAAAACTTTTTGTAAATGGCAGATATTAAAACTTGGGAATGTTTAATAGGGATTTATTTGATTTCAAATAATAATCAAAGAATAACAGGCAAAAATAATTACTATCTATCTAGACCAAATATTAGCGACTATTTCTCTAGTGAAATAGTCGTCCCAAATATAACACGATCTTAAATTATATTCTGCTATTTTTGTTGTTGCTAAATTTCTTGAACATTTTATAATTTGATTCTACATAATTTTGGCAATAATAATCAATTAATTAAAGCCCTAGAGCTATAGCTCTCGGGCTTTAATCAGATTAATAATGCCAAAAATTATGTCTTATTAAATTGTTATTAAAATATTCTCGAGATTTAGATTCAACAAAAATAGCTGACTATTATCAAGTTCTTGATATATTACCCCTGAAAATAACATTTATTCCACATTTAATAATAATAATAATAATAATAATAATATCGTCTTTATTATTTCCAATATAAATTTACAATTTTTTTCATAATTTTAACAATTATACAAGAATTATTATTGAAAATAAAGGGCGAAGTTCAGATTTGAGAAGGAGGATCCACCACAAAATCTGCTCTTCCACTTAACCCAAATATAAATAATAAGCATAAGCTAGTACAAAACTAGAATGGTAGGATACATTAAATTAATTTTAATTAATTATTTAATTTTAGTATTTGAGGTGAGGTGAGTTTGAACCTGGTTATATTTAATTTTATTAGGTTATTAGGTAACTGATTGTAAAGATGGCAGATCTGATATCCGAATGATCGACGAAAGAATTCTGTATTGAACGAGGGTATTGACAGTGATCCCTTATCTCTAATATTTATGTTATGTACGTCGGTGCGGTAGGTTATTTTTCTATGAAGATATGGAGGTTTTTTAGTTACAATGATTCTATGAAAAAGACTAAGTGTGTGAAGTAATCTCCTATTCTCCATATTTAACCATTCTATTTCTCTTAATTTATAAGAAATTCTCTGTTGTCGGCGAATACCGTATATTAACCTCAAACATGAGTTTTGTACTTTTTGAATTTTCTTCTTATACTGAATAGTTAGATGTGGACCATAGACAGAACTTGCGTAATTAAATATTGAAAGAACCAAAGATTCACATAACTTCACTTTCACGTGAAATGGGAGAAAATATCTGTTACCATAAATTATTTTTAGTTTAGAATAAGCACATCTTATAAGTTGGTTTACATGTTTTTCAAACCGCAAGTTTGTATCCAACCATACTCCAAGATTTTTTACTTCGTTAACTACAGTTAAAGACACATTATTTATTTTAATATTAAGTCCGCCCGAAACATTTAATTTATTATTTTCTGGTCCAAAAAGAATGACGTTTGATTTACTTGAATTTATGATTAAACAATGATCCGTAGCAGTTTTGATAAAAGCATCTAAGTCAGCATTTATAGTTTCACATGCTATTTCCACTCTATCAAAAGGAAAACTGTAGTAGAGTTGGGTATCATCTGCGTATAAGTGAAATTTGCAGTGTTGTAAAGATTTTACTAGATGAGTAGAGTAAATGGAAAATAGCAGTGGTCCAAGAATGCAGCCTTGTGGAACACCCGATTTAATTGAAATATAATCTGACAAATTATTATCAATAACTACACATTGTTGTCTGTTTTGCAAGTAATTACTCAATAGCCATATCGCTCCTTCTGAGAAGCCTATGTATTTTAACATACTTAATATTAATTTGTGATTAATCGTATCGAATGCTCGACTGAAATCAAGAAGAATTAACAAGGTGTATAATTTTTTATCAGTTGCTTTAACAATGTCATCAACTATTTGTAAAAGAGCAGTTGTGCAACTAAAACCTTTCCTGAAACCCGATTGAAGAGGTGATAAAATTGAGTAATTTGAAATATATTCTTTTAGTTGCATCTCCATCACCTTTTCAAGCACTTTTGATAAAACCGGCAAGATGCTTATAGGACGAAAGTCTCTAAATTCCTCTGGATTTTGTTTTTTTGGCACAACTTGCACAATTGCCTTTCTCCACGCCGAAGGAAAAACATTTTCACTCAAACAAAAATTGACAATATGCGTGATATATGGAATAATGTGTGGACAACAAAGTTTGATAAGCTTTATGTTCAATCCATCGCAGCCTTTAGCGTTGGTTTTTATTCCACAGATAATATTATAAATTATTAAATCATTAACATCTTTAAAATTAAATGAGCCATCACACAAATTATTACTCATATAGTAATTCAATAACTGTAATGGTGGTTCTTTAAGTATCTCTCGCTCTAATTACATCTACTATTCTCTGCAAGAAGCTTCTTATTATAGCCCTTATGTACTTTAATTCTAAAATTGTTTGTTAAAGCATTTTAAGCTTATTAAGGTTGTCTGGAGCGGTATTACGAGCTCCTATGCATATTTCTAGGTAGTTACAAATATATTTTATTGGATTTAAGTCTGTACTAACTGCTGGTAACCCTAAAAGCTTGAATACCAACCTCTTAAAAGTATTGCATTGTTACTCTGGCAATGTGCGGGTGAACGCTGTTTTGAATAAGAACAAAATTATATCCAATAATTGGAACGAACGGCCAGCCATAGATTTTTCTCAAGAACCTCCCTCATATACCGTTAAGCTATCAGGGATCCCCTACAAAATACTGTTAACTCTGTGTGACTTTCAAATCAGATGCCTTTTTATATTATAATCAAGCCACCTCCAAAATGCCTTGTTGCTCTTATGTTATACTGAGCAAATCATTCTCCTACGCGTCTGTAAACTGGAGTACGTCCACCGGAACGAAAAAGTAAAAATCTTAATTCATCCTTTAAAATACTTTAAGCCCAGTTGTTAAATTATCGTCTTTTTCAAACCTTAAACATGTCAAACGGTCCTTTAAAGAATATATTAGTGTAACATGACGTGCTCGCAAAATCTTTAGACATAAATAACGATTATCTTCATGATTGGTGCACCCCGGACGTCCTGGATTTGGGTTTTTAATACAGAATCAAGTTTTCATAAACCTTAAAACTCTCAAAATGCTAGATTGGTTTATTTCTATGACTTAATTCATTCTTTAGTCAGAATATATAGAATATAATAGAATATATAAACCCTCAACTGACTCCATTAAGTGCTATGTCGTATTTTTTTATTGCTATTTGCGGTTAGGTTCTGTAATATCCCAGTCAAATTCAAAGTAAAGTTGCTTATCGATGGATTTTTTACTTTTTCTAACAATAAAAAATCCCTTTGCAAGCATTTGTGTCATCCGGTTTTGCTACTTCTATAGTATAGGAATTTCGACCACGTGACCGGATATTTGTGTTTCATAATGAAATTCAGGACATATCTTAAACGCGGTTTTTATGAACTTAAGAAATTGGAAACATTTATTTGTTGGCAAAAGAAATGATATGCAAAAAAAGTTATAACCTTAAAATCGGTACTATTAATCAAAAAATGGTATAATTGCTTTAAAAATGTTTGTATGACTCTCACCTAAGAGTCTTGCAATAATTTTATATTCAGTACTTCTACCCTATTTGCGACAAATTAGACTATTTTGGCATTCTTTTCTAGAAAACCTGGAATGAATAGAAGGTTTAAATATTGAAATATTATATAAAAGTTTGATTGCTTCCAACCTGTTTTTCTGACTCTCACATAAGGATATTGTCTTTCAGGAATTTTTAATTTAGCAGTTTTACCCAAATTAGTCTCTTATTCATCCAGTTTTCGTGAAAAATAGTTTATATTATGGTATACGTATATTTAAATGTTCTGCTCAAATGTATTTACTTTTAAACTTGTATTTTTGTGTAATAATTTTTGTGATTTATATATTTTTCTGTATAGAAAATTTAATAAACAATTTTCAGTTGAGGTATATATTTTTTTTTTGTAATGTTGAAAAAACGGTTTATAATATGCTACGATTTTAAAATAATAGACGGTGGAAAAATTTCAGGAATATCTAAAAATTTGACATATAGCAAAGAAAAATTTCTTTCATTATAAAAATTATGCAAAAGTTGTTTAAAATACATAATTGCCACTTAACATTACAACGCGTCATGCTGAAGATTATTTCATTTTTTGTCTCAGGGCTTAATTACAATTTTTAGATTTTTAGGTTTTTAGGTATTTTCATTTGAATCTAAGAATATAAAATATTATTATTATATACCTACGTAATTTGCTTCACATTGACAACATAGCTAGGTCATCAGTTAGCGGTTGATCGGTTTTTTAGACGTTGCCATATGTCTGGAAATTTACTTTCTCTTGCATTTGTTGACTTGCAATAAAAGGGACACGTTTGAGGTACACTCCATATAGAAAATTCAACGTCGATAATATTTAATGTACAGAGACAACACGGAAAAAAATGTGACTAGAAAATTTTACTACAATGTTGTAGTAGTAGACTTGTAGAAAAATACTTAACAATTTGTAGAAAATTTTACTACAATTTATAGTTAAAAACTATTCATTATTGTAGCAATTGAATTGTCGAATAAAATGCTACAACAATAGGAAAGAATTCCACAATGTTTAGTATATTTTACTATTGTTTGTAGAAATAGAAATTTATTATAATTATCGTAATTACTACTACTAACTTCTGAAAAAATTTGTACAAATATTAATAATTATCTCTACAAGAAATAGTAATTTTCTCTACAAAAAATAGTAATAATTTACATTCCTTCTTATGAAAAATATTCAATTTTGTTCAAAAATATTCTATAATATTGTAGAAATTCTAAGTCATGTGAACAAAACAGAATTCTGCTATTGGCCAACGTTTTCTGACGTCGATCATAAATGGCCAGACAGCAGTAGCCGTTCGCCATGTTCACATAACAAAGCATGGTACATATACGAGTATCTATAACACATTATTATAAGCACCGATGCGTTTAAGAAAATTTTAATAATAAATTCTATTGGTGGTAAGTACATTTATTATTGTTTCTGAATAATTTACCTTTAGATAACTAATTTAAATAACCTTGGTAGATTATTTAAAAAAAAATAGTTGTGCCCAACGATCGAATGTTGTGCCCAACGATCGAATTTTGTGCCAAATTCAATGATGTTTTTTTGTCTAATTGTGACATACCTACTTGCTCATTTTTGTTAGTTATCTGACTTAATCATTTAATATCCAAATCAGTGTAAAGGTGATAAATACCCCTGTTTTAAGGGTATGAACAGTTCAATTGTTATTAATTTTTATTTCATATTTTTCAGGTGCAGAAAAGCCAACTGAGACTGAGGGTGCAATTATTACTGTTATTTATTACATAATGTAATTAAGACTTTGTATCTTTTATATTAAAACAATACATTGAATATTTTATTAAGGAACATTTTTTTCTAGGTTATAATTATTATAATTATGGAATACTACTACAAGTTTTATTAAAAATTACTACAATTTGTATGAATTTTTACTATTTATTGTGTAAAATTTTCGTATTTATTTTCATAAAACGCAATACATTTTTAATATAAATTCATACAATAAATAGCAAAAATTATAACAATTTGTAGAACAATTCTTATGATGCATTTGGATATTTTTACTAAATATTGTAGATAATAACTCTACAATACATTCTCCACAAATATTTGGAAATTTTTACTACAAATTGTCCCTGTCCCTATATGTACTATTTATTGTAGAGAAAAAATCTATAATTGTAGAAATTTGTTCTACATTTTTTTTCGGTGAATAATCACTTGTAAGTTTAGTTTGCTTTTGTGACGAAGTCACTAAATTTTGCTCTCAATTCATTTAAAAAAATGTTTATTTCAATTAATTACCGCCTGAGGACATATAGAAGATCCCCCGTATTTCTCTTTCCCAGAAATTACCGTTTTTCAACAATTGCGAGTACCCTCGTAGGTAAAAATATTCCTATGTTTGCCGAAATCCGAATGGGCATTTTGTAGAGTCGATTTCGTACCGATTATCTACTTTTATTTGTCAAGGTACTAGAAGGACATTTTTTTTATTTTTAAATTGTAAACAGTCAGCTGTAGCGATGGTATCCCCCACTCAGGCGTACCGGTCTTCCATCTTGTCCAGCGAAAAAGCATAAATTCGATCACATCTGAAAATAACCCTCTCTTGAATTCCGGCAGCCGTAAACTCACTTCGTGAGTGACCATAATATCAGAAGAATATTGAACAACTCCGTTTATTTTTCTAAAGGTAGGAAACCGCATATTATTTTTTTATTTACAATCAGTTTGGGATACCCGTCCGTCAAGTGAAATAATTTTGATTCATGCCCAACATTTTTCATTTCATCTCTTAGTGGGAAACCGTTGGCCATTTTTTTATAAGAAGCATCCAGTTTTTTTCATGTAAATTTCTCTTTTCTTATATTTATTCATTCAATTGTATTTAAATCATTCCGTTCCCCGTCCACAACTAATTATTGAACGATTTCCAACTTTTTCTGTAAAACTAATTCACACACCGTCTTGATCGCCTTTTGGTAAATCTCAAAATAATTTTACGTTAACCATCGCATTTTTGTTCCAAACACCGCGCTGAAAATTATCATTCTCTTTCAATGTAATTGCCAGAGCGTCGATCGGTCTGGTCTAAGATACAGGGACGTTCCGAAAACTTTGATTTCATTTATTTGCTTGTATTTGATTACCGTCATATTTAATTTGTTTAATTTATTTAATTTATTTTTAATAAATTTTCCGTATTTAGGGAGTTTCATAATTCCCGGACCGCTTGGCCTCCTGTGCTAGCAAACCGTAATTATTCCTCAACATTTAAATAGTTTCCAATTGTAATAATTTATTTTTCATCAATTTTCCGGATACAGGGATCCATCAATATTTAAATAGTTTTCAATTGTAATAATTTATTTTCCATAAATTTTCCGGATATAGGGATCCATCAATATTAAAATAGTTTTCAATTGTAATAATTTATTTTTCATAAAATTTCCGGATATAGGGATCCGTCAATATTTAAATAAATGATTGGGTTGAATTGAGGAATTGAGTACTCAAGTGTGTATATATAAATATTTAATACAATTTGGCTAGCGCTTTCGATAAAACATTGTCATCTTCAGGCCGTCCTACAAAGTTTAAAATTTAATCCAAGAAGTTGTGACAGGCTCCTGGTTCACCTGCTGTGAATCAACGAGTCTGTGGCGCTATTAATGTAACTCCCGAATAGGAGTTGCTCAGGCGCCAGTTTTGATATCGCAGTTTGCTCTGCGACCCTGTGGTACACCACAGTGTACTCAAGGTGAACTCAGTGGAGGTAAAAATAATTCCAGGCGGTCACTGCTAGGTTAACACTATATTAGAATAAATAAAGAAAAATAAAAAAAAACACTTATCTTCTTAATACCTCGTACCCTACGGTACCCTGAAAGAGAACGGTCAAGAACCAGCAATAATAGAAACGCAGAAATAGATAATAAAATATATATTTACAAAAAATTACAAAAGTGCCGGTACACTGGTCTAGCACGGCGGTAAAACAGAATTATATAAAGAAACAATAAAATTAAACCGGACTGTAAGAAAATAATAGCGGACCTAGTATAAAGCGAAGAGAGAAAAAAAAATACTAAAAGTAAATTGATACAATTACGATTACTTAAATACTACGGCGTCATGAGGTTTACGGAAAATGGTTTAATACACTTGTAAACAATTCAAATAGTAAGAAACAGTTACGGATCGCCAGCACCGGAGGCTAGGCGGTTCAGATACCTCACAAGTCCTAGCATACAAAGAAAAAATGAAAATTAAATATTAATGTCAAAAGCTATTTAATTATTGACGGACCTCCGTATTAAAAAAAAATAAAAAGAAATTAATATATTTGAAAACTATTCAAACAAAGACGGATCCCTAAATAAAAAAAATTACCAAAAATTAAATTAACAAAGTAGGAGTGTATTTAAATAATGGCGGATCCCTATATTTGGAAAATTTATTAAAGTTGAAAATTATTTAAACATTAACAAATCCCTATATCTGGAAAGCTTAATAAATAAATTATTAAAGTTGAAAATTATATAATTAATAACACATCCCTATATCAGGAAAATTTTATAAATAAATTACTAAGGCTGAAAATTATTTAAACGTTAACGGGTCCCTATATTTGGGAAATTTAATAAATAAATTATTAAAGTTGAAAATTATATAATTATTAACACATCCCTATATCAGGAAAATTCAATAAATAAATTACTAAAACTGAAAATTATTTCAGCATTGACGGATCCCTATATTTGGGAAATTTAATAAATAAATTATTAAAGTTGAAAATTATATAAATATTAACAGATCCCTATAGCTGGAAAATTTAATAAATAAATTACTAAAACTGAAAATTATTTCAGCATTAACGGATCCCTATATTTGGGAAATTTAATAAATGAATTATTAAAGTTTAAAACTATATAAATATTAACGGATCCCTATATCGGGAAAATTAAATAAATAAATTATTAAAACTGAAAATTATTTCAGCATTAACGGATCCCTATATCGGGAAAATTAAATAAATAAATTACTAATACTGAAAATTATTTAAACCTTTAAATATTTACAGTTTACTAGCTCAGGAGGCTAATCGGATTGGGAATCGTGAAAAGCCCAGTATACGGAAAATGTATGAAAATAAATTAATACACTTAAAACAATTTAAATATGTCGAAAATCAGATGCAAGCACATAAATGAAATCCGAATTGTCGGAGTCCCCTTGTATCTTACTATCCAATCGATGGGAAACGCAAAATTCTCGCCTACTGATAAATAAGGTTTATTACACGGTGTTTTGGATCGACGATCGCATAAAAATAATATTTACGAATTTTGCTCAGCGTCTAACGAGAGTGTATGTGTGAATTTAATTTTACAGGAGCCGTCTGACTTCATTCAATAACTAGTCGTGAACAGGAGAAACGGAATGATTCAAATACCATTGAATAAAAAATAAAAGAAAATAATTTTTACACGAAGTGAGGCGCGGAAATTAATTTAAACGTTTATTTTTCTTTTTGGGATGTTAGATACGTTATCAGAAGAGAGCACTCTACACTGAGGATAGTTCCAACTTCCAAAAAAAATTAAAACAATAAATATTAAAAAAAAATGAGACAGGTCGAACCTCTCACTTCGATAATAACTGGGCGGTTTTTACAGGAAATTGGATTTAGCCATAGACTAAGAGAGCACTCGGAGTCTAGTCCATATCCAACCTCAAATAAAAAATTGCCAACGGGGTCCCACTGAGGGATGAAATAATAATTCCTAGGTATGAATCAAAATTCTTGTTTGGTAACACGGGTGTCCCAACTAATTATATCAAAGCCAGTATAAAAAATAGAAAGAAAAAAAATAATATACGGTTCCTACCTTTAACAATCTAACGGGTTACAAACTCGGATTTAATACGGCGTTCACTATAATTTTAGAAAACTCACTAGTGTTTCTCGACTGTCAGGACTCAAGAACCGGCATTTTTAGCTTCCCGTCAATTTATGCTTTTTCGGTAAAGAAAGATGGAAGACTAGTACGACAAAGTGGGGATACCACTACCACAGCCGACTGTTTACAATTCAGAAATACAAAAAATGCCCTTCTTGTACCTTGACAAATAAAAGTAGATAATTCATACGAAATCGACTCTAAAAATGCCCATTCGGATTTCGGCAAATAAAAGAATATTTTAAACTACGAGGGTACTCGCAATTGCTGAAAAACGGTAATTCCTGGGAAACAGAAATACGGGGGAACTTCTACAAGTTCTCAGGCGAGAATTAATTGAAATATACTTTTTTAAGATGAATTAAAAATAAAATTTAGTGACTTCGTCACAAACTAAGGGTAAAAGAATTACCTTACGTCAATAGATATCTATCCAGAGTTAAAATTGAATAAAAATACATGGGTTAAAACATTGAATACATTTTTGAAAAAGTGGGTATTGAAAATTAGCAAAACACACCCTTATATTTCGTATTTTACAAATACATTTTTAGTTAAAAAAATTTCAATTTTAACGGTACATCGTACCTATTAGACAGTGGACAAATGACACATAGACAGACTGACACATGAGATAGGCGTAAGGAGGGAGTGTTCGACATTGGTTCTGGAGTTAACCGATCCAGGTGATCTATACTTATTCAAAAATGATACAATGGTTGAAAAGTTGGAAAGGGTATAATAAGTTTCTGCAGGACATGATCCACACAGCGGTCCATGATCCAAGAAAAGGTCAGCTAATAAGGGATGACTTAGAAGTCAATAAGATTTTCAACAATAACAACAATTTTAATAATATCTTACACTGGTTTCGGTATGTTAATGATGTACTTGCATTCATATCAGGTAATAATAACGATGCTGAAATATTATTATCATAACTTAACAAATTACACCCATCTATTAAATTCACTCTTGAAATAGAATTAAATAACTGTATCAATTTTCTAGATTTAACACTCACAAAGAACTTCAATACTAACTCCCTTGAATTTTCTATATACAGGAAACCTACTCAAACAGATCACTTAATATCCTTTAATTCCAACCACCCCTTTCAACATAAAATGTCAGCCCTTTCTTGTTATGTACATATGCTAATTAACATACCCCTCTCGATAACTAATTTCGAAATTGAAACAATTTACTTAAACAACTAGCAGTTAACAACGGTTTTGGACCTGAGATAGTAGATAATATGATCAACAGAGTTCTCCTTAAAAACAGAAGGAACTTAGCATTTCCCGTCACACAAACAAGTGACACCTCAATTTACAGATCTTTACCTTATTTCGGGAACGTCTCCTCTGATATTGCAAAAATTTTACAAAATAATGTTCAAAATCTTAAAATTTCCTTTAAAACTCACAACACTATTAAAACTCTATTATCAAAAACCAATGACAAGATTGACAAGTTGTCGAGAAGTGGCATTTACAAATTACATTGCAATAGCTGCGAAGCTATTTATATTGGTAGAACCATCAGGCCTCTAGAGACACGCATCAAGGAATACTTATCGAGACCTGAAAAATCTAATTTTGGACATCACATTAAATTTAATAATCATAGCTTCTCTCCTACATCAAACAGCAAAATTTTAGATAGTGTTCCAGTCACCAACTTTAGGAAGATGGACCTTCTGAAGGATTTGGAGAGCCTTCGTGAAATGAACTTGAATCCCGATCATTGTTTAAACACTAAAATTCACCTAAACTGTAATTATAATCCTTTATTTAAAGCCCTCTGGGAATCCCACCATTTTAATTAAAATATTAAATCCATTAATAATCATAAACCCCTAACTTATTAACATCTTTAAATTTTAATTAATTAACTTTTCAGTTATTTCTAAATTTCATAATTGTTAAATTCACTAGGTAACTAATCAGGAGGACCCGCTATTGGTTTTGGAGTCTGACCCTAACCTGGACTACACTTATTCCTATTTACCGTGGTTACTCGGTTATAGAATAGGTAACCCAGCACACAGCTGTGTCGTAAAAGGCGAAAAACGTGTCTTTGTACTATCTTTGTTACTGCCTAGTATGGATCTAGGTAGTTATTTGTCTTTTCTATACCCCTTTCACTTTTCGGCAAAATTCTCTCTCTATTCTTATCTTTTTTCTAATTTACCCTTCACTCTTCGACTAATAGCCATGTATGGATCATGGTCTAGTCACGTCTATCACCTTCAAGTTCTCTGGCCTAGGATGGATCTAGAGTCATTGCCCTTCCTCTACTCTAAAAATTCGAAGCTACAATAGTTCCCTCAAACCATTATAATAAGTCTCTCTGGACCGCTGTGTGGATCATGTTCTGCAGAAACTTATTATACCCTTTCCAACTTTTCAACCATTGTATCATTTTTGAATAAGTATAGATCACATGGATCGGTTAACTCCAGAACCAATGTCGAACACTCCCTCCTTACGCCTATGTCATGTGACAGTATGTCTATCTGTCATTTGTCCACTGTCTAATAGGTACGATGTACAGTTAAAATTTAAAATTTTTTAACTGATAATGGGGTCTATTCTGTAACAATTCCTTTATATTTAACGGCCTTTAAAAATATTGGCGGCCTTTAAAAACATTTTCGTATTCGTTAATTTACTTCTGTCATTATTTAAACAGATTTCTTTAAGATAGTCCTCCAATGTATATTAAAGATCCGTTTAAATAATGACAGAAGTAAAGAAGAAAATATTTTTAAAGGCCGTTAAATATAAAGGAATTGTTACAGAATACATTAGAGGACTATCTTAAAGAAATCTGTTTAAATAATGACAGAAGTAAATTAACGAATACGAACATATTTTTAAAGGCCGCCAATATGTTTAAAGGCTGTTAAATATAAAGGAATTGTTACAGAATATACCCCAATGTATTTGTAAAATACGAAATATAAGGGGGTGTTTTGCTAATTTTCAACACCCCCTTTTTCAAAAATGTATTAAATGTTTTAACCCATGTATTTTTATTCAATTTTAACTCTCGATAGATATCTATTGACGTAAGGTAATTCTTTCACCCTTACTTCTCGTATTAAATTTTAAACTTTGTAGGACGGTCTGAAGATGACAATGATTTGTCGAAAGCGCTAGCCAAATTGTATTAAACATTTATATATACACACTTGAGTACTCAATTCCTCAATTCCTCAATTCAACTCAATCATTTAACCACTGAGTGTGTACTTCTTTCCCAGTCGAAACATTAATATTTAAATAGTTTTCAGTTCTAATAATTTATTTTTATTAAATTTTTCAAATATAGGGAGCCGTTAATATTTAATTAGTTTTCAAGTGTAATAGTTTATTTTTAATAGATTTTCCGAATACAGGGACCCGTTTATATTTAATTACCGTTGTATTTTTTTTGTAAATATATATTTAATTACCTATTCCTGTGTTTCTCTTACTGATGGTTCTCAACCGTTCTCTTTCAGGGTACCGTAGGGTACGAGGTGTAAGTGTTTTATTTTTATTTATTCTAGTATAGTGGCTACCTAGTAGTGACCGCCTGGAATTATTTTTACCTCCACTAAGTTCACCTTGAGTACACTCTGGTGTACCACAGGGTCGCAGAGCAAACTGCGATACCAAAACTGGCGCCTGAGCAACCCCTATTCGGGAATCACCTTCATAGCGCCACACAGACTCGCTGATTCACTGTAGGTGAACCAGGAGCCTGTTACAGTTTGTGATCAGTACCGTCGATAAGATAATTCCAGGTAAATTATTTAATTTATTTTTCTTTTGAAATTGTTTAAACGTCATTTAAAATGAAATAAACATTAAAAGATGGTTATGATTGACAACCTGTTTTTAACAGATCTGTTATTTTAGAAACACACAGAAATAACAACCTGTTTCCAAATAACGTGTCTGTTAAAAATAGCATTACTTGTCCATCATTACCCCGTAAATCAAGCTTTTAATTAAAAGCTTTCAAATTCAAATAATATTTATTTACTGGACACAGTTGAAAATGTATGGCAAATTCTAAATGTTTTAAATATTTTCGCAACAAACCCACTGTTTGAGAAATTGAATAATTTAAAGCAAAATATTCAAATAACTATGAAGACCTAGAATACTGACTTGAAGAAAACCAGTAAAAAATTATATTGATCATTACGAAAAACTACTACCAGATGTCAACAGGAAGGTAAGTTACAAAAACGTTTCTTTATTTGTTTCTAAAAGTTTTCCTTTAAAAAAACAATTTAGTACCGATATAGAAAGAAAATTGAGCACTTTCAATTAAAACATTCTGTAAGTTGGATATTTAAGAATGATTTATTTTATTAACGAATATTTTTTAAGAAACTTTCACTCATACTAGTATTTAAATTGATACAAAAATTATCCAATTTTCATCCGATTGCAAATTCTTTCACCTTTGCTGTTTTCCAGTAAACATAAAATTTCTATTGGTCGATATTCCTCTAATCAGGTAATTACATAGAACTGCAATCAGTAAAGAAAATTCAAATACTAATACACCACCAAGCTATACGAAAACGATTACCACTTTGGCGTGATTAATCCTTACGTGTGAAGCCTCAACGCTCAACGTGTTCTACTGTATTGCAATAGCCCTGGTCAGGGCCACCTTACCTTGCTCCAATTCATGATTTTAGACACTGTATGGTTGTGATATTAGTCTAGGAGCTTGAACCATATTAGTAAAATTTATTATTAAAAATGCAGTTGGATTTAAGGCGGGAGTTGAAAACTGACAAAATCACAACTGAGAATCGTTACATATCTTTGAAACTAACCAGGTTCATTTACTGTATATTACAGTATTTTATGCAAAACTATTTTCTCTATATGCTACCAGTATCTGCTAGCGATAAAACAGGTCAAAGCGTTGATGCCAAGTTATATTAAACTTCCGATATTATGTCGCTATTTGTTCGACTATCGGAGAGTGCAGTTGAATATTTTAAAAGACTGCTCGGAATCTAGGTCAAGATCAATACCGTGTGTTTACATAGGTGATAAATTGCGATCGTTCAAAAAATAAAAAAACAACGATTGCTAAAGTTATTGTTTAAAAGCAAAAGTAATAGTGTGCCAATAAAAATAATTTTAAAAGTGTAGAAAAAATCAACAAAACCGAATCTTCTGAAGCGCAAAGAAATCACGTCATGATACAGGAGAATCGAACTAATATGGAAACAAAAGTTTGCGATGACGAGGAAAAAATTGAGAAAAAAATATAGAGATATACTCTCAAAGAAAGAATCAGCTATACAGGAGTTGACTAAACAATTCCAAGAAATGCAATAAATAATACAACAAATGGAAATGATGTTAGGTATGCAAAAACAACAACAGCATATTAAATCAGACTTGGAAGAAGAAATAATCAACAAATAAACAGCTTGGATAGTACAAAGAAGCAAAAGAAATAGCAAAAAATAAAAACTGTGAGAATCTCCTGAAGTGTCACCTCAAAACACAACCAAAGAACAATACAACGTACAAAAAAGAAGCAAAATTAAACCACCCAAATGAAAACGCTTAACAAAGTATTGCACAAAAAGAACAACCGAAACATCAATTACCACCACCAATAATAGCAACTCAGGTCAAAAACTTTGAAGAGTTAAGGCAAAAACTAATAAGTAAGCAACACAATTTTGTATCTACCATATTAAATAATGATGAAATCAAATTAAACGTAAAAGATGAACAAGTATATAGAACAATGACAACAGATCTCTTAAACCAAGACTATCAGTGGCATTCGTATGATGTGAAACAAACCAGACTAATAAAAGTGATGGTTAGAAACCTACACCCTACCTGCAAGCCAGAAGGTATAGAAGAATTAAAACACAATGGATTTAAAATCTTGAATGTGGTTAATATTCAAAGGAGAAAAACTAAAGAAGAAGAAAGAGAAAATCAAGTTATTAGAACTGCTATAAAAAAAGCATTGCCGCTATTCATGTTAACATTTGAAAATGATTTATGAGAAATTAAGATATTACAAAACCTAATAATCCAAATTGAGCCATTGAGAAGCCCAAAATTGATACCCCAATGCAAACGGTTCCCAAAATATGGGCATAATATACATTTTTGTAATAGGCAACCAGTGTGTGTTAAATGTACCAAAAGCCATCTTACAGGAGAGTGTGATAAACCAGCAAGTGTACCCCAAAAATGCGCAAATTGCAATCAAGCACATCCATCAAGCTATAGAGGATGCGAAGTTGCAAATCAGATACAATACAAAAGAGACCAGGTAAGCAAAACTAACCACAATAGAAATAATATCCAATCTAGACGATCTATCATTAATAATGCACAACAAAAGTCAAATTTAATATACTCAAACGTGGCTAGTAATAACAGACCTAATCAAACTGAAAACGAATATTCCACGAACCAAATAATGACTATGCTTAATAAAATTCTAGACATAATTACTAGATTAGAGGAGGCCACCTTCCCCCAAACGTCTTCACATCGACAAGAGCTGCAGGTGTTCCTAATAAAACATAATATAGATATCTGTCTAATATCAGAAACGCATTTAACAAAACAAAGCTATATACAATTTAAAGGATACAAAGTCTATAGTAGTTTACAACCCTCGGATACCTCTAGAGATGAAAGCGCTGTTATAATAAAAGAAAATATTAACTATTATGACGAGAATAAAATAGGAACAGAAGAAATCCAGGTTACAGCAGTTAACATAAAAACGAATAAATACAGTTTCGCAGTCGGAGCAGTATATATCCAATCACGACATAATTTAAAAAAAAGAAAAATACAGAGAACTGTTTTCTCGGGAGATGGTTTTAATGACAAAAATATTATCTGTGACTGGAGAAAAACATCCACCAAAGGTAGGGAATTGCATGCAGCTGCAAGTGAAATTAGGTGTGACTACCAGTCAACAGAAAACCAACCTATTGGCCAACCGACAGAAATAAAATACCTGACTTACTGGACTTTTACATCACTAGAAAAATATCCGAAAACTTTAATAAAATAGAAGATAACTCTGACTTAGACTCAGATTATTCCCCAATGATAATGATACTAAGCGGAAATATAATTCAAAAAGAAATTAGACCCACACTGTGTAATAAAAAGACAGACCATGTTTTAAAACTGAATTATGTAATAGAATCAAACTAAGTGCACAACTAAAAACAAAAGAACAACTAGAATACGAGCTGGCAAAATTTGTCATTGACATACAGCAATCATCATGGAACAACACACCAGAAATTACAAGAAAAAAACGTAGGCAATTCATACCCTAGGGAAATAAAAGAACTAATAAATAAGAAGAGAAAGGCAAGAAAAAAATGGCAAATCACCAGATTCCCTGAAGATAAAATAGTTCTTAACAGACTAACTCAACAAGTAAAACGAGAAATAATCTATATTAAAAATGAATCAATAGACACATATCTCAGAAAATTGACGAACAATAAAAATATTAATTACTCTCTGTGGAAAGCGACTAGGAAACTTAAACGTCCAATAGTCCATATGCCACCAATAAAAGAAGACAACGGAAACTGGATAAGATCAAATAAACAAAAAACTGATTATCTCGAAAAAAAATTTTAACCGAATAAAGAACGAAGACTCGATTTATTAAAATAAGAGAATACAAACATAGTAGAAATTCCTAGGGTAACGCCTAAAGAGGTAGCTAGAGAAATCAAAGAAAATATCAATTCTAAGAAAACACCCGGGTATGATCTGATTACAGGTGAAATACTAAAACAATTGCAAAGAAAAGCTGTGGTTGAACTTACTAATATAACAAATGCTGTATTTTGACTAGAGCATGTACCTAGCATCTAGAAAGTCACTGAAATTATAATGATATTCAAACCTGGAAAACCACCAAACAAATTGAAGTCCTATAGACCTATATCCCTGTTACCAGTTTTATCCAAATTTTTCGAAGAACTTTTACTAAAAAGATTGAAATCACTGATAGACAGTAAAAATATAATACCTGATCACCAATTTGGATTAAGGAACAAGCATTCCACTGTTGACCATGCCCACAGAATAACGAATGAAATAGAGAAAATACTAGAAGAAAAGAAGATCTGCACACCACTCTTTCTAGATGTAGATCAGGCTTTCCATAAAGTATGGTTAGAAGGTCTCGAGTATAAAATAAATAAACTTCTACCTAGACAATATTGTGAGATCTTAAAATCTTACTTGACTGATAGAATCTTCCGAGTTAAACAAGAAGAAGAATATTCCAAGCTTAAAGAAACTGAAGCAGGGTACCTCAAGAAAGTATTCTACGACCAGTTTTTTACCTGTTGTTTACCTCCGACATATCACAGACGCAAAACGTGAAAGTAGCCATATTTTCCATCGGTAAAACAGAAAACTTCAACATGCATCTAATAAAATCTATGAGTGGACAAAAAGATGGCGCATTAAGCTCAAGGAAACTAAAACAGTTCAGGTTAACTTCACTAATAAACGATCAGTAGAATACCTACCAGTGACATTAAATAATAATAATAATATGACATATTCTAATTCGGCGAAATGCTTTGGAATGAACCTAGATATTAAATTAAAGTGAAAAGAACATATAAAGAAAAAAAAACGGAAAGAGTTGGGTATTAAATAAAGAAAATTAAACTGGTTGATGAATAGAAAATCAAAAATTTTAATCGTAAATAAACTTTTAATATATAAAGAAGTACTGAAGCCAGTATAAACCTTATGGCATACAGCTCTGGGGGTGTGCCTGTAACGGTTTTAATCGAACGTTATGCCTTATCGCCTATTTCTGTCTCAAAACTAGCAGAGAATTAACTTATAATCTAGAAATTACCTTGAATATGCTCCTGTCGTAAAACTTCATTAGATTTTCGAGAAAACACAGCTTTATTCAGGTGGGATTTAGCGTAACTGGTGTAAATGTTCCTTCTTAGGACTCACATAATTTTTACAAGGTTACACTTAATTTCACTATGGTTTTCAGCAGTAGTTTTCACTCTTAAAATATTGTTTACAATAACCTCTGTATTTTGTTGATTTTATTCAAAAGGAATTTAGCGTGACTGGGGTAAATGTTCCTCCTTAGGGCTCACATAATTTTTACAAGGTTACACTGAAATTCACTATGATTCTCAATAAAACTGTTTACTTGTAGAGGTGTTGTTTACAATGTTTTTGTTATTTTGTAGGTTAAAACTGATGTCGGATGTCATTTAATTTCATGAATTATGCCTGTCGCATTTCGAGATGTCTATCTTTGTTCGATAAGTGATTCTTAGGTAATACCTCTCTCTCTCTGCTTGACGGAGGACAAGGGACGTCATATGTCTGATTTCGATTCATACGCCAGTGATTCATGAACTAAGGAGTGCTCGTTTAAGCGGTGGTTGCTTTTCATGGGCATATTTTTGGGTTTTCTTATTGGTCGAGCAGTGTTAACAGAGCTGTCAGCCTGAATGCGAATGGTCGTATTCTAGTAGTTGAAGGAGGTCATTGGTCGCACAGTATAACCAACAATAATTTCTAGAGATCGGACAGTGGCGATTGGTTTAAATGGATTTTCTTTGAAACGATTCTGCGCAGTCGAGGTTTTATGCTAGGGGGCGAAGAACGGCGTAATTTGTAACACGTGGCAGCTTCGTCTTTCTTTTCCAACAAGGAATGTTAATGGAGGTGTTGAACTGAAAATTCGCTAAGAGACTTTTTACTTTTTTATGTGATTTTGTATATCATCCCGCGTGGGGAGTCTAGTAAAAGTGTCTCTATTTTATGGGAAGCATTGATGGTACGTTTTGAAGTTGGTTAACGCGAAGTTAGACCGGTATTTTTTATGTGATTGTGTGCCGGCTTTCCCATCTCATCTTGAGGAGTATTGAATATTGAAGTTCAACCCATCCGTCGTCCTGTAGCAGTTTGATGGTTGGAGACCGATCGTAATTGGGTTATATATTGAAGGGAGAATTGGTCTTTAAGAAGTTCTACGCAGATTTCATTTCCTGTTTGATTCGAAGTTACACCCTCCGGAACAGAGGGTGCTTGGTACCGGTGTTGCTTGGTACGGGTGTTGCTTGGTACCGGTGTTGCCTGCTACTGTTGCTGGGCACAGTGCAGCTGTATGGTAGTGAAGATACTGCCTAATACTAGCGTTTTCCTGACTGGTATTGATTATGTACTTCCTCTTTAACGAAGAACAGCCATTTTGGGGTTCGAACACCTCATCTACTTTTCTAGAACATCAGAGATTTGGTATCATAGGACTACATGCCACAGGCGGCAACGCTAGCCTTGAGTAGCACGGATCAGGAGATAAGTGGAAATTATGCATTTATTTTTCTATCATTTCGGTTATAATTTGGGGTTTATTATTTAGTCTACCACTGATACGTATATGTATACAGTTTTCTTTATGAATTTATTTGATTAAATAACGTTGTGTTCATATGCTATTAAAGGCCCTCATTGCCTATGTTTCATGGTTAGTTCATATATCATAATTCATAGTGTTTTATAATAAGAGTATGTTTCACATTGTTTAGTGAAACAAATACTATTTTAGTTTATAAGTATTTTGGATATGAACTTCTGTAATATACAGAAATTACAGGATTTTTAATATTAAATGAAGTTAACCTTTTCTATGAGTTGCGCTTGATATGTCTTTCGCCTTGGATCCAACGCTAATGACCGTGGGGTATTGAGAAGTAATACTATTGATTTTATTGGGGATTTTAATGGGGTACTGACAAGTAATATTATTGATTTTATTAAGATTCAATGAACTAACCCTGTCTAATTTCTGTACACTGCGCTAAAATATTGTAAATACTGGTATAAATTTGGGGTTATGATTAGCCCTCAGGTATGTAAGTAAAAACCTAGTCTTTCTAGCATATGAATTGTGTTTGAAGTCGCTAATAGCGCACTAATTGTAAAGGGGTCATTAACTAAGGGGAAACTATCTTCCAATTAGGAAATAAACAAGGTTTGAGTTAAGGTTGTCTTTTATTTTCCTATTTATTTGGTAGGTTTAAAAGTAGGACTTTTCTGATTTGTAGTGGCTTGGTATAGTAGATCTACCTGGCGTCCAATTTAACAGAACAGCTAAAATAATTTATTTTTCCCTGATTACGAAGTAATCACCCACTCCCTTCTCCACTTGAGTGAACCGGAGCTACAAGGTTGACATCAGGGACAACTGAACTTAAAGTAACGTTTTGGGGGTTACATTTTGGCGCCCAACGTGGGGCCTGTGAAAAAAATTAAGGGTTATAGAAAAGGTTAGATTAATAGTTGATTTGATACTTTTTTAGGTTTTGTGCATAAAGTCGCAAATTTGAGTAAAATATTTTTATTGCTAGTAATTTAAATTAAAATTTGTTTAAAAAAAAAAAAGACAACCTACAGCTTACATCTTAGGGACGGTAATAGGGATACTTGTGTTGGGATAAAATAATTGTTTTTTTCTCACACTTTAGGTAGGGTATTCATATTACTTATGTGAGGTTGGGATAGTGTCGCTATCTATTTTGACTTAATTTCTTTTTAGGACCGGAAACTGAAATTTGAACCATTTGTATTTATGACTAAATTTTGAAATTATTTAAATTTTTCTGATATATGAACTGATAATATTTTTTATTGAATTTATTGTTTATATGAACCTATAGTTTTTTTTTTTTTTGTATATGAGTATATCCCAAAGATACGTGTGTAGAGGTAGACAAGTACTATATTTGGATGATAAGGTATTGAAACCAAGTAAATTCTTGGATATTGAATTTTGTCGGTCTTATTTTTTTTTATTTTTACTACTAGGAGATTAGTAACATTTTTCAAAATGGCTCGTAGACTGATTATTAATCGTCTTGATAAGGATGAATTGACTTATGAGTTAACTTTTCGGGGCATTAGTTTAGGGAGTTGTGATGAGATGAGGCACAGGCTGTCCTCAGCGATTCAATTGGAACGTGATGGCGATAGTCTACATTATCCAGATTATCCATTTTCTTTTGAGGAGGATGAAACAGCAGTAAAGAAGTCACTACAAGACGTTATGAAATTAGTTGATAATCTGACAGGAAATAGGACGTCCAGTGATGCCACGAAGATTCAAAACAAGTTCACTTTTCTGTTGAATCGTTTGGATAGGATGACAGCCACAAGCGTTGTGGAGAGTACAAGGAAAGCTGATTTAACTGCCATGACTTTATCTGCGATGAATAAGTTTAACACTAAATTAAATGACATTGACATTACAAATCGTCCAGTACCGGTGAGCCTCACTCATTTGCAAGCTAGAACGTTTGATCCACCTGCTAGTTCTTCGATAGTTGAGGATATTTCTTTTACACAGGGTGCTCATAAGATAGTACCACCTCACAAATGGGATTTGAAGAAGTTTTCAGGAGATAGTAAGGGCATGTCTGTTACGGCTTTCTTTGAACGAGTTGAAGAGCTGAGAGTAGCTCGAAATGTTCCAAAAGCTATGTTGTTAGACACAGGGGTAGACCTTTTTGCTGATAAGGCCTATCAGTTTTATAAAGATTGTAGGACTCGATTGTCATCTTGGGATGAACTAGTTGAAGAATTTCGAACGGAGTATCTTACAGCTCATCATTTAGACGCATTGTTTGAGGAGTTACAGAAGCGTACGCAACATCCATCAGAGTCAATAGGGGTTTATTTAGCGGTAATGACTAGTTACTTCAATCGTTTGCGTTGTTCGATGTCGGAAGATGCTAAATTAAAGGTCATTATGCGGAATTTGCACCCATTTTATTTGGATCGGTTACGAGATCCACCTCCATCCACCATTGCGGAGTTACGAGAACAATGCAGAAAAATGGAAGACAGAAGAGACCTTATTAACAACTATGTCGAACCGTCAACTCGAAGGGCTGGAATCATGGAAAGGGATTTGGCTTATGTCGGTGATGAGGAAGATTCTCGAATTTCTGAAGTTGCGTCTACTCAGGCAGTTCCGTCTCCAAATAGTAGGTCTGTTGTTTGTTTCCGTTGTAAACAGCCAGGTCATCGGGCGATAGGTTGTGCTTTACCTAGGCCCATAAAATGTTTTAAATGCCAGCGTGAAGGATTTACAGTTCGAAACTGCCCCAACTGCAATAAGGGAAACGACGGCCGTCGATCTTAATTGGTCGTGGAAGATCGGCGGGAGATATGGACGACTCGACTAGGCACCTACTACCAATCTTAGACTATATTTTAGAACATGTAGAAGGGGATGAACGACCCTTTTTAAAAGTTGATGTGCTGGGGATTCGTTTAATGGGTTTGTTAGATTCGGGTGCTTCTGCCACTATTATAGGGAATAAGGGTTGGTCGTTAATAAGGAAATTGGACATTATTTTGGACACTTCAAGTAAAACCAGTTGTCGGGTGGCAAATGGACAAGTCTGTCAGAGTATTGGTGTCTGTGAGCTACCATTTCTTGTAAGAGGTAGGTTGAAGTTGATTAAGGTACTAGTAGTACCAGATATACCTCATACACTAATTCTGGGCACAAATTTTTGGAGAGCAATGGGAATTGTTCCTGATCTTCGCCACAATGAGTGGTACTTTTCCAAAGAAACGTATCACCTGAATACTGTTGAGCACCTAAGAAGTCAGACTGTGTTAACCGACATGGAGGATATCCGATTAAAGGCAGTGATTGCCAGAAATCGATCTGAAATGGGAGAAGCCTTAGGATGCACTGATATGGCTGAGCATGTCATTGTGACACAATCTTCGCCAATCAAACAGAGATATTACCCAGTGTCGCCCGTAATCCAACAACATATTAATAAGGAACTTGATGAAATGCTCGCTAAAGGCGTAGTTGAAAGGTCTCACAGTGGTTGGTCGTCGCCTCTTTTATTAGTCAAGAAGAAGGATGGGAGTTATCGTTGTTGTGTTGACTATAGGAAGCTTAATGCGGTGACGGAGAGGGATGGATATCCACTGCCATATGTCTCTAACACATTAGATAAATTAAGGGATGCACACTACCTTTCGTCTCTTGACATTAAGTCTGCTTACTGGCAGGTACCTGTAGCAGAAACATCTAGACCTTATACAGCTTTTACTGTACCAGGAAGAGGGTTATTCCAATTTCGGCGAATGCCTTTCGGATTGCATAATGCACCTGCTACTTGGCAGCGTTTGATTGACAATGTTTTGGGTTCAGAACTGGAACCTCATGTCTTTGTATATTTAGATGATGTAGTAATCGTTACGCAGACTTTTGAGAAGCATTTGGCCGTTTTAGAAGAAGTATTTAAGAGGTTGAAGAAGGCCAAGCTTACCGTAAGTTGGGATAAATGTCAATTCTGCAAGCCAGAGATGAAATATTTAGGCTATGTTGTTGATCGCAATGGTCTTCATGTAGATCCCGATAAGGTATCTGCAATGTTGAAGCTTCTAGCACCAACAAATGTCAAGGAAGTCAGAATGATTTTGGGTACTTTCTCTTGGTATCGGAGGTTTATACCCGATTTCTCCACGCTTATTTCGCCTATGTCAGCATTATTGAGGAAAGGACGTAAGTTCGTATGGACAGATGAATGTGATGCTGCTTTTCAGAAAATTAAGGAATACTTGGTGTCCGCACCAGTTTTAAACTGTCCTGATTATGGATTACCTTTCGAAGTTCACACTGATGCATCTGGATATGGATTAGGCGCAGTGTTGGTACAGAAGAAAGATGGCGAAGACAGAGTCCTTAGTTACCTAAGCCGATCTTTATCTAAACAGGAAAGGAATTACACTACCACGGAGCGCGAATGTCTCGCAGTCCTTTGGGCCATCGAGAAACTTCGACCTTATTTGGAGGGCGTACGCTTTACAGTTTATACAGATCATTGGTCTTTAGTATGGTTACATAATCTCAAAGATGTAAATGGACGTTTGGCTCGATGGGCATTAAAATTGCAACAGTACGACTTCGTCGTCGTACATAGAAAAGGAAAAGATCACGTGGTTCCGGACGCGTTGTCGAGAGCAGTTCCTGTATTAGATTCTTGTGAGGTTCGCGAAGTGAATGTAGGTATTCAGGACAGATGGTATAGCAGATTGTTTTCCAAGGTACTGAAACAACCGTTTAAGTTTGGGAATTTTCGCATTCATCAGGGGAAATTATATAAATATACTAATCCGAAATTCAAGGGTCTTGGAGACCCAGGAGATGATTGGAAATTGGTGATTCCTAAGGATGAACGCATCAGGCTTTTGCAGGAAGTTCATTTGGATCCTACATCTGGGCATTTGGGGGTCTATAAGACTTATAAGAGATTAGCAGAACGTTATTTTTGGCCTAAGATGAAATTTGATGTGTCTCGTTTCGTGAGAACTTGTAAAGAATGTGTTACCTATAAACCAGACTTACAAAGGCCTGCTGGACTCATGGTGTCTCAGCCCAAAGTACGTCAACCTTTTGAGATGATTTCTACGGATTTAATGGGACCACTTCCTAGGTCATTGAGAGGAAATCAGTATATTCTAGTTGTCACGGATTACTTCACTAAGTACTCGTTATTATTTCCATTAAGGGATGCCAAAACGGCGAAACTGGTAAAGCTCATTGAAGACGAAGTTTTTCTTGTTTATGGAGTACCAAGGTTGTTACTTTGTGACAACGGTCCCCAATACACCTCTAAAGCGTTTAAGAAGTTGACTGATAGTTACCATGTCACCATACGGTATAATTCAAATTATCATCCACAAGCGAATCCAACAGAACGGGTGAATCGTACTATCAAGTCCATGCTTGCAATATACGCTTCTGACAATCATCGTACTTGGGATGTGAATTTGTGTAAGATAGCTTGCGCTTTACGAACCGCTGTGCATGAGACGACTCAGTACGCACCATATTTCATGAATTTTGGACGTCGCATGAAGCTCTCTGGTAAGGATTATAACGAGGATCTTTCTGAATCAGGAGGTAATGTGGATTACGAGACTCGTCCTGCTGTTTTTAAGGAGTTATTTTTAGAAGTTCAAGAACGAATACGAAGAGCAGCGGCGAAGAACAAGAAACGGTATGATCTGCGAAGAAGACATGAAGAGTTCTTACCGCATCAGTTGGTCTGGCGGAAGAATTATCCTTTGTCAGATAAGGCTCGTTATTTCACTAGTAAATTAGCACCGAGGTATGTAGGACCATTTTACATTAAGAAGAGACTATCGCCATGGACGTATGCGTTGATGGATGAACATGGTAAGGATAAAGGTGTATGGAGTGCCAAGGATTTAAAGTCAGTTAGGGATGGTGTTTCGTATGTTTCGTAAACTGTTAGCTCTGTGAGTTCGGGCTCTAGGAATAGGCTCACGCGGGTATAACCAACGCTGTGGTAGAAGTCCACAAATTGGCCACTTCCTGACTAGGAAATCTTTGCCTATTAGAGGGACTCACCCTCACTGGGGTGCGACAATAGTTGGAATATCCCGGTTCCAAACCAAGGTTCCTTGGACGGGAGGGCATTCATAAGGGGGGTCGTGTTCGGTGGCGGTAGGGCTACGGCCGGCTATAGCTTTGTCGATTGGGGCACACTGGGCACGACTACTATGTCCCTCTCAACTCCATTGCAACTGGAGACGCCAGCACTTTGTCGCAGTGGTATAGGTGAGAAGACTCCCGCACAGGCGTCAGGGTTCTTTTGTACCGACCTTCTGTCGTTTCAGGTCATGGGCCTTCTCTCATGCTAGTGAATTGGTGGTCACTAGATTTTTGTCTAACTAATATCTGTTTTTCTTTTTGTTCCACCAGTGACTGTTCGATTTTCCTAGGTGGTTCGGGGGTGTCTGGGCGAGAGCCGCTGCCTGCTGGGAATCCGGAGTGGGAGGTACAGAGGTTCCTACGGCGCAGCAACTAACATCATGCAGCGAAAACGGAACGCTCTGCCGGGTTCTCTGGGAGTCGGTGGACGGTTCAGGTGGCTCTGGGCTAGGTGGGGGAATCGGTCAGCCATGTGACCTTCCTGGTATGAAAGGGGAAGTTTTATTAGTTTTAAGGTAATTGTAATTTAAGGGTACTGGGGTTTTTCAATTTGATTTCGCTCTTATAGTTGTAAGTTTTTAGAGGATATCTCTCTGGGATTACTATGTATGTATCAGAGTGTAAACTGGGTTTTTACTTTATTAAGGATATGGAGGGAAATATTTTCAGTCAGCTAGCGCTGATGAAAATTTACTGTGGCAAATTTTCTTGAAGCAGGGGAGGAATGTAACGGTTTTAATCGAACGTTATGCCTTATCGCCTATTTCTGTCTCAAAACTAGCAGAGAATTAACTTATAATCTAGAAATTACCTTGAATATGCTCCTGTCGTAAAACTTCATTAGATTTTCGAGAAAACACAGCTTTATTCAGGTGGGATTTAGCGTAACTGGTGTAAATGTTCCTTCTTAGGACTCACATAATTTTTACAAGGTTACACTTAATTTCACTATGGTTTTCAGCAGTAGTTTTCACTCTTAAAATATTGTTTACAATAACCTCTGTATTTTGTTGATTTTATTCAAAAGGAATTTAGCGTGACTGGGGTAAATGTTCCTCCTTAGGGCTCACATAATTTTTACAAGGTTACACTGAAATTCACTATGATTCTCAATAAAACTGTTTACTTGTAGAGGTGTTGTTTACAATGTTTTTGTTATTTTGTAGGTTAAAACTGATGTCGGATGTCATTTAATTTCATGAATTATGCCTGTCGCATTTCGAGATGTCTATCTTTGTTCGATAAGTGATTCTTAGGTAATACCTCTCTCTCTCTGCTTGACGGAGGACAAGGGACGTCATATGTCTGATTTCGATTCATACGCCAGTGATTCATGAACTAAGGAGTGCTCGTTTAAGCGGTGGTTGCTTTTCATGGGCATATTTTTGGGTTTTCTTATTGGTCGAGCAGTGTTAACAGAGCTGTCAGCCTGAATGCGAATGGTCGTATTCTAGTAGTTGAAGGAGGTCATTGGTCGCACAGTATAACCAACAATAATTTCTAGAGATCGGACAGTGGCGATTGGTTTAAATGGATTTTCTTTGAAACGATTCTGCGCAGTCGAGGTTTTATGCTAGGGGGCGAAGAACGGCGTAATTTGTAACACGTGGCAGCTTCGTCTTTCTTTTCCAACAAGGAATGTTAATGGAGGTGTTGAACTGAAAATTCGCTAAGAGACTTTTTACTTTTTTATGTGATTTTGTATATCATCCCGCGTGGGGAGTCTAGTAAAAGTGTCTCTATTTTATGGGAAGCATTGATGGTACGTTTTGAAGTTGGTTAACGCGAAGTTAGACCGGTATTTTTTATGTGATTGTGTGCCGGCTTTCCCATCTCATCTTGAGGAGTATTGAATATTGAAGTTCAACCCATCCGTCGTCCTGTAGCAGTTTGATGGTTGGAGACCGATCGTAATTGGGTTATATATTGAAGGGAGAATTGGTCTTTAAGAAGTTCTACGCAGATTTCATTTCCTGTTTGATTCGAAGTTACACCCTCCGGAACAGAGGGTGCTTGGTACCGGTGTTGCTTGGTACGGGTGTTGCTTGGTACCGGTGTTGCCTGCTACTGTTGCTGGGCACAGTGCAGCTGTATGGTAGTGAAGATACTGCCTAATACTAGCGTTTTCCTGACTGGTATTGATTATGTACTTCCTCTTTAACGAAGAACAGCCATTTTGGGGTTCGAACACCTCATCTACTTTTCTAGAACATCAGAGATTTGGTATCATAGGACTACATGCCACAGGCGGCAACGCTAGCCTTGAGTAGCACGGATCAGGAGATAAGTGGAAATTATGCATTTATTTTTCTATCATTTCGGTTATAATTTGGGGTTTATTATTTAGTCTACCACTGATACGTATATGTATACAGTTTTCTTTATGAATTTATTTGATTAAATAACGTTGTGTTCATATGCTATTAAAGGCCCTCATTGCCTATGTTTCATGGTTAGTTCATATATCATAATTCATAGTGTTTTATAATAAGAGTATGTTTCACATTGTTTAGTGAAACAAATACTATTTTAGTTTATAAGTATTTTGGATATGAACTTCTGTAATATACAGAAATTACAGGATTTTTAATATTAAATGAAGTTAACCTTTTCTATGAGTTGCGCTTGATATGTCTTTCGCCTTGGATCCAACGCTAATGACCGTGGGGTATTGAGAAGTAATACTATTGATTTTATTGGGGATTTTAATGGGGTACTGACAAGTAATATTATTGATTTTATTAAGATTCAATGAACTAACCCTGTCTAATTTCTGTACACTGCGCTAAAATATTGTAAATACTGGTATAAATTTGGGGTTATGATTAGCCCTCAGGTATGTAAGTAAAAACCTAGTCTTTCTAGCATATGAATTGTGTTTGAAGTCGCTAATAGCGCACTAATTGTAAAGGGGTCATTAACTAAGGGGAAACTATCTTCCAATTAGGAAATAAACAAGGTTTGAGTTAAGGTTGTCTTTTATTTTCCTATTTATTTGGTAGGTTTAAAAGTAGGACTTTTCTGATTTGTAGTGGCTTGGTATAGTAGATCTACCTGGCGTCCAATTTAACAGAACAGCTAAAATAATTTATTTTTCCCTGATTACGAAGTAATCACCCACTCCCTTCTCCACTTGAGTGAACCGGAGCTACAAGGTTGACATCAGGGACAACTGAACTTAAAGTAACGTTTTGGGGGTTACATGCCAGTAAAACTAACATAAATATAATACGTTTCCAGAACAAAATATTAAGGGCGATAGTAAACGCCCCCTGATATGTTAAAAACACAAAAATCTGAGAATGCCTATCGTAGAAAACCATCGCAAAAAAACATAAAAAAAACTGCATGATCATGTCAACATCAAAGTTTTACAGTTCCTGGACAACCAATACCTAATGAGAAGGCTCAGAAGAACCAAACAATTTGAATTAGTGATAAGAAAGTGTGTTAAAGCAGAGCACAGTGCGTTTTTTTATCAAATGTTCAAATTGTCCTCCATTGAATAATAAATTCTCTCGAACTATTAAATAAAAAAAAAATCAAAACATTTTTTGTTCTTAGAAGGTGTTTATCACGTTTCTTCAATCATTTCATGTATTAAAAATCAATCTGTTGAGTTACTACTTTGCTGATTTGCTTACAATTTTAAAAATAAATTATGGTGTACACATTGTAAAAACGTATTGAGCTGGTTAGCCTGTATTACCAAAATCAAAATGGTGCCCGAGCGGCTGCAAGGACATTTAACTGAAACCATCCTGAACGTAGCGTTCGCCATAAATAAGTAATGAAATTGATTTTAAAATTTGTTGAAACAGGTTTAATAATGGATTAAAAAAGGCTATTGGAATTGTGAATGATGCAGGAGCAGCTGTGGCGGTATTGAGTTATGTCTAACTTATGCCAAACACGCAATCTGTCCGACAGCTTCCTGCAGTTTCCGGTATTGACCAATTTAACGTTTTTAGAATTTTACATAAACACAAGTTCCATCCGTACAAGATTAAATTAATTCATTAATTAAATGATGATGATTTGGATCGAAGGCAAGAGTTTTGCGAAATTATAGCCGAGCGTATCAACAATAACCCAAATTTCTTGTACAACGTTTGCTTTTTTGACGAATGCACTTTTTCACTTAATGGGGAGGTTAAATGGCGTAACTGTAGAATTTGGAGCGATACAAATCCTCATTTATTTTGATAAGCTCACACTCAATATCCGGAAAAGCTAAACGTTTGGGTAGAAATTTTGAGAGACCACCTAATTGGACTCCTGTTTATTTCTGGTAATTTAAATGCCGAAATTTATCTTTAAATACTTGAAAATGCGATTGATCCGTTAATAACAGAAAAATTGGAAAACGATCCTCTACTAAATGAACAACAATTGCATTTCCAACAAGACGAAGCTCCTTCTCACTACGCAGCACCAGTTCGTCAATATCTTAATTTACTGTACCCCGGTCGTTGGATTGGAAGAAGAGGTCCTATGTAGTGTCCTGCTCGCTCTTCTGACCTGAACCCTCTGGACTTCTTCTTGTGGGGACATTTTAAGTCTGAACATTTGGACGAACTACGCCAACGAATTGTAAATGAGTGTCTTCAAATAACTCCAATTATGCTGGACCATGTTAGAGACGATTTTAAGTCAAGATTGTGTTATTGTATGGAAGTCAATGGAGAACAATTTAAACATTTGATTTAAAAACGCAGTTTTGATTTTTTTTTTATTGTAAGCATGATAAAACAATTAATTTTTTTTAAGAATATGATTTTTTCATACACCGTAATAAAGAGGCTTTCAAGACCTTACAAATGTAGTATCACTCAACCCCTATTCCCTATTTAATTTTAAGGGGTTGAAGCGCCCCCTCATAGGGGGTTGCTCGTTAAAGCTTCAAATATACGTCAAAAGATGTCCCCCTAAGAAAATAATCTAACGTGTTTTGAGACATTTTTCCAATTACTAGGGGATAAGAAATATACAAGGGTGGCTTGTCTGAGATGGAACACCCTGTATGTCAATAATAACTCTTTTCTATTGATGGTTTTGTGTACTCCTTCTTACTACTGTAGAAATATTTACAGTTACCCTGTATAACAGTATATTTAAAGACTACAGACTGTAAAATTGCAAAAACGAAATCAATGTGTGAGCACTTAGTGCATAATTAATGTAAGTTGAGTCTCTAACTTGACAACTCTGACGGACTATTCCGGCAGGCAGCCCGCCAGCCAATATGTAAATGGCCATCATGGAAACTTCACAAGAAACAACTCGAACAACTTTTTGCATGTGTTAGCGCTGATGGTTCGGAAATTGGAGGTGAATTGAGGGTGGTGTCTTCCAAGGAAAGTTTTATTAAGGATTAATACTCGTTGGAGGATTTTATCCGCTTCGATCTATAGAAAATTTATTATATAGGTTGCTTTTAAAAGTTTGTGTTTTTTAGGTTTTGTTTTAATTTTTAACAGATTATTTCTTAGGCTAGATCAAAGCAGATTTTGATTTTCAAATTAATGAGGCTTTAAAAAATACTCTAGAGATTTGCACAACTATCAAAATACTTGGTAAATAAAAGATAGCAGTCTATTGAACAAAGACAGGCATCTCAACATATACTATATAGAAAGATGAGCATCTTACTGCTGATTAGAAATTATATAAATTATCAGAATAGAATTTAAGGATGGTTCTGTAAAATTATTTTAGGGATTTTCAATAGAAATTTAATTTTAAAAAAGGTAAAGAAAGTTTTATTTGAATCAAAAGTAGGAGAATAAATGTAGTACAAATAAAGAGGTCAGATAAGATAGCAGAGAAGAAACTGGCAAAAAAGGAAAAAGGAGTTTTTAGAAGAGGTATAGTATAAGAAGCAGAAGAAATAGGAGTTACAGTAGCCGGCAAGAGAACAGGGAATAAAGAAAATAAGTTAAAACAGAAGGTGTAGGAGAAAGAAGCGGAGCAGATTTTTTATTTGAATTTATATTCAAAATTTCTATATTGGGCATTTACTTCTTCCAAATGATTGTAGGCAGCCATTAAAGTCATAACCCACGGAAAAAAAGGTGATTAGAAAATTTTGCTACAATGTTGTAGTATTGTAGTAGTAGACTTGTAGAAAAATACTTAACTTTTTTTTAGAAAATTTTACTATAATTTATAGTTAAAAACTATTCATTATTGTAGCAATTGAATTGTCGAATAAAATGCTACAACAATAGGAAAGAAGACCACAATATTTAGTATATTTTACTATTGTTTGTAGAAATAGAAATTTATTACAATTATTATCATTATTACTATTAACTTCTGTTAAAATTTGTACAAATAATAATAGTTATCTCTACAAAAAATAGTAATTTTCTCTACAAAAAAATAGTAATACTTTACATCCCTTCTTATGTTGAAAAATATCCTATAATATTGTAGAAATTTTAAGTCATGTGAATAAAACAGAATTCTGCTATTGACCAACATTTTCTGACGTCGACCATAAATGGTCAGACAGCAGTAGTCGTTCGCCATGTTCACAAAACAAAGCATCGTACATATATAACACATTATTATATTATAAGCAGTGTTGATTCGAGAAAATTTTAATAATAACTTCTATAAGTGGTAAGTACATTTATTATTATTATTTCTGAATAATGTACCTTTAGATAACTAATTTAAATAACCTTAGTAGATTATTTTAATAAAAATAGTTATGGCCAACGATCGATTGTTGTGCCAAGTTCGATGATGTTTTTTCGATTTAATTGTGACATACATACGTTCTCATTTTTTTAGTTCTCCGACGTGGTCATTTAATATCCCAATCACTGTAAAGGTTATAGATATTCCCCTTTTATGGGTATAAGCAGTTTAATAGGTATTAATTTTTATATCATATTTTTCAGGTGCTGTAAAACCAACTGAGACTGAGGAAGCTATTATTGCTGTTATTTATTACATAATGTAATGAAGACTTTGTATCTTTTTAATTAAATCAATAAATTTTGAATATTTTATTAAGGAACATTTTTCTAGGGTATAATTAAAATAATTGTGAAAAACAACTACAAATTTTAATAAAAATTACTACAATTTGTTTGAATTTTTACTATTTATTGTGTAAAATTTTCTTATTAATTTTAATAAAACTAAATACATTTTTAATATAAATTCATACAATGAATAGCAAAAATTATAAAAATTTGTAAAACAATTCTTGTGATACATATGGATATTTTAAGTACATATTGTAGATAATAACTTTATTATACATTCTCTGCAAATATTTGGAAATTTTTACTACAAATTGTCCCTGTCCCAATTTGTACTTTATTGTAGAGAAAAAATCTATAATTGTAGAAATTTGTTCTACAATTTTTTTTCCGTGCCCTTAGTGCTCCTAGAATATTGCAATAGATCTACCTTATATTGTGTGAAACCATTACTATATATTAATTGTTTAAAATTCATATATTATTAAGTTGAATTTGTAGAACTTGTCATAGGATCCAATTTTATCAATAAGAATTTCGAGTGGTTCTGGTTAATGTATGCAATTTTTGTTTTGCAACCTATAAATGCATCTTTCCTAATTTTTCCCAAAATGAAAAAGTCAAAGGATTAATCACTAGCCGCAATCAATTTACTTGATGCTTAAGAGACTTAAAAAAAAAACTATTATTGAAATTGTCCAAGAAAAAAAGATGTAATCGAAACAGTTTTGAAAGTTTATGCACATCCACCCTATCGTCAATTAACCTAAATACAAAATAAATCAAAAACTTGCTAACATCCAACAGGCTAAAGACCCAGAAAGCCCTAGAGAATTTACCAAGCTCTCGATAACTCAAATATTCCTTCTAAAAACTCTTATATTATACAAATAAAATTCGAGAGGTGCTTCTCAATTAGCGCTTTTACATAACTGCTCTCGAGTTTCATACACAGTGCTCGCAAAGGATACTGTTAATGGACACAATTTCGTCCTCTCGTCCTTATCGAAGATTTATTTTAATTTTATTTTGAATTTAAAATACTAAGGTATAAGTATTTGACTTCTTTGTAAAAATATATATATAAATTTTATTTGAGAAAAAATTTATATAAACTAACAAAATATTATTTATAATTGAAATAATAAACATAGCAAATTTTAATAGGACGTTTTATTAAGAGTCTAAAAAAAGTATTAAGAACATTGTGGAGATTTAAAAAAACTGTTATAAAACTATTCTAATATTCTCTTATAACTCTTATGAAAGAATTTAATACAGACCTGTCAAGAGCGATTTTCTATTTAACCTAAATAGTTATTTAAGAATATTTATGAGAAACTAAACAGCATATTTGTAAAACATTTATATATTATTATAATCTTATAAAACACAAAAATAAACCAAACCTCCAAAATAGCTACAATAATTATAAGTCACAAGCATTGGAGGCCAGTTCTAAATAAAAATGGGTGTTCACTTTTTCCAATAACTTTATCATTCGTAAGTTTGGTTCAAAATCTTTTACAAGTGTAGTTATATTATTATCAATAATATACTGTTTTCAAGCACTACAACTATTAATAAATGAATATTTTAGTTTGTGTAAAACTTGTTATTAAATAAAATAATATATTTTTTAAATAAAATAAATTTTATTGGCAAAAAACAAGTGAACTAAAATGTGTATTTTATAAGTTCAATTCATCGCAATACATAATATTATACAGATTCGAACTAGAATGACATATAACCCTCCATTAGGCGCGTAGATTCAACTCACGCGGTTAGGCGCGTGGAGTACAATGGTAATCCAATTTATTTGACTACTGCCATGTTTTATTTGAAAAAATATGTATATATAAACGCACTCCTTACCTCTGTATTTTATACTAAGGAGGTAGTTGGGTGTATTATCGACAGCTACTCCAAGGGGCGATCCCACCCACTAGCCTCGTTTTAATTGGTCACTGTTCAAAGGGGTGTGTATTACATATGTAATCCACGCGCCTAATAGAGGGATAATGCTAGGCATTCTAAATTATAATTTTCACAGACACTTTTAACCCCCATTCAATCATTTTTAGAATCAATAGGCTTTATCTCGTCTTATAGAGTTTCATTTTTATTAAACAGTTCATGTTGATATCGCTTTTCTTTTTTAATTTAGGATTTTTTTTTAATTTTAACCCATCCTAACCACATATTTTTAATTAGATTTTTTCATAAACAATAGGCTTTGCCCCTTTATAGAGCTAGGTTTTTGCTTTAAATTTTCAAGTTGATATCATTTTTCGTTTTTGACTTATCGTGCAGACAAAACCAGTGACACCGGACAAAGTAAACCTATAATAATATTCACAGACTACAGTGCAAAGAGTAGAATAATAATATAGTCAAGGCTAAAACAATAAAATAATAGCCTAAAAAACATATACACTAAAAGAATGATAAAGTCAAAGAGTCAAAAATTATTTAACTGGTATATCAGTACTTCGAAGATAAACTGTGCTGTCATTCTAGTCAGCTTTATAGTAGAGCAGATTGAATGTTGGTTAAACACTTTTCATGTTTCATATTTACATATAATAATTATATTTTGACAAGAAATTTAGTTGACCCCAATTATTGTCACAATATGTATTGTTTACTAATAATCTATATAATAACACTTTTTTTAAAATACATAAATTGTAGGTTTATGTAACATATTTCTATGTTCTAGAAACAAATTTTTTATGACATACCTAGTGTCTTTTACCTCCAACATGCCTCTATAAATAGTACGACTAAAGTATAGTATTGTTTAACGTTTAACTTGTAAGTTTATTAAACATTGAACATATCTTTTTTTTTAAATTAACTTATATTGCAACATCACTATACATGGTATAGAATACCCCTGAAAAGGTCTCGATGAGCAGATTTAAAAAATATAACCTTTACAACACTGCAATACGTCTACATAGTTTACCTTCCAGGTAGATATCGGTAAATATTTAATTTAATCTTCATGGTATAGGTACGTACCTAACATAGACACAACTATTAAGTTTCTTGAAATAATTTAGGCCTGTGCAATATTTATATTTTATACCTTCTTTAAAAAAACTGTAATGTAAGTCTGACAGTGTTGATCAGTACCTCTGGCATTTAAAGATAGGGCATTTTTCCATTACTTCAAAATAAACAATTATTCATATAAAATTTTATTACAGTCAAGAAATTAATCCTTATTTAAGGGTCGATCTTTTCACCTCTAAGTAAAGTTACATGTAAGTTTACTTGACATATTAACATACAATAGCCCTATGGTTTATTCAGCAAGCAGTAATTTTTAACTTGGTAAAGAAATGGCCCTAAATAAAATATATAATAAAACTGTCATACTTTTTAAAACTTCCTTTCTCTTTTATTGGGAACAAAAAAAAATTGTTCAATGCATAATTGGGCATATTCTTGGGTATAGTCTGTAGACTCTGAAACAAAAAACAGATACAGTTAATCTTTCTCCAGTGGAAGGTTGATACAATTAGTTCGTTTAATAATTTTTTCACTATGTGCTTTACATACAAACTGCTTGCACGAGTTATATGTTACAGTTATTTTATTATTTTTATGTTTGCTGCACATATGGCAACGTCCAACAGACTTTTGCTTACCACAGGGGGTTCTTTTTGTTCACTATTGTACTGAAAAAGAAACTGCACTATATCATTTGAAAGATTACGTATTTTGGTTATCTCTTTTAGATGGGTTTCCATTAGTTGCATTCCTAAAGTTGTCAAAAACTTTCGCCTCCTAGGTGCTGTCTTTTGTGGTTTAAGACTGGTGAATATTACCACCAAGGTCCAAGAATCTAAAAAAAGCTGCTAGAGGCCACCTTCTGCTAATTCTTTGAGTGGTGTAAGAAGTGCATTTTTGATAGACATAATCAATCCCACATTTTGTTTTAATGTAGTTCAATATTATATTGGGAATATTGATTAATAGGTCAATTTCGCTTGTATCATGCATGGCTGATAACACTGTTCAACACAAAAATCCTCTTTATAAAAATATCGTGTATTTTGTAACATTTGGACTTAAACTAATATACAACTGACCCCCAAATGTTTATATTGGCCTCAGATTTCTTGGAAGGGTCGAATAAGCCCATTAATAGGTAGTAAACGGTCGCCCCATTGTTATTTGCAGGTAGTTGGATCTATGCTTGAAATATCCCTTTAGTCGTTACCAGAAAATCATTTAGTAAACATCTATTCATATTTTCGCTTAGATCTACGTGTGTGTTAAAACGGTACCAAAAATGTCGATGCGCGTTTGCGTTAATAAAGCCGATAGCTTCTGTTATATTTGTGGCGAAGTTACCGCGAAAGCGTACCAAAAACAGATATCTTCATTATTAAAAAAGGCTTATGAACTATACTTTGGATGCAAAGTTGGCAATCAAGATAGGTCCTGGGCCCCAAAAATGTGTTGCAGTTCGTGCTCGAGAACATTGACTGGATGGGTGAAAGGTACTCAAAAATCTATGCCATTCGCAGTTCCAATGTTTTGGAGGGAACCTCGTAATCACGTAGATGATTGTTATTTTTGCATGACGAATATTAAAGGAATTACTAACAAAACCAAGCGTAGCATTCAGTACCCCAATATTCCTTCTGCAATGCGACCAGTGCCCCATGACAACTCATTACCCATTCCCCAGCCACCTCAGAGTTACACGCTTGATTCCGAATCAGACTCCGGAAGTATTTCACCAGAAGCCGGACCAAGCTACATCCCTAGTTTTCATGATTTGCCTGATACACCCCATTTAATCACTCAAGGTGAATTAAATGACCTTTTTCGTGACTTGGACCACCCGAAAACAAATGCTGAACTTCTCAGATTCCGCCTGCAGCAGTGGAAGCTCTTGGAAAAAGGAGTGAAGGTGTCCATCTACAGGAAAAGGCAATCTACTCTTACAAATTTTTTTGTAGTGGAAGGTGATTTAGTATTTTGCCATGACATACCTGGCCTAATGACCGAACTGAACTTACCATATACTCCCGATAAATGGAGACTATTCATAGATTCATCTAAAACAAGTCTAAAAGCTGTTTTACTTTTTAATGGAAACGAGCATCTATTGATTCCTATAGGTCATTCGGTAAATATGAAAGAAACATATGACAATCTTAAGATGTTACTAAGATGCGTAAAGTACAAAGATCACAAATGTGCAGATTTAAAAGTGATGGCGTTACTGACAGGACTGAAATCAGGATATACAAAATACTGTTACTTTTTGTGTGAATGGGACAGCCGTGCAAGAGACAAACATTATAAATTTATATTTACCTCCACTTCACATTAAGCTGGGTCTGATCAAACATTTTGTTAAAGCACTGGATAGAGAAAGAAATGCTTTCAAGTATTTAAAAGACAAATTTCCACGAATAAGTGAGGCCAAAATTAAAGAAGGAATTTTTGTTGGTCCCCAAATTAGGCAATTTTTTAAAGATGCGAACTTCAGGCAAATTTTAAGTGACAATGAAAATCGGGCATGGAATGCATTTGAAAGTGTTTGCAACAATTTTCTTGGAAATAATAAATCAGAAAATTATCGTGAACTCGTGGAAGAACTACTCACGGCCTATCATATTTTAGAATGCAACATGTCACTAAAACTTCACTTTCTCCATTCTCATTTGGACTTTTTTCCAGAAAATTTAGGAGCAGTATCAGATGAGCATGGAAAACGATTTCACCAAGATACTGCCTCCATAGAGAAAAGGTATACAGGAGCCCGAATATGTTAGCCGACTATTGCTGGACGCTAATACGAGACACATCCAGGAGTTCTTATAAAAGAACGACTTATGGAAGTAAATATTAAATTTTAAATTATTTATAAATGTTTATGCTGTACCTAAGCTGTTAATAAAATATATTATAGGTTTTTAATGGTTTAAATTTATTAAATCGGCATTGAAAGGGGTTTTTATTGACTTTTCCTTAATATTAAAGGATATGTCCCTCCCTTATCATTGGAGGCTGATATTGAAAATCTGAGGCCAGATCCGGATTCAGCAGGCCAAAATCTATAAAATCCAGCCAAAATCATTCCAGGTAGGAAAAAAGTTTTAAAATGTTCGTCAGTGTAATAAACGCACAGCTTTGTTTATTTTTGGGACACACGAGACTAAAGTGACATCATCTTGGAAGCCAAATTCACTAAAACCAGCTTGACGTGACTTATTTGAAGGAAACTTTGGTGGAATTTCTTTTTTGTTTTTCTTTATAGTTCCTGTCAACGTAAAGCCATTTTGCAAATGATATTCTGCTAATGGATAACTGGTACAATAATTATCTGTAGTTATGTTTCTGTTCCAGTTTTTTAGAGGATCTACTAGTCTCTGTACTATGTCAAAGGGTTGATTAGACGCTTTGTAGGGTCCATCGCGCTGTGTTCCACAATATATCTCGAAATTGCAAGTGTAATAGGAGCATACATTTTGATGCCATATTTTGTTGGTTTCTGGGGCATGTATTGCACAAAGTCACATCGACCTCTAAATTTATGTAGCATTATCTCCTAGATTATAGTTATTCATGCAGTTATGTACAAACTCTCTGTAAATGTCTCTAATAGCTGCAAGCTTGTCTGTGTTTTCTCTCTCTCTCTTCTTGTCTGTATGTTGTCAAATCTTAGGACTCGAAGAAAAAATTAAAATCTGTAACTAAAAACTGCCCTCAATAAAAGCATCCCTGTACTATCTTTGCCCTATAACTCTTCAACATTAGTATGGTTTTCTTTCTTTACAGCAACTATAAAAAGGACCCCAAGTAAAGCCTTAATTTCACTCTAGGAAGTAAGATACCGTACTTTGTCCTTGGTTTATTTTGAGTATATATGTTTGTACAGTCAAGAATTTGCTCTATCATATTTTTGGTAATGATTAAAAGAAAAGTTTTTTTTACTAGTTACATTTCTTGCTGTCCCCGTTGCCCCAGCTCTTACCTTGATAATATTTTAAGCTTTACTTTTATTTCAACTGCCCACAGGAGTATTTTCCATATCGTTTTGTGGTCCTTTCCAAGGTAAAAACGAAGGTCGTTATCTGGTTACAAAGGCTGCGTATATTCAAAATCACCACTCTTACTATCTACATTCTATTCCGCGTCACTACTGAATAAATATATCATTTTTAACAACTTCCTCTTCTTCTTCCAATTCATCTTCAAAATCAAGAATATCAGATGAATTTTCTGTAATCTCTTGTAATTTTTTTCTCTGTTAATTTCTTTTTCGCCAATTTAAAGCCCTGAAATAAAAAATATTTATGTAATTTCAGAAAGTTTACATGATCTAGGTATGCAACATCAAATACGTATGAATACCGAATTCATACTAAAAAAAATTTCCTTACATGACTAGTCGCACTGCGGTACGTACTGCCGCACTATGAATCTCGCTGATACGTAACTTAACTACAACTGCCACTTGTTTCCTAAAAATACAATAAATGGCTTGCTCTATGGTCAACATGATCGACCTTGAATAACTAGATGCACAGGGGCGTAGCGCATTTAATTTACATATAATTAGCAAAAATTCTAAAAGCGGCATAAAATGTCAGTACGCGATCGGCGTAGAGTTAACCAGGTTTTTATTGTAAGTGAAATTGATAAGAGACATAATAGTTTCCAGATAAAATACTAGAATACATATGGATCTGTAAATTTGCGAATAACATAGACGATGATGTAATGATGATTTTTGCATGACCTTTAACGAACTCTCAAATAAAACTCGTATCTTAATTTGATATTAGGATTAAAATACTGACGAGCTTATAAGGGGTATGCGTGCGAATGCATACTTTTTTATTGGCTACTGGGTGTTATGATATTTTTTTTATTAATGACATTTATCTCAATACAACGAACAAGGTGATTGATAAGCATTACACACCCACATTTGAAAAATGCAATTCATTTAACTTAAAAACTAAAATATTATAAAAAATTGATTCAAACAAATATTTTCTGTAATGAAGTTTAATCGATACTCCCGTTTATAAATAATAAGTGAAAAACTTTCTCTAGCACATCGTAAAGGGTATTATGAGAGAGACCAAAGATAATGTAAATGAAAGCTTTAATAATGCTAATGGATATAAGTATTTTGGGAGTCCCTTTCTGGTTTCTTTACGCCAAAGATTTTGGAAAATGGCTGATAAAGGCCATAATGGGAACCATACTTTAAAGTTTACATTTCATAAGAGAACACGACGCGAAAGGGTAACATAAGAGATATAATTTTTCAAACAAATATTTTCATAACAAACATGATGAATTACTTAGAATGAGGTGTACATTTATGTGTTGGAAATACAGATATATTAGGGATGTTCAATAAACAAATTATTTTCCATAAGTTACGTGTTATTCCAAATGAGGACATCACTGTAGTATTCAGGTCTAGTTAATTTTGCGTATAGAATTTTACATGCTCGACATCATTCAGTACGAATGTTATAAAGAAAGGTCCTTTATTTCTCATTGGAGTATTGAAAGGTAAACATTGTTTAATACATAGAAGCTGAACAATAAAAAAAATCTGATGTGTCCAACACATGACTTTCCTATCTAATTATTATAGGCTTTTTCCGGTTATTTTGTACAACCTATTGCAGCACCTCTATAAATGTTTAGAGGATAATCTAAATATATACATTTTCCACATACATATAACTCGAATCATTTTTCTATAGATATTTATTGAAAACGAAAATACTGAAAAATTTAAATTTAGCACTATTCCTCCAATTTTTCTCTTACGGTGTATTTTAGAAAAATCATGTGAAAAAACAAAAATTATAGTTTTTGTTTAACAATTTTCTTAAAAATTCGAATTTTGCACATTCTGTCCAATTTTTCGAATACGGATCATTTCAGGAAAATTTGGCATATTACAAAAATTATTGATAATAATATTAGAAGTAATTTTTATTTGAACAATTTTCCTCTCCAAACATAAATAACAGATATATTCCATAAAATATAAGAACGCCCCCCCATAAAGTACCCCCCAGATGTTCCGACTTTGTCCAAAATCTAATCATTTCCCGTTAAGCCGAAGTAAAACTTAAATTTAAAATTTAATGTTTTTTCCTTTATTTGTTTTGAGTTTTCTTCAAAATTCGAAATTTACACATTTTCTTAAATATCTCGAATATGGTCTATTTCAGAGAAATTATGTATAGATTAAAAATTACAAACAATTTTTATTTGAAAAATCATTTTTTTACATTTTGTCAAAGGACCCCGCACTTTTCTTATGCAAACGGGAGCACCGTCAAATTGTCTGAATTTTTTATATGTTATAGTCCTTGATGTCCTGATTAAAAGTCTTTATGGACCCAATCCTATCCTATGGCTAGATTTTGACATACAGGGCGTTGAAGTTGAAAATCCCGACTTCTTTAAAATGGACACTAAAAACCCCCTTTTAAATATTTTTGGAAGTTACTGACTGATATATGTAGAGAATATACATAGCTAATAAGCAAAATTAAAATACTAATACTTACAGGGTGATTCATGCTTTCACAGACCTGTTTTGGAAAAAGTTTGTATTTTTACAATACAAAAATAGCATGAAATGTCATTAAAAAAAAATCACCGTCAATATTTCTCAATATTAGATATAGTGTAGAACTCGATGTCCTCGTTCAAATTTTTTTTTGGTAAAATTAGATCCTATGGCTAGTTTTCGAAAAAATTAAACGTTTAGTCTATAAAATATCAATTTTTAATAATAAATAATAATCACGAAATAAGAGAAATACCGTAAACTAAATATTTTTACACACTGTGTTGGATTATATTGTACCTTTGCATTATTTGGAGACAAAATAAAAGAATCATACTTACAGGGTGATCTCACTTGAGCTTGTAAAAGGTCAAAATGAACAAATCAAAATAAAAGCTGCCAAACAATAGAAATTGGTTAGCTATTTTTTTTTTAATAAATCGTTTTTAAATTAGGTTTTGGAGGTTTTACGTATGATGCACAAAACCTCATACAGGGTCATTCAGTATTACGATAGATGCAGAAAGGACTTACTAGAAAACTGTAGAGCATTTAAATTAGTTTTTTATTGAACCGATATTTCAGATTTTAAGCTCGTTTCCACACCACCCGTGAGGTAGAGCCATGGGCGCGTTTTTTTTTTAAGTGGTATCCCCTTTAGGCCTATTCCACTGATAATTTTGTAGAATCATTATATTATGTTCATTGCCATTGTTGAAGTTATGGACAAAAACTGTAGGTATTTTATAAGGTCATTATGTGCGACAATAACAAGCATATATTAAATTAATGAAGGTGTCCAAATAAAGAGTAAATTAAGGTATTAAAATTGAGAAGTCCAAATTACAGGTACATTAAGTTATTAAAAGTAGAATGTTTAATGATCGTTGCAGTTTAATTATTCTCTTCTATTATGGGACCGAGATCGACATTTTCTGGTAGCAATCGGTGCACTGCATCGTCTACACAATTAAGAAGACGTGTTTGTGGAAATTTAATATTATTGTGGTGTCTAGCATATCCAAAAAACCATAAAATTGTTGCAATATGTGCGCAAGTACTTAAAGTTCTCGTACCGGATGGACACGTGCAGTAATGGTAAAAAAATGGAGGATTGTCTTGATTAAGTGGCTCCTCGTATGCCAACCACAACATATATTTAGTGGCATTTCTAAATCTAGAGTAGATTCTAAAACGTAAAAAATTAGGTTCTACTTTTAACTCATCAATTTCTAAAACATTAAGTTCCTCTCTTTGTAATTTGTCTTGTATATATGATGGACTTAACTATAGATGGTAGGGACCAACGAGGTGTTTTAGATCATCGATATCTAACCGAGGAAATTCGGGAACATGCATATGGTTTAGCCTATTCCAGCGACCATATCTGAATGCTAGATTTTGGGCTTCAACGCGTGCTTTGACAATATTTACATCATCCAGTTTATTTAACATTTCAGTTGCTATCTCAACTGTTCCTGGTATATTTATTAGAGGATGATACTTATTTATTAATGCACCTGCAATTTGATAAAAGTCACGTAAGTTGGCAGCATGAGTCATGGATATCCGTCCATTAAAAAACTTGAAAATAGACTTAAAATGTCCATTTCTAGCTTCTTCAACACAACGCGTTTTGGTTATGAGTCTTGCTCTATTAGCTTCACTAGTAGATAATTGACGTTGGTTGCGACGAAGCAAAGGTGGCATATAAGAAATGAGACCTAATTCTTCAAATGTAGGAATGGCATCTCTGTAGCCTCTATCTACTATTACTATATCTCCCTCTTCAAACCAGTTTATCATTCCATTAACGTCATTCTCTAAATCGTGCCGTAAAATTACTGCATTATTGTTTTGTGCATCAGAAAGATAGGGACCGTTGACTGATAAAATGTATCCATCAGGAGCTACTATAATTTCTGGCTTAACTAAATGTTCCTTCTTAAAAGAGCAATAGGACTGACGTAATATTCTAAAATTGCTGCTCCTTTCAATGGAGTTATATGTACAGTCTACATAAATTATAGCCTTTGGATCATCTGGTGTAGGGTTATAAAGCTTGTTTACAAATTGAGGTATATGATTTATTATATAATTGTCTCTGGTTATTGATCTGAATCCAATATTGTTAGGCACAAATCTTTGCAGCAGAGACAGATGGACATTAGACATTATTAAACTAGTGACTTGACTCGAAGAATAATTAAAAGTAATTTTATAAATGCATCTGATAATCCATGCCTTAGCTTAACAAGAAAAGCAAGTAAATCTTCTTGTCCAATATTTCGCCTGTTACCATATTGATCAATTGGTTCACACAACTCATACAGTTCTTGAAAATTTTCTTTAGAAATTTACGTTAAATATTTAAATTCCTCTAAACTAAAAGTACCTATATCTTCCCAATTTGTTACATAAATATTTGAATTAGCAGCAGTTCTTAAACTGGACAAAAATGATTGAATATTATTTCGAATGTAAGGCCTATTAACAAAAGGCAAGCCACCATGTAAATTAAGCATTAGGATACCTGAATGATCTAAATGAATTTCACATATTTTCAAATGTTCAGGTACATAAATATTAGACACTAGAAAAATATTTGCTCTACATTTTGCCGATATTTTTCTTACATTACCTTGCACATTGCATACTATGCAACCATGTACTGAATGGGGTGTTAAAACGTTAAGTCTAAGGCAATTTGGATTGTTTTCAATATGTCTTAGGTCCTCTGCAATTCTATGAAAACAATTTAAACATGACCTTACTTCTTCTAAATTTTCGACAGCAGGAAATCCGGCAGCTTGTCTTCTATAAGTAGCCATATTTAGAAAATGTATATTATTGTCTTCGTTTAAACGCGTCGTAAGTCGAACTTGAAAGTTTCTTTTACAAACATAACAATTTATTCTATTTGTAAATGCCATATTTGCAATAATATTTAGTTGAAACACTACAATTTTAAATTAAACAATTTAATAGCACGTATTATAAAAAACCAACAAATGACATTTATTATAAAAAAAATGAAAAACCCTGTATATATTTGCAGTCTAAGAAGTTTAACTTTTAATAGAAACTATATTTTATTGTTAAATTCTTAATATTGGAACTACCTCGGAATATTTTATGTAGGTATATTTATCTAGTATGCTATGATAAAATTATTTCACAATAAATGTAGGTACATCTATCTGTCATAGAATAAATAGAATAATTTGGTGTCAGACTAGGTCCAATGAAGCCATACACAAAGTTTGGTGAGAGTATGTGTCACAAAAATGTTTCCTGACGGGCACTATATCTCATTTTGATATCCATTGAATAAAATTAAATTATTGATACTGTTAAAGGTTGCATTTAGCGTAAATTAAACGTATCTTGTGCCGGGCGCTCCTCGATAATCAGCGGTATTTGTTTGCTACAAGCGTGGTCATACTATACCTAGTCCAATTCTTTGTAAAGCAGCAAGTAACAGGCCAGTTTGATAAAGACACTTTACTAACGTGGTCCATACGAACTTTTATTCCCAACCGTAAATAATTTTAATTAATGAAAAAGGAGATATTATTACATCACATTTTAGTATGACAAATTAAACAAACAAAAAAATAACAGCGAATGCAAAACAAATCAGTCTACAGACTATAGGGTCTATTCTGTAACAATAACGGTTCAGCCAAAAAATCAGGATAAAAAGAAACTTAGGTGAATCAAAAATTTTTTTAAATGTTATTTCCGAATTCCCTTCATGCTAGAAAACTTGAGACTAGATCTTGTAAATTTGGGAAAGTTCTTACATATTTAACACTTATTTTATGTTAAAGTTCGAGTTGTAATCTACGCCCACTACCCTCATCTCGTTTTCAAACCCTTCTCCTTACATCCCGAGTGTTCTTATTCCATATTCACTAAAGCCATTCTATTCACTCCCGTAGGAAGGAGTAAATCCTTTGCATTGACAAAAGTTTTATGCGATTTTGCAAAATTTAGGGGTTAGTTTGCCTCGGGCGTGGCCTTTAGTGCAATATTTATATGACAAAAGAAATAGACGAATACTTTGCTAAAAATACAACGAGCAGATAGTATTAAATAATAGACAATTTTGACTATTGTATTTTCTAGGGTAATAAAAAAGAAATATATTAAAGAAAATTCAGGAGTAAATTTCTAAATTTAGAGGAGTAAACGTAATTAGTAAAAAATTGTAAATTCAAGGGCAGCGATTAACTAATGGATAGTCTGTTAATATTTAAAGAACTTCGTGCCTCGTGCTCATTATACAGCGACAAAATATTATTGGTTGTATTATCACTCATTAATAATTAAAATTCATTCAACTAAATTGGTTAAAACAGCATTGATAACGATTAACTGAAAGCTGTCTGTTAATATTTAAATAAATTTTTGCCCAAGTTGGGGTAATATGCAGATTTTGTTGTATAAATAGTATATTATATTACTAGGAGTAGAAGGCGCTTATTTATTTGTTGAGCTTAGAAGTTTGATCTGAGCGAAACACATAATAATGAAGCCTTCTTTTCCGAGCAATATTAATTGAGTGCCGATACTTAAGGGTGTGAATCCTTGGGTGATTTTAAGAAGAAAAGTTAATATCAACATATGTCGTAAATCTCTTAGTTTTAAGAAAAAAATATATATTTTTTCATAATTTTCTTATCTCTGCATCTATGAAATTTTGGAAACACCTTTTAATCATTAAGTAGCATTTTTTGACGTATAAGATTTTTTTAAATTTTTACAGGGACTTCCGTACGGGGTTTGAACTGAATATTTTTGAAGAAAAAAATGATACGCCACTGCTTTTTCTAAAATCCAAAATTATTTTTGAAATATTCATTTATTTTTGAGCAAATTTGGCCCAGACTTGCTTTTGTACGATGCACTGTGTTAGCGTAAAAAAATAAAAACCAAATTTTTTTTTTCTTAAGCTGCTTTTAATTTTTTGTTGAAATTTGGTAGGCACCCACCATGCGTGAAAACACTTATTTTGGGGCAAAAATTAATTTTCTACTTCCACCAGTGACGGCCACGTAGGCATCATATTGAATGTTTGGATAGAAAAAAAAACGTATACCTCTGATTTTTTTAAATTCTATGTATTTTAAAAGTCGGGATTTATTTATAGTAAAATGAAAATTCAAAATCTTGAATCTAAAACGAAATTACAAGAGAATACAAACAAAATAAAGAACCCAAATTATTTACAGTAATTGTTGGAAGTGTCCTCCACCCACACGTATGCAAGCATCTACTCTTCTTCGCATAGACTGATTCCTGGGGTATTTCTTATGGTTTGGCAGCAGACTGTTATACGATTTCGTAACTATTCTTCGGTTTGAATCGGCACTGCGTACACTAAGTTTTTCAGATGCCCCCAGAAAAAGAAGTCTAAACTATTAAGGTCGGGAGATCTAGGCGGCCATGACTGCGTTCCTCCGCGACCTATCCACCGATTGCGATAGGTGTGATTTAAAAATTCACGCACTCGTAAGCTAAAATGTGGAGGCGCACCATCGTGCATTAGCCACATATGGTTTCTTAATAAAAGAGGAAGGTCTTCAAGCATTGGCGGCAGATCATCTTTAAGGAAGTGTAAACATGATTGTCCATCAAGTCTTCTTGGGAGAAAAAATGGGGCTATCAAATAATCATCAATAATGCCTGCCCAAACATTTAATGAGAACTGTTCTTGATGATTTGACTCAACAATTGCATAAGGGTTTTCATCCGCCCATAAATGGTTATTATGGAAATTTATTATTGAGTTTCGAGAAAAATTAGCTTCATCGGTAAAAAGAATGTGTCTGTCAAATAATGGATTTTCCAGCAGGTTTTAAAGAAACCACTCACAGAAATTAATGCGCAACGAGAAATCTCTAGGGAGTAATGCCTGGACTCTTTGAATGTGATATGGGTATAACAAATTTTCGATGAGAATTTTCCAAACAAGTACATGTGAAACATTAAATGTTGACGCGATTCTCCTCGTGCTAGTTTCGGGGTTCTCCTCAATTTCATGTAAAATTCCTTCTTCAAGTTCCGGTGTTCTTACTGTTCAATGGACTGCTTTAGCCCTGTGGTCTACTTTTAAAGTTCCGGTCTCGTGAAGACGTCTATGAATCCTAGAAAATGTTCTCGGATCGGGTAGTACGCGATTTGTATACTGCTCTTGGGATATCCGTCTGGCTTCGTATGCATTTCCGTCTGCAAGCCCATAACTAAAATGCATGTCTGCTAATTCACTGTTCGTAAAATTTACCATCTTTTTTCAGATTTTAACTCTTACTCTAATAATAATTATTTAATAATGTAAAATCAATGTCAACTTTATTGTCTTTATGAAAAGAAACGTCAAAGATGATGACGCTTTACCCAGCCTACTAATGTTTATTTCATTTGCTTTAAGAGGGCAATAATGCGCTTACCATTTTTTTCTATTCAAAACGTAGAAAATTAATGTTTGTCCCAAAAAAATGTTTCCACGCATGATGGGTGCCTACCAGTAGGTATCAATGAATTTAAGGAAAAAATTTGACCAACCACTACAATGGTTTTTATTTTTTTACGCGAAAACGGTGCATCGTACGAAAGTAAGTCTATAAACCAAGTTTGCTCCAAAATAAATGATGATTTTAAAAATAATTTTAGTTCTTAGAAAAAGCAGTGGCGTACCATTTTTTTCTTCAAAACTATTCAGTTCAAACCCCGTACTGGTAAAAATTTAAAACTGTAACACCCTGTAGCTCAAAAATTAAGTGAGTTACGACATATGTTGATATTAACTTTTCTTCTTAAAATCACCTAGATTATAGACAGGTGATTAATTATATAAATTAATTATTATTTTGTTTAAATAAATATAAATGATTTTAGGTAGTTTGAAAAGCAATTACAAATCGAAGATAATCTGAAGATTTAAAGGCTTGAAGCAATTAATTAAGTTTAGTAATTGCTGTAACAACCTGCAGTAAGATGTAGTTTATTTCTAGAAATAAATAGTTAATAAATAATATTATTAAAATTATTTTGATTGGTACAATAAATTTTATAAAATCAAAGCAAATAGATAGTATATGAACGTCACCAATCGGGTTAAAAGACAAATGCATAAAAAAATGATTAGGTATAAGTAAGGTTAGTATTTAAATATTCTTAACTGTTTTTCCAGGTCTTCTGGCTGTTAACCATGAGTTGAGTCTCCAGTTATCTTAAACCCAAAGAGATGGACTGGTTGGATTCCTCCCCTAGCTTTATTTGGTGTCTTTAAATAATTCGGTGTATAGGAACCTCCGGGTTCCAGAATAGATATAGTAAAATCAAAAATTAAACTTCAGATTGAAATTTGAATGAAAATCAGCATAAGAGTGAAAGTCTGCATAAGAGGCCTCAAAATATATTGCCAAAATTGGGATGATAAAAAGTTTAATATTCTTTTTTTTAGGGGTTATTCCTTAAAAACTCACCTTGGATGATGAGTGGCCACAAAGGGACTTCAATTGAAGTAAGTTAATATAAATAAAGGTAAAAAAATCTAAATATTCGTAACTTTTATCCACAATGGTGAGATTATTGTTTAGTATTAACACAAAATCTTTTAGTTCACTAAATATGAGATTTTTCAAAGAAAGTCCGCAAAATGCGGGAACGCTTCTTTCTCAGAAAATGTGCTTAATGCAAAAAAGGCAAGAACCACCTCTCCAAAGAAAGTTTTTATGGAATTCCAAACAAATATAAATCCGAAATAAGCCCCTGGACTTCACCTCATTACTGGGGAAATTTTGGAAATGATTTCACGGAAAGCTATTGTCAAAATTTTCACAGTCATCAATGCGTCCTTTAGACTAAAGTACGTACCAAAGATGTGAAAGGTGGCAGAAGGTAAAATGATACCCAAGCCAGATTAACTTCCTTATACAGTTACATCGTACAGACCCATCTCCTTGTTACCTGTTATTTCGAAACTCTGTGAAAACTTGCTTTTTAAGAGACTAAAACCTAGAATAGAAGAAAATTACCTAATACCCTTCCATTTGGCTTCAGAGAAAACACTCGACCATCAACCAAGTTTATAGAATCATAGATATCATTGAAAAGTCCGTAGAAGAAAAAACTTTGCTGCACCTTCTTTTTGGATGTGGCTCAGGCTCTAGACAAAGTATAGCAAGAAGACCTGTTTTAAAATCTAAACATGTTTCTGCCACGTCAATTTTCTGAGCTATTAAAATCCTATTGATCAGAAAGGTATTTTAGAATTAAACAGGAAGAAGCCTATTCCGACCTAAGAGAGATTAAGGCAGGAGTACCTCAAGGTAGTGTATTCTACTTGTTATATACCAGAGATATTTTTATTGTTGAGCCAAGTACTATCGCAACAATTGCTAATGATACCGCAATCCTTGCTGTTGGAAAAATCACAAAGACGCTAATAGAAAATTACAAAAATCTATAGACCAGATTAATACCTGGCGGAAAATATGGTGAATAAAATTGCAAATCTGTCCATACCAAGTTCAGCAATAAACAAAATACAGCAAAATATCTGGGTATGACACTTGATGCTAGACTTTGGTGTAAAGTCCATAATAAAAAGAAACGCGAAGAGCTTGGTATAAAGTACAAAAGAATATATAGGTTGCTAGGAAATAATTCCAAATTATCCACATACAATTAACTACTTCTTTACAGTAGATATTGAAACCCATATGGACGAACAGTATCCAGCTTTAAGGCTGCGCTAGTAAAAGTAACATTCAAATTATTCAACGTTTCCAGAATAAAGTATTAAGAAAAATCATCAATAATGCACTCTGGTACTGCCGCTATACTGATCTTCTTTTGGCATTTACTAAAAGAAAACAATGGGCATAGTGACGCCTAACTGCCGTGGGATAGCATTCCCTGTACGTTACAGATATAGAGCATTATGTTTTAATATTTTGGAATACTAACCGTTTTAATTTAAATGTTGTTAAATTCATACATTATAACTATTGCATCTAGATAGGCAAATCATAAATTATTTTTGAAAGTGACCAATCTTAATCTTGAAAGGAAGCAGAAGACTATGACGAGTTTGACCAATTTGTCGTACATCAAACTACACAGTTACTAGTCCGAGCAGACACCATCGCACTGGAGACCCGGATATATCAACATCTTGGCAACATCACCAAACTATTGGAATTGGGACAGAACCTTGTTCGCCATGGATTTAAAGCTCCTAAAGCTAACTATACGCTCGCGGCTTATTGCTTATTATTTGAGCACCGAGTTTTTATACCGCCAACGGGACGCTATCATCCAGGATCTGCATGCTGCGCACGTCGACATCAAAATAAAAGGGATGGCTCGCTCGTTTGTTTTCTGGCCAGGTATCGATGCAGACATCGAACGTGCCGCCAACTCTTGCATCGAATGTGCTAGATATGCACATGCAACATGCAAATTTAGAGAACACCACTGGGAGTATCCCAAGACACCATGGGAAAGAATTCATGTTGATTATGCGGGCCCAGTAGCAGGAAAAATGCTTCTGATCATCGTAGATGCCTACAGCAAGTTGCTGGAAGTGAAGCCTACTAAGGTGATGACGGCAATCGCAACTGTCAATATCTTGGACATCTTTGCCGTGTACGGAGTACCAGTTACCATTGTATCCGATAACGAAACACAATTCACATCAGATGAACTCAAAACTTTCCTACAAAGATCGGGCGTAAAGTACCACAAACTGACTGCTCCGTACCACCCATCAACGAATGGACAAGCCGAGCGATATGTATAAACGGTAAAGGATGCCCTTCCTGCTATGGAAACAACAGATAGGACCTTACAAACACATCTAAACGAGTTTCTCCGTTAGTACCGCAAAGCCCCACACGCCACTACAGGCCAATCTCCGGCACGTCTTTTTCTGGGACGCCACCTGCGCACCTGCTTGAAGTTGGTCCGACTAGAAGACACGCACACCAAAGTTATGCAGAAACAACGTGTCGAAATGGATTCTACATTCCGAATATTTCAGCCAGGACAATCCATTTATTTCTTATCTGGCAAACCAAGGTTGGACAAATGGATTACAGATACTGTCATTATCCGCCTAGGAGATATCCATTACGAGATACAGTATGGAGATAATAAAAAGGCGAAAAGACACATCGACTAAATTAAATGTTCCGCAGATCAAAAACCGCCAAGTGATCCCAAAGCTAACTCAAAACAACTAGAGACTACGCAGCTACCAAGACGAGTACGCTTCTATGTGCTGAAAGCACCTCCAAATGGTCCGGTTATAACAGTCTCCTCTGCAGCATCTCCTGGGGCACCAGCTACTCTAGTTACTTCGAGACAACAAAGGCCAGTTGTACCAGCGACACCAATTGTCCAAAGACAACAAAGGATACCTGCGCCACAATGTATACTATGCTCTCCACATAATCCTCGCAGGTCAAACCGGACGAGATTCCCACCATCCAGATTCTCGCCCAATTAATTACATACGCTTTTATTTTTAAAAGAGGCAAGAAATGTCGTGTATGTCTTTGAAGAATTATGACTAGACTGAAATTTCTACCAGGGAATTAATTATTTAACGCGTTCCAGTTACTTTCTCTGTCTGGGTATATACTGTCAAAGATAGCGAGTTGTCACACATGACATGGAACATGGAAACGAACCCACAACCTATGTATGTTTTGTTTTATCGTTGTTGTTATGATAGTTGTTTTCTTATGAATTATAAAAGGATCTCTGTCAAAAGAGTATAAAGTTAAATATAGATTTTATTGCGTTATTTATACACAAATACTTCTATTTTTACTCACATTTAAAAACCTATACCAATTCATTAATGCAAAAAGTCATCAGTTAAAAGTTAATGTTACTGTTAAAACCATGTTATTTCCGCCTCAAATTACAAACCATTGACTGCAATAAACTAACGGGCCTTACCGTAGTAGTAAAATCGACAAATAAAACGAAATGTAAGAGATAAAGTTTTATCATTATTCTCGGTGTTGATTGATTTATTTGCAGAGAGTTTTAACCAATAAATCTTCTGCAATGTAACACTTAGTATTTGGACTTTCAGACCTTCTGGCTGGTCCTTGTAGTTGCTGCAAGTTATTTATTGCCAATATCTTTAGGTTACTCCAACAACCGTGTGGATGTCGTCTACATTACGAACATCCTCAATAAGTATCTAAGTGCACATTCGAGAGAATGAACTTTATTCACTAAATAGGCCAGCCGAGAGGTATTTTTTTATAAAAATGCGCCGGAAACATTTTTTTTATAAACAGTTCAGCTTTAAGATCGGAGATATCATATTTGTTTCTACAAGTTTATTGTATATTCTATGCAGGTAATACTGAATAAATAAGTAGGCGATATCTACTCACAAGATTTAATTTTATACCCACTCAAGATCGATCTATTCTTTTATACATTTTTAGTTTTTGAGATTAAATTCAATTAAAAATTAGTGATTCTTGTGAAGAATCGTTAAATAATGGCAATTCACTAGATAATTGTTTATATTTTACAGGGTACAAGAATTTAAAAGTTGTTGGCACCATAGCTTGAATGAAGCTTTCTCTTTTATAGGACCAAAGTTTAAGTCCCGGTTGGGGTAATTTTTTTTTCTAGCTTTATTTTGATATTAGTAAATTCATTATTTTAATATTTTTGTGTCAATTATCTTTAAAATAGTTATCATAACACCTTAATTAATTTTTAAAATCGACTGTAGGTCAATAAAAATATACTGAAAAACTCGATTGGAATGTCTGTAGTTATCTAACTCAGACGATCGTGCATTTCACCTCTAGCTTTTTGCTCAAACGTTATCTTTGTGCGATATGACCAATATATCCACTATTGTTGTACAAATTTCTATTTTAAGTTACTAATTTTTGATGGTAAAAATTCTATTTAAATAATACCCATTCAGAAACCTGATAAACCCTTTAACAATATTCCTTTCATATCAAACAATTAGTCTGTTACCGATCATATCTAAAATATTTGAAAGACTTCTCTTTAAAAGATTCACAATAGGTGTTAATATTGACGAAATAATACCAAATCATTAATTTGGGTTCCGGGAACAACATTCAACTGTGCAACAAAGCCATAGAATAGTAAATAAGATACTCTCTATCTCTCTATCTGCACAAACAAAGGTTGTGCAAAAGGAAAATTTCTATCCCCACTAATGTGAAATCTAATTATAGACGAACTTCTATGCAGATTAACTGACCTCGGCATACTCTTTCAAGGTTATGCCGAAGAAATAGTCACATTTGCTAGAGGTAAGTTAAGAAATATCCTGTGTCATATAGTCCAGCGAGAATTAAAACATAGCAAATGACGGTGTTGTGAAGTGGGACTTAGTATACCCTACAAAAGCAACACTAGTAGCCTTTTCAAGGAAAAGAAATTAATCTCAAAACCGTTAAATTAGACGGAATAGATGTAGAATGGAAAAATGAAGTCAAATATCTAGTCCCAACACTGGACAACAAATTTGACTGAAACACATATAAGAAAGAAGTAGTAAATAAGGCCACAAAGCCCCTATGCAGAAACATCGCAAGTAAACGATAGGGATATAAACCGAATACACTGCGATGGATGTTTACTGAAATACTGAGACCAATCATCACTTACGGGGCTATAGCCTGAAGTAATAGAACTAGTTTAGCTACTACGAGAGCTAATATCTCAAAAGTACAAAGACTAGCCTGTGTTTGCATCACCGGTGCAATGTGAACCTGTTCTACGGCCGCAATGGAGGTGATCTTAAACCTTGAATGATAGGGAATGTGGAAAAATGAACACGATATAGAATATTCAGAAACAGAGTAATCAGACGAGTCTACTAGCTTCAGGACCAAATATATTTTGGATATGTCTCAGGATGAAATGAGAAAAGTACAGTTTTGCGAAAAACTTTAAAACCACAGAGCTGGGATACAAGGAAAAATAAATCCAAGAACCCACTGCGCTTGCAACCGAAAAACATACTATTTAGTGGTATGCAGATGGTTCCAAAACCATAGAAGGAATTGGAATAGGAGTGTATGGGCCTAGAACCGGACACTCCGAAAGCTTGGGAAAATACCGAAACATCTTTCAGGTGGAAATCCACGTCATCAAGAAGTGTATCCAGTTTAACATTGAGAGAAACTATCGTAGACAAGTGATTATTATCATGTCCGATAGTCAAGCAGCCATCAAAGCGCTAAGCTCTTACATAATCAGCTCAAAAATGGTTTGGAGATGCCTAGAAAAATTAAATGCACTAGGTGAGAAAAATACAGTAACTCTCACTTAAGTCCCAGGACATAACGAGATTGCAGATAGTTTCAAAAGGAAAGGGGCTCAAAAACCCTCTGTGGGACCTGAGTCGTTCTGCGGTATCAGCAGTAACATAATATGAAGAAAGATTAAAAAAGAATTGGGTAGTAGAAGGACCTGTTATTAAAACAATCTCCTATGAGACTAAGACAGGCTTAGATACTTCTGGGTGAATATAACCAGAAAAGTTTGGAAAACTGCATCTGCCTGAGCAAGAACATGCTACGTATTGTAACAGGGATCCTTACTGGGCACCTTCTGGGCATATTCTGTGAGGAGGAGGACGAAACCTCCATTCACATTTTAAATAAATGTGTAGCACTCCAGAATCCAAGGGCACTATACCTAGGAGCATATTAAATAGAAGAGGGAGAGTTATCTAACTTGAAGCCACTCTAAATCCTTTACTTGATTAAGAAGATAGGATTGGAAGGGTCGTTATAGGCATTGAGACATTTTCTTGTTGAATTAGCAACAGAAAGTGTTACAATAGATCTGTTGGGTCACAGTGTATTAACACTCCATTATCAACATAACATGCTATACTTACAAATTTTGAAGAAAAGAAAGTATGTGCTGCTGCTTTTCTAGACATTGAACAAGCTTTTGATATAGTTAAGCATTACATAATTCTTAAATTATACCTCACAGATCGTTATGTCCAAGTCAAATTTAACAAAATCACATTAGAATACCACTCAATCAAATCTAGAGTGCTGACACTCTTCCTTTACCTAACATTTACTGCCGATATCCCAACAACCAACCATACCGAAACTGCGACGTTCGCGGATGACATTGCCATCATATCTACAAAATAAAATCCTCAAACATCAGCTCAAAATCTGCAAAACCACCTCAATGAACTCACTGAAGTCTGGAAAAATCTCTGGCGAGTAAAAGTGAACCAAGCAAAATCAGCCCAAATAACGTTGACTCATCGGAGGGTTAATTATCCCAGAGTTACAATAAACAACGCACAGTTGCCAGTAAAGCAAGAGATCAAATATCATGGTCTAACCCTTGACCAGAGATTAACATGGAAATTCCACATAATGACGAAAAGACTGCAAATAAACCCAAAACTTCTGCAGATGAACTGGCTCATTGGATAAAAATCACAGCTTTCACATGAACAAAACCTACTCTTCAAATGTATTATCAAGCCAATCTGGACCTACGGGATTCAGCTTTGTGGCTGTGATAAACGAACACACAAATAATCCAACGTCTCCGTCGAATGATAAGTATCGCCCCATGGTATGTAAGTAATAAAACCCTTCATGAAGATTCAGGATTACCCTATATAACTAAACTGACCAACAATTATCTATAACGCCTAGAAGATCATCCAAGTGAAAAATTCAGAGAACTATAAGTTCCTATAAACATTTTAAGGAGACTAAAAAGACGATGGCCAACCGTTTAACTTGGATAAGTTAAACAATTCAAATTATTTTATGTAGTTTAAGTCGGAGCGTTGTTGCTGGGCAACTTCTCCATTCAGATGTCATTCATTAAATTCATTTACTTACTGCTTCTCTGAAGCAGATTGTGTATTATATATGATAAAAATCTAATACTAAAATACTAATCTAAAAACTCACTGAGTCTGATAATTATTTTGTGAATCATATCCAAATTCTAAAATAAATAAAAGTAATTTTGAAAAATCGATTTCAAAATCGTGCAGAAGCCAATATATTATGTTATGATTGGGGTGTTAATACACTGCGACCTAAACGATCTGTTGTGCTCCCTTTTGTCGCTTATGCCTATATCTCGATGCCTATGGCTTCAAGCTAAGTAAATCTCCCTCTTCTATTTGATATGCTTCTACGTATAGTGTTTGGATTCTGGAGTGTGGATGTTTCATCCTCCTACTCACAGAATCTGCACTGACTATATTCTACTACTCTCAGTTTGCAGATCCCATTATAAATTTAGTTTGCTGATTTTATCATAGATCTCTTAATAAGATCTTGATTAAATGTATATGGGGCATCCCCTTTCTAACAAAAAAAAAAAAATTAAAAAATCGGGCAATGTACTAAGGAATTATAGCTAAACATACATGAAAAATGACGAGTTTGAATATTTTCTTACGGACTCCATTAATAATTCTGATGTACCCTCATCATAGAAATCGAAAACGTAGTAAAGAATTATGGATGAACATACATAATAAAAAATGTATTTTGGCGATTTGAGAACTTCCTCCTTTTTTAAAATCTGTATAAAAATAATGTTGCAGTAGATGGCGAAGTAGAAGCTAATTTGCAAGAAACATACATATTATAAACCATTGTAGTGGTTGCTATAGTATTCTTTCTAATTTTGTAATTATACCGTTTTTATTTCCAACATTAGTATTAGTTCTATTGCATTCAATAACTCCTAGATAGTCTAGACTATTTAAGTATTTTTAAGAAACTCTGTTATAGCACTTAAAATACTTAAATCACTTCCAATCACTATGTTTCGACTCCGAGTCCTTTCATTACTATTCTTCTCCTGTTTTCTGTGTTAGTGTTTTTCTATATCTACGTCAAAATGAAGAAACAAAATACACTTTTATATTCTTTGATAATTCAAAATACATAAAAGTTAAAATATTTATTTTGTCAAAAACTTTTTTTTAACAATTGTATGTCTGTTTCTACTTTAAGCATTTTTAAAGATAATATAGAATAAAATTTAATGAAAGTATAAAAAGTAATTTTAAAAAACCGACTTCAAAATTGTGCAGATGCTATCATCACATCTTGATAAAATTTATATGGGACCACTTCTTACTAACAAAAAAAAATCATAGAAATCTATCAAGGCGCTAAAGAATTATCGCTAAATATACATAAAAAATTAAGAATTTGAGGATTTTCTAATGGACCCAATTATTAGCTTTTGACTAAATTAATATGGGACCACCTCTAAAGTACCTTCTTTCTTACAAAAAAATAATTAATAAAATCGGTCACCGTGTTAAAGAATTATCGCTGAACATTCACAAAAAAATATACCGACGAATTGAGAACCTCTTCCATTTTTGAAGTCGGTTAAAAACGGATACTCTTTCACATCTGTAATATACTACTAAATTGTCCGCTATCATCTGCATAGTGGACCCCTACGCGTAACTACCAAGTTGAAAATAACTTCCAACTTACTCTTGAAGCTCTTCCTGCTACTCCTCAAATCTTAGATATCGCAGCACCCACAATGGCTCGAGAGTGCTTCAGTTTCATTATTGAAATTTTATTGGTAACGATGACTACGTGTTGCTATCATTTAAAATTCCTGTTGATCTTTTAGGAAAGGGTTAAGATAATTAGGGGACATTCTTACTTTCCTGATATATATTTATCAATTAAAAAAAAATTTATATTAGATAAAGTTTACAAGTGTCCAAACACAAATGAAAGAATATAAAGGGTCTAATATAGATAATACTTTATCTTCCTATTGCTACTAATCAATACTATTTTTTTCCTAGTTCATCAGTGTACTTCTGGATAAATTTACATAATTTTTTTTTTGAAATTAATAAACTTCTTAAAGATCCTAACTGTATCTGTTTAAATAAATATATCAAATCCAAAGAAAATTATATTTTTCTTTCATTTCACCCTTGATGTGCGAAATTCGTTTGTTACCGCAAAATGAAAGCACATGCATAGTGACTGTAAAGAAGACGCATCCCAACCTATCTCCTAAATAAATACTTGAAGACAAAAGGGATTTCTATGAGTGACACAAACACCTTGCTAATAGCAGCTAGAGCCCCACAAGGGTCGATCCTTGGTCGACTCTTGTGGAACATTTAGGATGAAATATTTACAGAAAACTTGGCACTTCTGGCAAGGGCAGGCTACAGGAGGACATTGAAAGTAAGAAAAAATTAGGTATTTCAAATATTGGACCAATGGATGGAACAATTTTAGCTAGAATTGGAACTGGAGAAGATGGAAGCTCTGATGCTGCCTGATCTCTAAGAAACAAGAGTGGGAGCTCCATGGTTTTCTGCTAAAACAACGGAGGGTAGCATGGACTCGGCAGTGAAGTATCTATGCACTATGATTGACGACATCGATAGTTTTAGATCACATACTGAGTATATCTCAAACAAGGCAAACTAGAATATAACACAACTATATAGGGTGGTCAAAAACATAACAAAACTACGAAGGGCAAAACGGAAAATTCCCATACTTAGCGTCTATTTGAGTCAAAGCAATAAGAAAAAGAAATGAAATAGATAGGGTCTATGGCAGAGTGGGACTGTGCGTAGGTAGCGCATACAGGATGGTCAGCAAAGGTTATACAGTTAGAAACTGAGTGAAAACAGGGTGAAAATAGGGCAGAGTAGAAAAACCGACTGACAGACAGAGTAGACAAACATTTACATTCGGTCAAAAAGAAAAAATGATAAGTCTGTGGCAGAAGGAATGGGATAGCTATACAGAAATGAGTCAATGGACAAAATGATTAACTAAAGATGTATCATGATTAAAATAACACAGAAGATCCAGTTATTACTTAACGTATGTCCTTATGGTCCACGATTCTTTTAAGACATATGCTGTAGTGAACTGTACAGGAATTCTTATGGACGAACTCAACACGTAACGAATCAATTAGAGAGAGACACTGCATAAGAATCGCATTCTTTGAAACAAAGATAGTCGTCTCAACACGTGTAAGATGAGAATCCCAATGCAGGATACAGTAAGGCATATCTTCTTTAAGTGCATGAGATAGATAGCTTAAAGGCACAAAGTAGAAGTGATGCTGGGGAAAACTGTGACCACGAGTAGCTCGATTAATACTGTAATTAGGAACTGGGTAGCTATAAACTACATAGTGCGAGAGATAATAAAAAAAAAGAGAAAGTAAATAAAAGCGCAGACACTGGAGTAAAGTGGTCTTGCTAGCATTATGACATGTCGACAAAACTATTCCGGAATGCTAGTAGAGGAGTGGTGGAGTTTAAGAGGGTAAACAAATCATACGAGTCAAACACTACTGCAAAGACCACACCACCTAATGTCAATAAAGAATTTGTACACCACTAGGAGAAAAAATCATTTTGTCAGAAGGGCTACAAGGAATATCATAGCTTTGTAAAAAAAAATGGTGATCTTCAACATTCTCCAATAAACCCTAAATACGATAAACATATGGCACAAGAGAAAGCAGATGTCTGTTAACCCTCGGAAAACTGTTATCGCCCCCCCCTTCTCCAAGAGTAGAAAGCTCGACAAGCTTCGACAACCTACCTTGGATGGGAAAATCATTTATTTTGCGGATGAGGTAAAATATCTGGAGACTAACCTAGATGAGTGACTCACCTGGAATCCCCAATTAAAAAAAAATCAATAAAACCAAATTATCCCTCTCAGAAGGATATGCAGCAAAGTATAGAGGATCAGTCCCCAACTAATCTACTAGATTTATTAAACCATGGCAAAACTCATAGTTATGTACGGCTTTATCTTCTGGTGCGACAAGGGCTTCTAACAGACGGCAAAGCTGGTTGGAATCCAGCGGCTTGCGTGCCTGACCATCACTGACGCAATGTCAACTTAACCGACAGGAGCTCGGAGGCTATGCTGGATATAACCCCTGTTCACATTTTGATAAAAAAAGAGGACAGGATGGTCTCCTACAGACTCCTGAAGGTGATCAATGTAATGATAAAGGGCGATGGAATAAGATCTGAGAAGTGAGATTAATAACTACCAACTTTTCTGCATGTTTTCAGACTCGTTAGTTCATATAAAGCACAGAAAAGTCATACAGGGTCCGCCAAATTGAAGGGACGCCAACTGAATTTCTATAATGGCCAAACTAAGCTCGTATTTTCATGCAAATCCAGTAAATAACGAAATAAACATGCTCCTTGGCATGGTTTCATACTTACTAGTTATCCGATAGCACATAGAAAAGCCATACAGTATCCTCATTCCAGATAGATAGAGAAGTATGGAGCACTTGGGATAAAACCCTCTCCATGTCGGACTATGTGCTGTGCACGAACGGTACCAAAACTAAAAAAGGAATAAAAGCTAAAGTTTTTGATCACAAGCTAAGAGATGTGGTATCAGTGAATCTGGTCTCTCTGGCTACTGTCTTCCAAGCAGAAAAAATTGCTATAAAATTAGGAGCGAGAGAGCTGAATAATTTTCTTCCTGCAAACAAGACTATAGTAGCCCTGGGGTAGAATTCTCGAGTCTCGCATGAAAATTGTCGCACAAGGCAAATGTCGCATATTATATTCGTATGGTTGTTAAAAATACATATTTAGGGGTGCCTTTAAACCTATGACGAAGGGGTTTTAGAAAACTGAAATGTTTAGTGAATGTAGTCGTGAAGTACCTGATTAAGTCCCACTTAGTCAAAATGTGGCACAAATCGCTGTTTCCTCATAAAAGAAATAATCTTTTAGGGGTGCTTTTTAACCTATCACGCCGGGGTTTTAGAATACCGCTATTTTTAGGAAAAGTAGTCGTCAAGTAGCAGATTAAATCCCAAATAACCAGAATATGGCAAAACTCATAATTTTCTCGTAAGACAATAATACATATTTAGGGGTGCGTTTAAACCTATGACGCCGGGGTTTTAGAAAACTAAAATTTTCGGTGAAAGTAGTGGTGAAGTACTTGATTAAATCCCACTTAGTCAGAATGTGGCATAAATCGCCGTTTCCTCATACAAAAATAATAATCTTTTAGGGGTGCTTTTTATCCTATGACGCTGGGATTTTAGAAATCCCAGGGGTAGTATTCTCAAATGTCGAATACCTCGATTCGCATGCAAGATTAGTCAAATGTCGAATAGCAACTAGGTGATTTTAAAAAAGTGTATCCTCGAAAACAGGATACGACAAATGTCAGGTGAATTCAACACGAGTGGTCTAAAGTGCTCGAATTTAAATTCGTATGCGACTTTATGCACCGTAAATATGGATGAGGCAGATTCTGATAAAATTAACATTTGCTGGCTGTTAAAAATCAAAACAATATTAAAGAGTGACAGCATAGAAGGAAGAAGTTTATTTATAAAAATCCATTTGGAATTAACGATGTGTTATAGTGTTATTTATCAAGCATTTTCGACTTTCTAAGCATGTTATAAGCGTTATAACACATCGTTAATTCCAAATGGATTTTTATAAATAAACTTCTTCCTTCTATGCTGTCACTCTTTAATTTTCAACAGCCACCAAATGTTAATTTTATCAAAATCTGCCTCATCCATATTTACAGTCCAGAAAGTCGCATACGAATTTACTAATCTTGCATGCGAATCGAGGTATTCGACATTCGAGACTACTACCCCTGGAGTTTTCTAAAACCCCGGCGTCATAGGTTAAAAAGCACCCCTAAAAGATTATTATTTTTTATGAGGAAACTGCGATTAGTGCCACATTCTGACTAAATAGAATTTAATTAGGTACTTCACCACTATATTCACTGAAAATTTCAGTAAAACCCTGGCGTCATAGGTTTAAACGCACCCCTAAATATGTATTATTTTTTACGAGAAAATTATGCGTTGTGCCATATTCTGGTTATTTGGGATTTAATCTGCTACTTGACGACTATTTTTTTTAAAAATAGTGGTATTCTAAAACCCAGGCGTCATAGGTTAAAAAGCACCACTAAAAGATTATTATTTTTTATGAGGAAACGGCGATTAGTGCCAGATTCTGACTAAATAGGATTTAATCAGGTACTTCACCACTACATTCACTAAAAATTTCAGTAAAACCCTGGCGTCATAGGTTTAAACGCACCCCTAAATATGTATTATTTTTTACGAGAAAATTATGCGTTGTGCCATATTCTGGTTATTTGGGATTTAATCTGCTACTTGACGACTACTTTTTTTAAAAATAGTGGTATTCTAAAACCCCGGAGTCATAGGTTAAAAAACACCCCTAAAATATTATTTTTTATGAGGCAACGGCGATTTATGCCACATTCTGACTATGTGCGATTTAATCAAGTACTTCACCACAACATTTACTAAAAGTTTCAGTTTTCTAAAACCCTGGCGTCATAGGGTTAAACGCACCCCTAAATATGTATTATTTTTTTACGAAAAAAATACGCATTGTGCCATATTCTGGTTATTTGGGATTTAATCTGCTACTTGACGACTACTTTTTCTAAAAATAGCGGTATTCTAAAACCTTGGCGTCATAGGTTAAAAAGCACCCCTAAAAGATTATTATTTTTTTATGAGGAAACGGCGATTTGTGCCACATTCTGACTAAGTGACATTTCATCAGGTACTTTACGACTACATTCACTGAAAATTTCAGTTTTCTTAAACCCCGGCGTCATAGGTTTAAACGTACCCCTAAATATGTATTTTTAACAACCATACGAATTTGGTATGCGACAATTTTCATGTGAGACTCGAGAATTCTACCCCTGAGCTTCAATTATGTTGAGTCCAAGCTGGTTTGGACCTGTTTAAATAACCTTGAGTGTCTCCATGCCTGCAACAAAGTTACTTTGATCTGGGTTCCGATACACAGTGTTGTTGAGGACAATAAAAAAACCGAGGCGTCCGCTAAAAGAGGAACCGAATCTGATTTCATAGGACCAGAACCATTTCTGGGAATTTCACAGAGCACTGCCAAAGGAATTGCCTTAAAATGGAAAATATGTCATCTGGTTTTTAATTTGCACAGTATATTCTTACAGGAAAGGTATTCGCATAAAACATCGTTTATCACAATTGCATAAAATACATCAGATTATATGCATTTATTAAAATATCTAAATATTAATGTACTATTTTGGTTTTTGCCATCTAACTACAGATTTAGTATAACAGTAGTTGTAATTTGTGTAATATTGTCACGTTATAAAATAATTAATAAATATCTAAATAAATAAATAAATTAAATGACGCCCAGTATATAATAAAATCCATCTAACAAAATATTTTAATTATCAGCATTTTATTATTATCTAAACAATTGGTCAATATTAAAAACACCGTGGGGAATGCGAGAAAAGAAGGGATACGAGGTCATGCTGGCTTGGGGCGTCGGCCTAGGGGGTTAAGTGAAATTAGGTAAAAAGTCAGGTTGTGTCTAATCAGTGAACAAAGGGTGCCCTCAAAAGAATGTAAGTAGATTAATCTTATTTTACTATGTCTATATTTTCGATAGTGGAAAATATAATTGGGTTTTTTGTAAGTGTTCTTATTTTTCTGTGTTCTCCTCCAACCCTTTCTGGTAGTTAGTGGCTACGCTGACGGGGTTAATAAAACACCCCGTAGCAATATGATGGCCATATCGCGCGATGACGAAGTTTACTTTACTGAAATATATATGATACAAGGAATAATTAATATATTTGACTTAAGGTATACCTTGAAGCCGTTATAATTCTTAATTCTTCTAACTAAATCTCAAGAAAGGGGTGGGTGATACAGAAAAAAAATAACTAAATAAATAAATAAAACTATTGTGTAGTAAATTGGTTAATGATTTTAATTACTCGTACTTATATTAGAGTGAAGTATTATAATGTTCATATATATTACCTAGCACAATGATAGGCCTTAACTATTACTAAAGCTGTACTCTAGACCTGCGACAGTTTCCCTACGTTAGTTTCGAGTCTCGTGAAAGGTAATAGAACACTTCAAAAGTCTGCACGATGCACGATATAAAAAAAAATAAAAATATATTAAAAGTAAAGAATTATGTACAAATTATTTAGAATAAATGGTTTTATACCCCAATCAGTACTGTCTGGTTTCCAATTTCATAGTAAATATATTAAATTTCAGATTATACAAGTAAAAGTTTCTACAGAGCTTAGTTTATAAAAGCGATGGGACAACCCTCTATTTATTAACACAATACTTCCTACACAATTTTAGTTTTGTAAAGCACAGAAACCAAGTACTTATTTTAAATTCTATATATCTAGTTATTAGGCTTAACTTGTTATCTAAAACTAAGAAACCAACTATCCTTCGTCAAAACTATATTGTACACATAATTATTTCGTTTTGAGGAACAAATGCGGGGTATATACACTACCCTTGGTGGTAGGATCACTAATGAACTAAATGATCTAACTAAGAAATTTGTACCGTGATAATATTATAACAAATAAAATTTGTGGCATATTGTAATCGAAATATCGGTTTGAGATCAAATGAAAATTGTTCTTTGTTCATTAGTTACATCTGTCTTTATTTCCTATTCATAGAAATGCTTTCCTTGGCACTCCATAAACTTAAAAAATCTGATGTGTCCAACACATGACTTTCCTATCTAGTTATTATAGGCTTTTCCGGTTATTTTGTACAACCTATTGCAGCATCTATAAATGTTTAGAGGATAAACTAAATATATACATTGGCCACATACATCTACCTCGAAACATTTTTCTATAGATATTCATTGAAAACGAAAATACTGAAAAATTTAAATTTAGCACTTTTTCATTACGGTCCATTTTAGAAAAATCATGTATTAACACAAATTATAGAGATCGATATCGCATACAACTTTTAGTTCAACAATTTTCATAAAAATCAGAATTTTGCACATTTTGTCAAATTTCTCGAATACGGACCATTTCAGAAAATTTTGACATAAAGCAACAATTATAGATAATAATATTAGAAGTAACTTTTATTTAAACAATTTTCTTCTCCAAACATAAATAACAGATATATTCCATAAAATATAAAAACGGCCTCCCATAAAGTACCCCCCCAGATGTTCCGACTTTGTCCAAAATCTAATCTATTCACGTCAGGCCGAAATAAACCGTAAGTTTAAAATTTAATGTTTTTTTCTTTATCCGTTTTTGAGTTTTCTTCAAAATTCGAAATTTACACATTTTCTCAAATATCTCGAATACGGTCTATTTTAGAGAAATGATGTATTTAATAAAAATTATAGAGAATTATATTACAAACAACTTTTATTTAAACAATTTTTATAAAAAATTATTTTTTTTTACATTTTGTCAAATTTCTCGAATACGGACCATTTTAGAAAAATTTTGTATAAAACAAAAATTATAGATAATTATATTAGAAGTAACTTTTATTTAAAGAATTTTCTTTTCGAAACGTAAATAACAGATATATTCCATAAAATATAAAAATGACCACCCATAAAGTACCCCCCCAGATGTTCCGACTCTGCCCAAAATCTAATCAGTTCATAAGACGCTGGAATAAAGCTTAAGTTTAAAATTTAGTGTTTTTCTGTGTATCAGTTCATGAATTAAGGGACATACAGACACACACACACACACACACACACACACACACACACACACACAAACACACACACAGACACACACACACACACACACACACACACACACACACACACACACACACACACACACACAGACACACACACACACACACACACAGAGAGAGACACACACACACACAGAGACAGAGACAGAGACAGACACACACACACACACACCCACGCACGCACGCACGCACGCACGCACGCACGCACGCACGCACGCACGCGCGCACCCACACACACACACACACACACACACACACACACACACACACACACACACACACACACACACACACACACACACACACACACAGTATCATCGCGAAAATAGTCAAAACGGATTCGGGGGATCTCAAAACGTAAAAATCCGTCGAAAACTCGAGGTCGAAAAAAATGAAAAAAAGTTAATATTAACTAAAATCAATTTTATATTTTATATGAGTAATTTGGAATCACACACAGTATATTAATTTATAGAAGTTTGTTGAAAAAAAAGGACAGTGGCAGTTTGTTAATAGAAAGCAATATCCACGTCAAATTTGTCCACATAGTTCTTTGGAAAAAACGACATACAAATAAATGAAACTACTCCAATATATTCCAGATGTAAAGTATTCTGTAAAAAGAAATGTTTAATGCAATTTATTAATGGTAATTATTACGAAATTTGTGCTTACCCAATCTCATATTGTTGCCATGCAACATTCGACAAAGTCCATAAGATAGACATTAAGTTTGCTGGTCCCAAAACACTTTGGTGATGTCCTGGTCCTGATTTAGGATATCAGTCTAGTTCGTCCTTGTGGATAAGGAAGAATCACCTTACATAACAGACATTGATAAATAAACAATGTATAAGGTATTTGTTTATATTATTATATAATATTTCTCGTATAAAATATTGATAACATATCTTTACCATTGTTCACTTATATTTTTCACTGATTCCAACATTTAATAATTTAAATTAAGACTTGTCAATAATCTTAAAGGCAGTTATACAAGTTATCAATATTTTGTGTGTCACTTTCCTAAGTGGTTGTAGGAAAATATATTATTTTATGAGTAGGTGAGCTGCTGCAGGAAGAAATAAGTCAGACTTACCTGAGGATATTGGTAGGACCTTAATGAGTTAGTCTTTTTTTCCAACGGTTAGTACCCTAGATCCACAATAAAGTTTTAATTGATCTCACGCTTAATTCTATATGGGTTACTAACAATGATCCTTGTTCTTTCAAGCTAAAGAATCCGAAAAATCGATTGATTTCAATAGCACATGCTACAATCAGGTTAGCTTTTCAGAAGGAATGTAGAAAAAGTAAAAAACTAGGAAGGAAATCCCTAAGACAATTTGGTAAGTCACTGAGAGGTCTTTTATTAATTGAATGCAACTGGATAGGGTATAAATCTGTTCATTTTGTTGGCCAAATCCCCAAAGGGGTTAGAAAAGAAGTATTATACTGCCAATTTAATTTATTGACAGATAGAAATCAACAAGAGTATAAAAATAACAAATATTTATTATAGATTATGGGCCAGCTAAACAGATATATCCAATAAATATTACTATACTTTACTAGCACTAAACAGATTGACGAAGGGGAGCAGACGTCACTAATTAAAATATTTTCAACCCGTAACAACTTCCTGAAAATGTATACCACAAAATTGTATTTTTTTTAGTACAGGATAAAAGAACCATTATAGTTATGTTGTAGTCAATATTATCTTTTTCCAATCCATTCATAATTATAAATGAATTAAAAAATAACCACAACCGATCTGCAAAGATTGAGGTGTTGAAGGCATCTCAACTGCATAACACAACAACGTTAAGAGAAATATTTTTAATTATTTTTAGTCCTCTTTTAAGTTCCCAATCTTTTTCCTGATACAGTATCAAATTTGAAGTGAGCTTTTTTTACTCAACGTCGACGTCGTCAAATCAAATTATTTTTCTCAATACAACAAAGTTGTTTATCTTAGCATCATTAATCTGTCTATTCATCAAACAACGTTGACCCAATTTATCTAAAAGCGAGATACGTTCTATGAAATATAAGTATTGATGATCTGGAGGTAAATATAAAAGGTCATAAAAGGTTATTTCATCCCTTCTCTCTTGACAATATCACGTACGGCTGGCGTAATATCCCGGGAAAACATAAAAGGTGCAAATTGCCGGATTTTTCATACAATCTTTCCTTATTTAATAGCTATTTTAATATACGATGGTACTCGTATTATTGAAATTTGTAAGATAAGCACTCTAAAAATATGCAAGTTTATGCATATAAACGTAAAGCTTTTGGTTAAATGGTTGCTGAATTTAATGGGGAAAGGCAGATATTAAAAGGAAAATACCGTTTTATATTACATTTGTAAATATAAAAAATGTGCGGATTCTAGAAAATGTAGTACATTTCATGAATCAGAATGAGACACACATATAGGGTGTAACAAAAAGATGTACAGTAAATTTAAACACAGTGTCTGGAATTGAAAATAGTCGATTTAAGCTATCTTATGGTATAAAAAATGGATAGTTGTAAATAATTAGCACAACAGAAATAAACTTTAATAAAAGTTCAAAATTAAGTCCCAACACATGTTTATTCAATGTTTAAATACTAGTGATAGAATATTTTGAAAAATAAAAGGCTTTTGTCTAAGCTAATTAGCGGCTTTAATAATTCTATATTGTATTTATTTGTTCTTTACTTACTATTTCTACGAAGTAAAGCTTCTTTTTTCATAAAACTCCAAAAATAGAAGTCAACATGACCGTAATCAGGATAGGTCTAACGGGTTCCCTACCAATTCTTGTACCTATTCGTTTAGTCTAGTGGACGGATGCGCCATTTTCACTTCTTCTAACTCGTACTGCAAAAATGTTGACTATTAACCCTTTCAGGTCCATGTTGCCAATGGTAGCCCATGGTGGCCCATTGTTGCCAATTGTGGCAACAAGCGCTATTCTCATTAAATTAGGCTGGAATAATATTCAAACGAATCATACACAAAATCTGTACCACATAAACAACTTTATTCAATTTTTTGATTAAGCGACTAGTTTCGGCCAACTGGCCATCTTCAGGCCTACAATATAAGAACTTATGTCTAAGGAGAAAAAACATACAGATCAACAATACTTACATTCATATATAAAATTATCTTCTACACCAGATTATTGACATTGGACAGAATGAGTTACAAGATTAATTAAAAGTATAGATGAAGATTATGTGGTAAACATAAGTAAAAAATAAATGTTATAAAGGTTTAAATATTGAAAATTAGGAATTAATTAACAAGTAATCACCGGTAAGGTGATCAGAAATGACGGGAGTGTGCGACATCCCTGTTAAAAAATTGAGAGGTGATCCAAAGTTATAGGAGTATGTGACATCCCTATTGAAAGAAAAAAGATTAACATGGTCAATTCTCAAATAATCACCCCACTTCGCACAAAAACGCCTCCTTCAACAGTCTCCTTTATAGAGCTTTTTCCTTACCTCTTTCTGATCATGCTTTTTCTAAAGAAATTAATATCATAAAACAACTTGCAATTAATAATAAATATCCACTCGAAGCCATAAATAAAATTTATTTCAAACTATACACAAAATTCAAACTTAGCTTCAACATAAGTACAATACAAACGGAACCTGTTTCATTTATAGGCTCACTACATTTCTTTGGTCCTATTTCCTATATGTTTTCAACCGTTTTCAAAAAACATAACATTAGAGTAGCCTTTAAAACTAATAGTAGCATTGGTAATATGTTTATTAATACAAAAGATTTAGTTCCTCCACTTCATAAATCAGGTATCTACCAAATCAATTGCTTGTCCTGCAATTCCATCTATTTAGGTCAGAGTGGCCGCAGACTAGATACACGGTTCCGCGAACATTGTCATCATATCAATAAGTATAAAGGCACGGACATCTGTAATACTCAATCTAGTTTTGCTAACCATATACTTTCAACCAACCATGATTTTTCTATTTCTAGTGTTTCCCTTATTCATCCCTGCACAAAAGGTACTAGAATGAACTTATTGGAGCTATCTGAAATCCACAAAGCACTCAATAATAAAGATTACAACTGCCTTAACGAACAGATACAAACAAAAGAAAACTATATCTTTCTTAATCCTCACAATTACTAAACATATTTGACCTATGCAATTTTAATAGTCATATTTACATTCTCATAATTGTATTTCATTTATTTACTTTTCTCATCTTGTCTATTCATACTTCTACTGTCACTTTTTCTTCTTTTTTCTTCTTTTCATTAACCTAATATTTAATTGGCCTCGTTTCATCAGTTTTACAGCACCACCTGTTTACTTACCCAGTAATTAGTCCATCTCTGATATCTCTATTCTAATATTCTGGCATATCTTACTTATGTTTAATCCATATCATTTCTATTTTATTTCAATTTAATTGCTACCTTTTAAACAAATTTCTGTGTTTTTTAATAAACTTATTGTTCACCTTAATTTAAATTGTTAGCGCCATTGTTGACATTGACATATGACATTACTTAATTTTACTTTTTCATTTCCGGTTTCCGCCATCTTGTCTATTCTTGCAAGACATAATTTTGAGATTTTCAAATTTTGCTCTTAATTTTACTAAATTTACTCAACTTTTAACCTTTATCTGGTTAAAAACAATTATTTGAGAATTGACCATGTTAATCTTTTTTCTTTCAATAGGGATGTCACATACTCCTATAACTTTGGATCACCTCTCAATTTTTTAACAGGGATGTCGCACACTCCCGTCATTTCTGATCACCTTACCGGTGATTACTTGTTAATTAATTCCTAATTTTCAATATTTAAACCTTTATAACATTTATTTTTTACTTATGTTTACCACATAATCTTCATCTATACTTTTAATTAATCTTGTAACTCATTCTGTCCAATGTCAATAATCTGGTGTAGAAGATAATTTTATATATGAATGTAAGTATTGTTGATCTGTATGTTTTTTCTCCTTAGACATAAGTTCTTATATTGTAGGCCTGAAGATGGCCAGTTGGCCGAAACTAGTCGCTTAATCAAAAAATTGAATAAAGTTGTTTATGTGGTACAGATTTTGTGTATGATTCGTTTGAATAACTCGACCACATTTGAGAATATGGATAATCTTTCGTCATTGGAATAATATTGTTATTATCGTTTTGTATCTGGGATATCATACTATCGATTTTGGTGGGGGTTTCTTCAAGGACAAATTCCTGTCGTCAGTCCAGAAGCAATAGATCCGCTCATTTAGTTGAGATATTGCTTTAATACAGTGCGCTTTGAGGTGAAAACATGTCTGATACTAGCAAAAATAAACTGTTTCAAATATTGGTAAGTCAATATGTACGTGAACAAATGAAAGGCTGACGAAGTATTTACTAGAAAATGCTACTCAAAAAGCCTATGGATTATTATGTAAAGATGTAACAGTGCCAGAGATGTACATCTTTTACGTTCCTACTATAAACTTTAATTGGAGCCGTGATTTTTTTGTTTTCGGGACCTAAGATATTTTGTTATGAAGTTATGAGCAGGAACAGTTTCTTAGTCATTTTAAAATTTATAGGATTCAGCCCTCCGTCAGCTTATGTACCTGAAAGTGTTTATTACACGCTTGGGAGTTTTCTTTGCTCTTCTTAGAGAAAACTGCATGACACTTGTCGATCCTGAAAAAGTAGTATCTTTAGATGAATGTTTGGTGTTGTGTCCATTCAAAAGACTGATGCAATTGAACATTACAACATAAATATGAGGGCAGTAGATGCTGTAAATCAAGATATAGAGCCTTATAGCTGTACTAGAAAAAGTTACACATGGTTCAAAAAAATCGGATTAGCGTATGGTGCTAAATTTAATATACACGAATGCTACAGAAAAGACAGTACAGTTCTGGATTTCACAAAAGCACTTATCAACGATCTCTTATTCGAATATACCAGTCAAACATGTTTTTGCAAGTGAAGTAAAAAACAAAGGAAAACGCAGAAAAAGGAGAACTTGCAGGGTGTGCTACCAAACTGATAAGAAATGGACTTACACTTCCAATTTTTGTTGAAATTGTGAGGATGGGCCAATATATTTACGCTCCATTGAACATTTTGATAAATATCATGATTACAATTAGAAATATAGGTAAATAAACCAGTATTTTTGTAATTATTGTTTTTCTTAGTCTTCATCTCCCTTCACTCCCCTCCCTCCCCCCTTCAAAAATTTTTGGGGATCCTAATCTTACATTTAGTTGGGTGACATATAAGGCATACCTAACTAATTTTTCTGGTTGTTTCAAAGAAGGTTAAGTTGTTATTCACTTCCCTCCCTCCATTGCCACCCTTCTATTCCTTATGTGCATTAGAGTGGTGCGAACTTTAAAATTTGGAAAAAGCAGAACACCTGGGTGTGAAAAAGTAGTGTATGATTAATCCAAGTAAATTACCTCTATGACAAAAAATTATTGGACTGCGTTTTCCACCTCCCTAAGACCAAATTATTTATCTAGGATAAAACGGCGGCAGGGGCTGGATAATAAACCCAAATCGTAATATTTTTTTGGAGAAAATGGATTATATTCATTTATAAAACCTGTTTAACGATCAGGCATCGTTAAAATAAAATTATTAAAAATAATTAAAAAAAAAGTCAGACGTCACGAGCCTTTTGTAAATATTACATTTGTAGGTTACTTACTTTATTTTACCATGCAAAACTAAAGAAAGTTTTTAAGCAATCGTAGAAACATAATTTGACCTTGGCAACATGGTTTTGCTCCCCCCCTCCTATCCCACAACGTTCGTACCTACCACGCCGGCGCCGCGCGGTCGAACCATTTAGCAGTTTATAAATAGACATTTTTAAACGGCATACTAGTATTTCAGCCGTTGAGCGAGCATGTAGTGTGTTATTTGAGTGTTATTGTATTTTGTGTAAATTAGTGTAAACTGAACAATTATCATTATGTTATTAAAACCTTGAAGTCTTTAAAACAGACAGTCAACGACTATTTGATATTGCATCCTGCAAATGTGCTGATTTTTCTTTATGTTTGTGTCCAAAACAAAGCAAGGTAGGTTAAATTTAAAAAAACAAAATAATATACATATAATACACTTATCATATCTTAAGTCAATGTGACATAAACTGTAAAATTTTACTAATTTATTTTTCATTGTACACAAAATTGTTTAAAGTAAAACTGAAAAAAAAAAAAATCTAAAGTGTTCAGCGTTCGGTTTCTAACAATCCCATTTTTTTAGGTACCTGTATTGGAACGAGCATTTCTCCTAGATCAGAGAACATCCAGAAAGATGGTGATCGTCGGTGTTGACCGCTAAGAATTACAACGGCAACAAAGACGAGATAATAGAGCTTTCACTAGTAACCTCAAAGTCACTGACTACTATGAGTGAAAAAAGAAGTGAACCTCATAGAAATAACGATAGTGGAATGGGACTTGATTTAAACAAACTCAACACATCAGCGGCGTCCTCTTATTCTAATTTCAGAAATTTAGCTAGCCTACCAATACTAGCTAAAACTTTGGATAGAAACGGCGTATTCGATAGGGCAGGTGCAGCTATAGCATCCGCCGTTTTAAAAGATTACGGAATAGTTAAAGTAGATGACCTTTAAAATGACATAGATCGCTATAAAGTTAGAACGGTTCGTGACAATGAACGTCAAAATTTGCAGAAGAAAATTACTGATTCTGTATTTTTGCGTGGCCTTTATTTTGATGGTCGCAAAGACAAAACTCCTACTTTCTCTAAGAACAGAAAAAAAGCATTATAGAAGAACATATTGTTCTAATACAAAAACCCGAGTCCAAATATCTTGGTCATATTTCACCCCCTAGTGGCTCAGCGCAAAATGTGTTACAAAGTATGTTGGATTTTTTTCAATCTTCTTCAATTTCTACAAATTTGCTAGATGCGGTAGGCTGTGATGGAACTAATTGCAATACTGGATATAAGGCAGGAATAATAACTCGTTTAGAGAATAGTTTACAGAAGCCAATGCAATGGATTATTTGCCAGTTTCATACCAATGAAGGGAGGTCTAAGGCATTTAGTACAGCATTTGGATGGAACCACAACTGGCCCTCGAGGCTTTCAAGGACCTATTGGAAAAACATTAGGGAATTGTGAGAAACTTTGAACGAATCGAATCTTCACTTTCAGATATGCCGACAAACGATTTAAGTTCGAATAAGTATATGTATGACATGTGTCAAGTAATAATGAGTGGACCAAAAGTATGGCAAAGCGAGATCCTGAAAAGCTCAATCACTCGAGATAGGTAACAGAATTCTTAGGCTGTATGTGGCTACCGAAGAGCCGTCGGTTAGTTTAATTACATTAGCGACATTCATAGTAAAAGTTTATGCACCGATGTGGTTTAAAATTAAGCTTCATTCTTCGTGCATTTATAGATCCAAGCATATTTTTGAAATCATTAGATTATGCACGTACTTAACAGAAGATCTTAAAAATATAGTACATTCTGTAATTCAAAGAAATGGTGACTTTGGACACCCTGAGAACATATTGCTAGCAATGCTTTGGGATAAAAGAAGTTATATTAGAAAACTAACCTACCATAGAATACTTAAAGTTCGCAGTAATAAAAATGATTTGATCAATAATAACAGCATCCGCAGTTTCATTATTCCCAAGTTTAACTTTGGTTGCAAAGAGTATATTGAGTTGATAGATTGGCAGAACATTATATACTACGAATCCCCTATTACTAGAGATCTATCTGAAGATCAGTTAAAGCAAGTTGTAGAAAACCCTGATTCTTCTCCAGTTTCCTACATCAGAGGTTTGCCGTGTCATACACAAGCAGTCAAGAGGGCAGTAAAACTCTTCACGCAATTTTATAGTAAAGGCAAATATCTGGTTGGCTTAAATAGAGCTAGGTGCAATGCAAACTAACAAAATTTTCAAGAGAGAAATATTGCAAATTTCTTTAATACCGGCTACTAATAGTAACAACATAATAATAGGGAAATAAATTCCATATTAAAATGAAACTCATTGCAAACCTAAAGTTTAACATTAGAATTCTTGTCGTTATACCCATTTCTAACCTTATTTTAAAACCTTTGGATTATAGTTAAGGTTTTTTGTTGTCTATAATAGTACATAATATAGAAGAGGCATTATAAAAGGCCATTTTAGGCGATTTAGATGATGATAATATTAAATATATTAAATATAGAAGTTAACAGAATTAACTTCAAAATTATTGTTTTTAAATGATTTAGCACCCTGTATACTATAACACCCTGTATAGCCACTACATAAAACACGTGTTAACATGGATTTTTAACGTTTTATTAAATATCTCGTAAACAATGTTTAAAATGTAATTAATTAAGGAACAAAATAAAGAATGTCTTTAAAGGGCATAAGGCCTATCACCTCATCGCGTTCGGCTGGTCGAAAGTCAAGTCCCCGGTTTATCTTGGTCCTGGACACTGCAACGTGGAGACGTGGTACCGTCGACCCCAGTGGCGGCGATATCCTAATTCGCTGACTCTTAACAGACACTGAAACGGGCAGACGTGGTACCGTCGACCCCATTGGCGGCGATATCCTAATTCGCTGACTCTAACAATATACGAATGTTGGCGAACTTCTAACTAACGTAAGTAATTATTGTAATTTAAATTTTAAATAATAATTAATAAATAATGTGGTTAGTTTATTGTATTTAATCATGTTTACCATTTTTTATTTTTTCATAATTTTTTTGTTTTTACTTTTGACAAAATGTAGGATTTATATATTATTGAAAATTTAAAGTTTCGTATTAAAATTCTATAAAACGGTAAGATATTTATCAAAAAAATGTTTTTCTTGAATATCTTGCATTGCTTGCATTCCATATACTTTGCGGTTTTTTTTGAGCAAGTAATATATGTTTTGTTGCCTAACCTTGGATATAGATATAAAAGTAGTGTGTGAAACTTTTTGCTGGTCCTCTAAAATTTTCTATTACCAAAATGGACGTTTTCCTTAGTTAACTAATTACGAATATATGGACGGTGTTCCTTTCCAAATTTTTAATGGATCAAGAACACGAGAAAAGCCACAACAGAACTATAAAACTAAGTGATCGGAGTAGTTCGACTAGTAGAGAGCGCACATTGAACATTGCTAATAATAATTATAAATTAGCTGGATAAACCTAATGGAACTTTTATTGCTATCATTAAGAGAATTCGAGAGTAGGGCTCTTAAACCGTTGCATCGCAATTTCTCTGTGTGGTAAATTTAATCCCCATTCTCTGGATACTCGAATTGTGGATACAAGTTTTTTATTGGCACTCACTACCGTATCATCTGCTCTATTTAATTATATAGCTTGAAAATACCTTTTTTACATTAAAATTTTTAGCATATTTTAACTCATTTATTAAAAAAAAAGTAAGTTACTTGTGACAGTCCATAAAGTCTTGCCCTCACATTCCATAAAGTATTGACTGTACATTATTTACTTCTCATATTTATAACCCAATCCTTTAGTATCAAAGTTTGGTCCTAAATACTTCCAATTCAGGGCCGGCCCCAGGGTAGGGTGATCTGGGAGTCCGCCCGGAGCGCAATGATCTAAGGGCGCCAAAATCAAGGAAAATTAAAATAAACTGATAAAAATAATTAAGTTACAGGCTTTTATAAAATGCAGTACAAAGTAAAGAATATTTTTTTATCATTCTGATATCATATCAATAAATTATTTTTTATAATATTGCATTGTCATCGGACCCTTGTAAGTATTCCAAATTTCATTGAAATCGGTTCACGGGAATTTTCTCAAAAACGTGTTGCAAGATTTGACTGATAGTTGACAAGATTAAGAGGCGGCAGGCGGAATTTATCATTTTTATTTCTGAGCACATAATTTAAAGATTAAGGCAAAATCTAGTTGAATTCAATTCAACATGACAGAACCACTCAACCACCGCCTTTCAAGAATTGACAAGTTTTTCGGCCCGTGGCAACACGACTATACAGGAAACAACAATTTTGAAACCAAGCGGAACAAGATATAACAGCACTTTTTAATTGCATATAAAAAGGAAGTAGACTTAAAGCAATGCCTTATTTGCCACTAGACTTCGGCTGGTGCGAAATAAAATTGTTTAAATTGTTAGTGCAAAAAAGCTTTAAAAAAGTGCTTGTGCAAATTGTCCAGTGCGTTTGGCTTCTGTGTGTGGGGGGTAGATTTTTTTAAGCTAGTGGCACACACGGGGGATTTAAAAAATTAGAGTTTACATCAAAAAATGGCTTGTGTGGTATCAAATAAAAGTTGATTGAACCTGCAGTTGAATAAAATTTATTTTATTTGTTTAGGCCAGTGGCACACAAGGGAAGGATTTCAAAAATTAGAGTTTACATCAAAACATGGCTTGTGTAGTATTAAATGAAAGTTAATTGAACCTGCAGTTGAATTAAATGCATTTTATTTTTCAAGCCAGTGGCGCACGAGGAAGGTATTTCAAAAATTAGAGTTTATATCAAAAAATGGCTTGTGTGGTATTAAATTAAAGGTAATTGAGTCTGGAGTTGAATGAAATACATTTTTTTTAAGTAAATGACGCATAAGAAGGGGTTTTTAAAAATAAGAGTTTAAATCAAATCATGGCCTGTATGTTATCGAATGAAAGGTAATTGAGTCCGATGTTGAATAAAATACATTTTTTTAGGCCAGTGGCGCACAAGGGAGGATTTCAGAAATTATAATTATTTAAATCAACTCGTGGCTTTTTTTGAAATTAGTATTATCTTTTTTTTTTTAATTAATTTGTTCCAGAAATCAAAATGTCCGATATTAAGAGAAAACCCTCTGGAAGCGAATTTAAAAAGCGGAGATTAAACAAGCAAACACAGCTTCAAAAACAGTCAGATACGCTGCAGAACTTCTTAAAAGAAGGTAGTTTCAACGCTCCCACAACCGACCAACATTTCAACAACGCCCAGCACCTAGGTACTGACTTTCCGGATATGGGCCCCCCCTTTGGACGCAACCTGAAATAGTTAGTTTATTTTGTTATGTTATTGATGTTTTCTTAAGTACTTTGTTTTGTTAAATTATTTCGCATATATATATATATATATATATATATATATATATATATATATATATATATATATATATATATATATATATATATATATTATTGAATTGTAGTCGTCCGTGGCATCCGTATAGATATGACCCTTGATGGCATCCGCCTAATATACACCATGTATACTGAGAAGAATTTAAAAATACTAATAGCGTATTTCGTGAACTCTCTAAGTCTGACAACACTGATCCGTTTGAAATTGCATGAAATGTTACTAGTTTGTGTAAAATTCAGCCCCTTTTAGACCTTAAAACCATATGTGTTTATTTTACGGACGTTTAGTTGTACTTTGAATAAAGACCCAAAAATAGATATTTGGGTATTGCTCACATTTCTTTTACTTTAAATAAATAAAGTGCCTTGGTTTATTTGGTCATAAATTTTTATTTAATTTTATAGGCGACAGATATATTTTGGAAAACATATTCTTTATCTTCTGGTTCAGTAAATTATTTTTAAAAACATGAGGAACTAAAACACATGTAATTTTTTAAAACAGTTAAAGCCCCATCTTTTGTTTTACAGCGTGTGGAGGTGTATTCGAAATAATATAATTTAACAAGATATATACAGTAGGAAAACAAAAACATGAGTGTTTACAAATTTAAAAAATATCAGTGGCGTTAAAATATAGAATAAAATTAAAAAGCTTGCAATTAGTTAGAATTAAAATAAACGTTAGATAAATATTTTATGTCTGTTTTAATGTTTTTTTAAAATGTATCATTTTAGGGATAGTTCTTTTGTTTTATTTGATTTATTTTCGAGAATTTGTACATTTTCAAAACCAAAAGAGTGCAAAAAATGTTCTATATAGAACTTGTGTATTTCTTATGACTCCTAAAAAGACAAAAAACAGTCCAAAAATGACGTTCTCCTTAGTAAACAAAATCAATCAAAGAAAAACTGTAATAAGGTTTTTTTTTTCTAAAATTTTACTTTAAACTTAAATTGGAGTTAATATAAATTTGGGTTAAACATGTAATATTAATGGATTTTTAGTTTTATAATGTTACTATTTTCTATTAAAACGGAAAAAATAGTTGTTTAATTATAGATAAAAGCACAAGATTGTATGCCGTGGCTGGTGTTTCATAGCCGAAGCGAAGATTTATGTTTAATTAAAATTTAAAATTGTCACTTATCCTCAAATTTCTTAAATACGGACAATTTTAGGAAAGTTATGTATAAAAGAAAACATATAGAAAATAATTTTGCAAACAACTTTTATTCAAGGAAGTTTCTTCTCCAAGTATAAATAACAGATACATTCAATAGAGTAGAAAAATGCCCTTGTATAAAGTAGCCCCAGATGTTCTGACTATGCCCAAAATCTAATCAGGTTACCACATAATAGATTAAAGCTTGTTTAAATTTTAGTGTTTTTCTCTTTATTCGCTTTTGAGTTATGTTCAAAATTTAAAATTTTCACTTATCCTCAAATTTCTCAAATACGGGTCATTTTACGAAAATTATGTATAGAAGAAAAAATAATTTTGCCAAAAAATTTGAATCAAGGAAGTTTTTCTCCAAGCGTAAATAACAGATATATTCAATAAAGTAGAAAATTACTCTCTCATAAAGTAACCCCCTGATGTTCCAACTATGCCCAAAATCTAAGCAGCTTGCCGCATGGTAGATTAAAGCTTAAATTTATAATTTGTTGCTTTTTTTAATCCGTTTTTGAGTTCAAAATGTTCAAAATTCTAAATTTTCACTTTTCCTCAAATTTCTCGAATACGCTCCATTTTAGGAAAATTATATATATGGAGCAAAAATTCTAGAGAAAATTCTAGAGAAAAACTTTTATTTAAAGAAGTTTCTTCTCTAAGCAAAAATAACAGATGTATTTCATAAAGTATAAAAAGATCCCCCATACAGTACCCCCAGATGTTCCGACTAGGCCCAAAATATAATCAGTTCACCGAAGGGTGGATTAAGGAGGTCCTTTCGCCACACCTCTCGCCTCAAATGTTAAAAAAAAAGTTATTAGATTATGACTAAAATTAATTTTTTTCTAATAGTTGAAGTCCTTATTTATCTAATACTGAACTTTTAACTATACCTTACCTTGCAAATTTTTGAGAATTTTTTTTTTAAATGTGAGTATTTGTACAGTGCCTCACGAGAAAGTAAGTCCTCAACAACAATTCTCGAATTATACTATTATTTATTGATTAGATGGAGTAGAAAAAAACTAAAATGTTTGAATTCAAAAGATAACTCAAATTTCAATGTTTCATATTTTTGATTTCGATCATTCTTACTTGAGAGTAATTAGCATTTCTTTCTCCTGTATGGAAGGTAGACACATAAGAAATATATAACAATAATAATACTATTTTATCATTTAGGTTCCCAATACGCATTCTAGGGAGGTCCTTTCGCCACCCCTATCGCCACCAATGTTAAATAAAAAATATTAGATTATGACTAAAATTTATTTTTTTTTCTAATAGTTGAAGTCCTTATTTATCTAATGTTGAACTTTTAACTATACCTTACCGTGCAAATTTTTGAGAATTTTTTTTTTAAATGTGAGTATTTGTACAGTGTCTTATAAGAAAATAAGACCTCGACAACAATTCTCGAATTATATTATTATTTATTGATTAGATGGAGTAGAAAAAAACTAAAAATAGGGTTTTTGAAATATTTAAGTTTTGTTTTTTACAATAAAATATATAGGTTACCTTGGAATTTATTGAGAAATTAATATTAAAAAAAAATTTGAAGTAACCTAGTTGAAAATTTTTTGGGATTTTTTAATATTAATTTCTCAATAAATTCCACGGTAACCTATATATTTTATTGTAAAAATCAAAACCTAAATATTTCAAAAACCTTATTTTTAGTTTTTTTCTACTCCATCTAATCAATAAATGATAGTAAAATTAATTATAATTCAAAAATTGTTGTTGAAGTCTTACTTTCTCATAAGACCCTGTCCAAACACACACATTTTTAAAAAAAAAAAATTCTCAAAAATTTGCACGGTAAGGTATAGTTAAAAGTTCACTATTAGATAAATAAGGACATCTACTATTAGAAAAAAAATAATTTTAGTCATAATCTAATATTTTTTATTTAACATTGGTGGCGAAAGGACCTCCTTAAAGCTTAAGTTTACAACGGATTCAAGAGCCCCCGAAACGTAAAAATCCGTCAAAAACTTGAGGTCGAAAAAAATCATGATTACTATACTCTCCTTATCTGTATGTACACAGATAGGAAACAAATAAAACTTAAGAATTTTTTTTTTCTTGAAAATCAACACGCATTGTAGTAGAATAAAGAAATTTGATTATTTTTTATTTAACCAACTGTTTGTCACTAACGCAGTATAACATTTATAATTAATATTTAAGGTAGGTACTCCATAAAGTAAAATAAAAAATATGATATACATAGGGTAAAAATTGTCTTACAGCTTGTATTTAAACCAACCACTTCTCAAACTATCCTTACATTTATTTTTAAATATTTGTAATTATGATTTTTATCCTCATTTCAGTAATATATTTGCTCTACTTCTAGCTTTAATAGTCAAAATTACTGTAAAAATTAGAGAAATATTAGACAACATTCAAACTTTGGATTTTGCAAGAGATTTGTTTCCTTTTTATTTTTTTTTATGATCAAATAACTCGGATATTAGCCATTCCAAAACTTATGCAGCGCATGTGTTACATAAAATAGACATTTTTATTTATTAAACTTAACATTTTTTATAATGTTACAAACAAATTATTTTCTAAAGTTTTAATAGTTGGTTAAATTTTTAAATACAATACTAAATAAGTAACATATGCTTGACTGGCTCAACACTTGATTTCAGAGCTTATTATTTACAATGGAAACCTTTACAATGGAATCCTTTACAACGAAATGATTTATTATTACCTATTTGAGAGCGGTTCAACGAATTAGAATCTCTTTTTAAAAACATTTTAGGCATATCGAATGATCTAAAAACAAATTGGTCTCTTCGCCCTTTAAATTCATTCGCGTATACAAATTTACCAATGGATTATTTCTGGCAATAATTATTATAATATTGAAAACTGTTCATAAGGCCAAACTTTATTCTCGTGTGTTATTTAAAAAATGTTTTTTTTTATTTTATTCTATTAAAAAGCATGTTAAATTTGAGATTAAAACTTTATCATGAATTTAAATAGTTTTTCAAAAAATCAAAGAAGCAACATATACTTTCCAATTATACAAGGTTCTCTAAATAAGTAATACAATATCAAAGTTTTCCGTACTGATTTTAAAGACGTGTATAGTGCAAAAGAAACATTTGAAAACCATTTTTTTGGAGTAAATGGTTTTCATTATTATTCAAAAATGTTTACCGATGTACTACTTTTTAAATTTTAAACAAATCTTTATACGCACCAGTACGGAAATACATCATTTTCCCATTTTCTTTAATTGTATTTTATATCACCATTTATAAGAACGTTTCTTAAAGTTTAATTTGAGTTAAGCATTCTCTATACCTAAAACTAATAATTTTGGGAGAATTTTAAATCTAAATGACAAAAAAGATAATTCACAAAATAGTTTAATTTTAACTGGCCACTGGTTGACTGGAAATAGACTGTGTGTTAATTAGTGATTAGAATTTTACTAGCTGCAATTTATTGATTGAAATTTTTTTTACAATATCCTTAAAATTTAATAACTATTTATGAAAAATGTGTTTATTGGAATCGTAAAAATATTATTATTTTAAAAGATATTTTTTATTAAATATGTGTAAAATGTTTTTATTGAAACGACAATTTAAATAAATACATAAGAAATAGTAATAAAAAAAAAGTAAAAAGAAAATTTCAAATAAATGGTTAAATAATATTAAAATTTATAAAGTACTAACTAGTAACTACCTATTTGTGACAAATGTGTTTATTGGTTTCGTATATGTTATTGTTCTTATTTTAAAAAACATTTTTCAGCGAATAAAAGTAAAAATGTTTTTATCGAGACAAAAAATGTATCGAATACATAGAATAAAGAGCAATAAAGCAATTTTAAATTTAGAATGAGGATATATAATGCTTGGCATTCTATATTATACTCTTCACAGTTTAACAGACCCTCTTAACCAGCGTTTTTTTTATAAACATTTTTTTTTTGGGAATAAATAGGCTTCCCAATTTTTATTTAGATTTTTTCTTTTCGTAATTAATAGGCTTCATCTCCTTATAGAGCTTGATTTTTATTAAACATTTCAAGTTAAAATAATACTTCTTTTAGATGAATGATTTTTTTTTTAATTTTAACCCAACTTAACCCCCTACTGTTATTCAGATTTTTTAAAAATTTAATAGGTTGCGTCCTCTAATAGGACTTGATTTTTCCTGAAAATTTAAAGTTGATATCATGTTTCGTTTTTGATTTATGATTTTTTTAAAGTTTCAATCCCCCACTAATCTCCCCATTTTTAATCGGATCTATTTAAAAATCAAGAGACTTCGTCATCTCATAGAGCTTGATTTTTTTTTTAATTTCAAGTTGGTATCATGTTTCGTTTTAGATTTATGATTTTTTTACATTTAAACCCCGCTTAAACCCCTACTTTTATTATTTTTTTTTTAATTCACTAGACTTTGTCCCCTTATAGGACTTGATTTTCCCTTAAAATTTCAAGTTAATATCATGTTTCGTTTTTGATTTATGATTTGTTTAAAGTTTTAACCCCCCCTTAAACCCCCCTTTTTTAATCAGATTTATTTTTAAAAATAATAGTCTTTGTTCTCTTATAAAGCTTGATTTTTCCTGAAAATTTCAAATTTATATCATATTTCGTTTTTAAATTATGATTTTTTAAGTTTTAACTCCCCTATAACCCCCTATTCTTAATCAGATTTTTAAAAAATTATTAGGTCTCGTCCTCTCATAGAACTTCATTTTTCCTAAATGATTTATAATTTTTTTTAAGTTTCAACCCTCCCTTAAACCCCTCATTTTTATTCCGATTTTTTTCAAAATCAATAGGCTTTGTCCCCTTATAAAGTTTGATTTTTTCTATAAATTTCAAGAAGATATCATGTTTCGTTTTTGAGTTATCGTGCGGACAAAAAACGTAACATCGGACGGACAGACAGACGGACAAAAGTAAACATATAATACTCTTCACAGACTACTGTGTGAAGAGTATAATAATGTTGTAAATATTTGGTAAAATATTATTACAATTTATTAATTTCTAATTAGTCTTAGCTACGCTTTGCCTATGAAACACCAGCCACGACATTAAATCTTGTGCTTTTTTGCCTAATAAAACAAATGACAATTTAACATTTATCTATTAAAAATGTTGTTTAAAATAAAAATAATATTAAACGAATTCAATAGATTTGTCCCAAATAGAAATAGGTACTAAATTTTTTGTATTGACGTACCCTATAAAGATTTGTTTAATATTAAAAAAGTAGTACATCGGTAAAATTTTTTGACTAATAATGAAAACCTTTTACTGCACAAAAATGGTTTTCAACTGTTTATTTTGCACTATACACGTCTTTGAAATCAGTACGATTTTTATATAAAACTGGTTATAGCGTGTGAAATACCCTGTATAATCTCAGACTATTTTATTGTTATAATAAGAAAGGCAAGGAAAATTCAAATATATGAAATACAAGGTGTCCCATTTTGGAAAACTTTGATATGTATCACTTTCTTGGAGTACCTTGTATAATTGGAAAGTATAATGTCGCTTCTTTGATTTTTTAAAAAATTATTTAAATTTATGAAAAAGTTTGTGTTAACTGGTAGTCATAGAATGGAATAAATTTTTTTTTTTAAATAACACACGAGAATAAATTTAGGCCTTACCTCGGGAACTGTTTACCTGAACAATTTCTAGATTTTTCAACAAAATCGTTGGAATAAAATATGTTTAATTTTGTAACTTACCGCTATATCTCGCGATAAAGGTATATTTTTTTAAAAAATATAATTGTTTTTCACAAAAAAAGTTTGATGTGTTTCATTATTTGTCAGGTGTAACGAAAAGAAAACATGTAAATATGTTTAGTTTTGAAAGAAATTCGTAGGAAAATTAATGATTCCACGTCGTTTATATAGATACTAAAAGTTAGTCATTTTTCAAATATTTAAAAAAAAACTTGGTTTCTTGTACCCAAAGCGGCTTTTTATTGACACTTTAAAGACTAAAAAAGATATATTTTTACTGCCTAGGCAGAAAAAACAGACTTACTATGTAACGTTCCAGGTAATAAGTTAATTCAAACGGAAAGTTGATGGAATAATATTTATCCGCGGATACGAATGACTTTAAAGACCTAAAAATTATATGTTGGAGTTCTTGCTATTTAATGATTTTAATTTAATTAATTGAAAGTAGTGTACTGAATTGGTAGTATAAGAATTGTATTTGTAATCTTGGGCTAAATGTGTTTTCCCCTCTCTGCTCCCATAGTTGTTTGGCGGCAAAAAACCTAACTTTAAAAGAAAAAATATATATTTTGAATCATTGGTTAGTCTTAATGTTTTGTTCAATCGGTTAATCGGTATAAAAATTATATTTTGTTTTAAATAATATTTTAAACTGAATTAATAATTTTTTCAATAAAAATGATAATTTTTATTTATTTTTTAACTTTCATGACACTAAAGTCCATCTAAACCAAAGATTTCAGCGAATAACAATATTGAAATTTTCGAGCATCGCCGCCCAGTTTGTCCGCTAATTTCTCCTAGCTTATGCCTTATACGATTAAAAGCGTTTAAATTTTATCAACATTGGCAGACAAATCTGTGCAAATTTTTATACAAAACAAAACTGTTCCTCACAGATTACAGTTTAAAAAGTGACAGAATAAGTGTACCTAATTTAACCAGTATATTTCAAAAGATATAATAAAAATAGCTTTAAAAACACGTTATTTTCTCGGAAGTAAATCGCAAGGGCGCCTCATCCTAGTGAAAGCATGTTACAGAATCTATAAAAATGAAAAGGCTGAGTTATAAACCAATATAAGATCTGGCAACAACGAAATGGATGCCATCAAACCGAAAACGGAATATACAGAGGCCACCAGGTACTCAAAATGAATATGTATATCATTGGATGCCATTACCTCCTTTAAATATATCTCAGAATATACAGCACACGAAAGTGGCGGCAGTTGCGGTCATTGCTCAAACTACCATGTTTAAAAACATACAAAAATAGGCTGTTTTGGCATCCCGCCAATATCTTGCCGAGAGTTAGTAGGGGTAGGATCCTTTCATTTGCGATGAGTTTTATCGAAAGTCCTCGTGGCATCTGTATATCGGATGCCACGAGGACGTGGATGCCACGGCAGACGCAATTTTAACATGGAGGGATGCCACCAAGGCCTATAAATAAATATATATATATATATATATATATATATATATATATATATATATATATATATATATATATTGGATACAGAATTGTAAATTAGTCACATTTGAAAAAGAAGTTGTACTTCGAAACATGTCATGTGTAGTGTTTTTAATTTTTATTTTTTAAAATAAAAGTTTTGTGAAAATCTAACAAATTTGGTTTTACTCATTCAAGTTTAAATTTATATGCTCTGTTGTGATCTGTTGCAAAATTTTGAGTCGTATTAACCCCATCAGCAAACTTTTGCAAACTGTAAATTTTAATATGTCACAAGCTATTGATATGCTGGGCAACTGCAAACTCTTCTTTGAAAACCTGAGATCAGATGAAGCTTTTGAAAGCATCATTTTAGAAGCAACCGAGCTTGCTTCAGAGATTGACGTGAAATCTAATTTCTAAATCACCACACCACGTCATCGTGTCAGAAGCAAAACAAAAACGTTTTTGTATGAGGTCCCGAATGAACTCGTTCAAGACCTCAAACAGAAATATAAAATAGATTTTTTTTTTCACACTATAAATCAAGCAATAAATGCATTGGAAACCAGATATAATTTGCTAAATACTCACAGTAATTATTTCAGCTTTTTGTATAATATTTTTAGTCTAAAAGACATGCCCAGAAATGAGCTACTGGCTCATTGCAAAGATTTGGAAGTAGTTTTAACTGATGGAAATTCAAGCGATCTTAACGCTTTGGAACTAGCCGATGAAATAAGCATTGTTTTGTCATTATTAACAAAAAAGAAAACCCCTGTTGAAGTTCTCAAGTTTATCGCTACACTTAAATTTGCACCAAACCTCAGCATAGCATTAAGAATCCTACTTACATTGCCAGTCACTGCTGCTTCAACAATAATTCAGACGGACTGGATATTTATACGATTCAGTCCGACGAAACACTGAGCGATGGTTCAACCGGCGGGGTCCTAACCGAGAACACTTTACACTCTCGATTATGACCCTACCGGAGGGCTCATAGCCCACTTTTCTAGTGAATTATGACAAAAAACAATAGACTATATACAGGACCACGAATTACCAATGACAACCCTGTTTTTACTAGCTTTTTCAGGGGACAAAAACGAAACTAAGACAAGACATACCTACTTTTACATACAATTACTGATACAAACTAACCAAAATCCCTTAATAATACCCACAGGGCAAGGAGTGAGGGCAGCTATTGTATAGCAAAAATTTAAGGCAAGAACATCGCGGTGTATTATAGGCGATTAAATCGCCATAGCTCTGGTAGGCGACTAGTAGAGCCGCATAATTGCACCATGTACTGTGTACAAGTGCATTGTGTGTGTATATTTTAGACTGACGATGTATATTATATGTTATTAAAAAAATGAATAAAGATTTTTAAATGAAATGAATGCTTCAGGGGAAAGAAGCTTTTTAAAACTAAGAATAATAAAAAAATTATCTCAGAACGATGCAGACGCAAAATTGTCTCAATGGATTTGCAGTGATAGCTATAGAACACCAAATTAGTGACAAATTAGACTTGAAATCACTGGTTCGTGAGTTTGTTAAAATAAAAGTTAGAAAAAGGGCATTTTAATTACTTTGGTTAGTTAGAATTTATTTATAATATGGGATATTAGTTTAGTTAGTTTTGTAATTTTGCCTTAAGTGCTAAATTGCTTATCTTGTTATCTGATGATTGACTTTTTAATAAAACGTGTTTTTATTTTTTTTTTTCAATATTTTCTTGACTTTCTGATATGATCGCATTAGATTTACTTAAAAAAACGGGGGGGGGGGGTGGAGCAAAATTAAGGTTTTGCCCAGAGCGGCCGGCCCTGCTTCCATTTACATCCAACACTTATTTTCTAATTTCATAAAATTGTATAAATAGTTTCCGTGGCGTCTTTTCTTTGAATAAATTATTAAAATTTTAATTATTAATTTTACAAAATCGAGAAATAAATTTGAAAGTGTTAAAAGTTTGACTTTTTAGAAATGTCATATTATTAAACCTGGTCTACATATGGGTTACACCAGATTAACGTTCGTATTAAACTGATTGATAATGAAATGAGAAAAAGGGTAAAAAGTAATGAATTACTGTATCTACTGTGAACCTTTTTAATAAATAATTAATAAAACAGTTATTAGACGGAACGTCCAACTTTGATCATTTAGCGGAATAGACTTAATAATTCATACATAATTTTTTTTTATTTAATAATTTAATTTCGCATCCACCCTAAGGTTATTAGCGACAAGATACATGCAGTGAAAATATAAATACAAAAGTTTAGATTTATAGTTTTTGTCGATTTTGTCGATAAGGTTTGCGTCTTTTAGGTATTTGAACCAGTTCGTTTTGTGGGAGTCTTCACCTAGTAATGTTCTTATGTTTTCAGGAAGGTAATAGGCTTGCCTAGTATTAGTATCTTTAGTACACTCTATGAGTATGTGCTAGACTGCAAGGGGTGTATCGCAAAAATCGCAGATTGGTGGGCCTATATTCTTTAAAAGGTGTTCGTGTGTTTGGTGTGACCTAGGCGAAGGAGATTTAATATGACTTGTTTCTTTTTTGATAGCCCGCTTACTTTACGTAGAAACACATTATTTTTCACTAAGCGCAATTTATTATTCGTTACACTTTGCCACTCGTTCTGGCATTCGCGCACAACTACCATTTTAAAATAATTTTTTAGGTCTTCGAGCGAAGTTTTCTTAAAACTTTCAGAATTGCCACTAGTAATAGATTAACGCGTACATTTATCTGCTTGCTCGTTGCCTGGGATTCCTATATGCAACGGTACCCACGTAAACTTGAGGTTCTGTTTTCGCAAGTTGTTCTACTGTGTTTTTGGGGTAGATTTTTTGTATTGATTGAAGGGGATCTCAGTATGTCTGTGGTAAATAGTTATTAATTATGCCCAAACAATAAATAGATTCACTGAACTAGATGCTTATCCGGTCCTCAATATTGAAGATTTAATATCTAGAGTATCACGATATTCTGTTTTTAGCACTATAGATTTAAGAAGTGCGTACCATCAAATCCCAATTCAAACAGGGGATAAACTATATACCGATTTCGAAGCAAATGGAGCTCTTGTCAATATCTAAAAATCTCCTTTGGAGTTACCAATGGAGTGGCGGCATTTCAAAGAGTTATTAATACCATTATTCAAAAGAAAGATCTCCAAGGAACATATGCGTGTCTAGACGATGTAACTATATGCGGTAATAATCAAAAGAGAGATGATTTGAATCTCTATAGATTTTTAGAAGTTACCAAAAAAGTACAAATTAAGTATTAATGAAGAAAAATCTTAATTTTTCCATAAGATCCATAAATTTACTTTGATATACAATAGAAAATTAAACTATTAAACCAGATGATGATCGTCTCCGTCCCCTAAAAGAGTTAAACTTACCTACCAATCTGTTGTCATTTCGCCGGATCCTGGGAATGTTTTCACATTACGCTAAGTGGATACCCAGTTTCTGTTAAGGCTGCTACCTGCTTCGAAAATATAAAAGAACAGATATCAAAATAATTTGTTTCTGCTATTGACGACAACATTCCATTTGTTATCGAGACGAATGCTTCCGATTTCGCCATAGCTGCTACTTTGTCACAAGATGGCAGGCCTGTTGCTTCCTTTTCTAGAACTCTTTCTAACAGTGAACGAAGACATTCTGCAGTAGAAAAGGAAGCTTATGCAATCGTAGAATCTTTAAGAAAATGGAGACACTACCTCATAGGACGGTATTTTAGCATTATTACAGATCAGAAGTCCGTATCCTATGTTTAACACTACGGGAAAAATTAAAAATGATAAAATTCTGAGGTGGCGTTTAGAATTAGCATGTTATAAATATGACATTATCTACCAACCTGGCAAATTCAATAACACTGCTGATACGCTGTCAAGAGCTGGCAACTTATATATTATAACCGCTTATGTATCTACACATTAACTTAATACTCTTTTCAATCTACACAAGTCCTTTTGTCATCCTGGCATTACTCGAATGGCTCATTGGGTGTGATCTAAGAATTTGCCTTATTCTGTAGATAATGAAAGGAAGATGACACTCTGATGCTCTACTTATTCAGAGATAAAACCAAGATTTCTTAAACACAGAGTCTAATCAAAGTTATTTGTCCCTTTGAAAGACTATCTTTAGATTACAAAGGACCATTACCATCCTTATCCCATAACAAATACCTTTTGACGGTTATAGACATGTATAGTCGATTTCCCTTTGCTTTTCCAACACCAGATGTTTCAGAAAAATCAGTTGTTAAAAATGTATCAAGTCTTTTCTCAATATTTGGTTTACCAAGTTTCATTCACTCCGACAGAGGTTCTGTATTTATGTTTCTAGAACTAAAAGAGTATCTGAACTTAAACGGGGTTGCTACTAGTCGAACAACGGCCTACAACCCCCAAGGTAATGGACAAATAAAGAGAGAAACCGGAACTATCTGGAAAACGATTGAATTAGCTGTGCGAGAGAGAGAGGACTAAAAATGTCTCAGTGGGAAATGGTCACATACTCAAAGTATGTGGAAATGGTTCTTCCTGATACACTTCACTCAATTAGATCCTTATTGTGCACAGCTACTAACAACACTCCACATGAAAGAATGTTTCATCATAGTCCAGTTTTGATGAAGAGACATGTGCGATCAAATAAATATTAGCCATTAGTTGAAGAAGTCCAACTACTAGAAGCGAATCCAAATTACTCGTACGTACTCCTTCCAGATGGTAGAAAAACTACGGTATCCAATCGTCACTTAGCTCCGAGGGAAGGTGAAAAGAACTACGAGCACGCTGAACCAGAAACTTTAAAAAATTTTAAAGGTATTATGGAGTCCGCTTCTATTGAGAACCCTCTGGAATCGATAAATGCACCTGACGTTGAAGTAACCCCTGAAGTTGAGGTAACTTCTGATCCGGTCGCTGATGAATTGTCGACACGATATTCAAAGAAAGTCCGAAGACCTCCCCTTCATTTGAAAGATTACCTTTGTTCTTAAAGATGGGAAGAAGGTGGTGATCTAAATATAGTATAGTTACAATACCCTGTATTATTATTCATAATTGTTAATGTAACATTTGTCGTTTATATTTTATAGTTGTTAAACTGTTAAATAAAGCCTTATATCTATTTGTTCTTACAACATGATAAAGGTTTAAAAAGAAGAGGATCGGTGCCAGTTAATGCAGCACAGCCAACTTCCTGTATATTTTACATGCATCCGTAATATATTTGTTGCTGGTCATGTAACTTACTTCATGAAAGGCAAATTTTAGTAGTGTATAAGGTGTTTCGCTTTTATTGTATAGTGAGAGGGTAGTGTTGCATCCAGGAACTTTAATTGTCCAAGGAGAGTCGATTTTTACCTTATTTGATAGTACATCGGTAATTGTTAGTTGAGATTCTTGTAGGTAGTAGGGTTTTGCTAGTCTAGGTTTATTATTAAGATAATTTTGATATCTATTGTTAAAAGCGTTTGAGTATACCTGTTTTATTTTAGCTGCTGATGTTGACGATGCGTGCGAGAAAGATGGTGTGTTTCTTCTTAGTTAAAGGCATGGTTCTTCAGTCTCACTGTAGATGCTTTGCACGGGTGTTGTTCTGTATATTCCAAGGACGATTATTAAAGCTGAGTTGTGAATGGAGTCTAGTAGCTTCAGAGTAGTACTGGCGAAGGCGTAGGCGACTGACCCATAGTCTATTTTTGACTTTACAATGGCTTTGTAAAGTAATAATAAAGTGTTTTGGTCTGAGCCCCAACTTTTGTATGCCGGTGTCTTTAAAAGGTTAATTCTGTTGTTGCAGGAGAGTGCTAATTGTTCTGTGTGTTTTCATGTTAGCTTACTATCAAATATCATGCCTAGAAACTTAATCGTCGATGTAAGATTTAAGGGTTTACGTGAGGCTTGGACAAGGTGAGCAGTCTGTCTTGGAGAAAACTATGCACTGTGTCTTCTCTACGCAAAATTTAAATCCTGTGGTGTGTGCCCATTCTTGTAGCTTGTTTAGGGCTGTTTGGATAATAATTGTCATTGATGTTAGACATTTTCCTTTTAGATAGACCACCAAGCCGTCGGCATATAGTCTGGCTTTTATATATTTATGTAAATCGTTTAAGATATCGTTTAGGCTGCTGGAAAAAGGGTTTTCTTGGGGATGGATTTAGGAAGTGGTCCCTTTGTTTTGACGGTAAAAAGAGATGTTTTTAGAAAGTTTTTTTAGAAAAGCGAGACAATTGACTTGAATGTTCCAAGTTTGAGTTTTCTTTAAAATTTATTGTTTTTATAATGGTTTGTTTGGTGTTAACTTAAATTAAGTGATAATACCTCTAGGGAACTTATCAGTGCAAGTCAGAGCTGATTGGATATGCTGATACACGTGACTAAACATAAACGATTTTAATTGGTTTTCTATTGATGCAAGAAATTGTTAGTGTGTCAGATCTGATTAGATTTGCTGCTTCACATGACTGAAAATGAACAATTTTAATTAGTTTGGGTTACAAAATCGCTACACTTACACGGAAAGTAGCAAAACTGGACGACAAGAAATGCTTGAAAATGGCTTTGTTTAATGTTATAGATGTCTAGAAATATATTATTTCATTGCCAGCAAAAAACGAAATAAATTATGGATGGATAAACAGGCTTACTTACTTACGTACTGGCTTGCAGGTAAACGATGGGGATGTAACCCAAACATACTGCGATGGATGTATACTGCAATAGTAAGACAAATCATCACTTACGGGGCTATAGCCTAGAGTAACAGAACTAGTTTAGCTATTACGAGAGCAAATATCTCAAAAGTACAAAGACTAGCCTGTGAGCCTGTGTTTGTATTACTGGTGCAATGAGAACCTGTCCTACAGCCGCAATGGAGGTGATCTTAAACCTCACCCTTCTACATTTGAAAATAGAGAAATTGGCAAAAAGGACACGATATAGAATGATCAGGAACAGAGTAATCAGACAAAAGTCTACTTGCTTCAGGACTAAAGATACCTGGTACATGCCCCAGGATGATATGCCAAAGAAGTACAATTTTTCGAAAAACTTCAAAACGACAGAACTGGGCTGCAAGAAAGAATGGAGCCAAGAATCCATCGCGCTTGCAACCAAAAGACGTGCTATTCAGTGGTACACGGACGGTTCCAAAACCATAGAAGGAACTGGAATAGGAGTGTATGGGCTGAGAACCAAGCACTCTGAAAGCTTGGGAAAATACCCAAGCATCTTCCAGGCGAAAATTCATGCCATCGAGAATTGTATCCAGTTTAACATCGAGAGAAACTATCATAGACAAGAGATTATCATCATGTCCGATAGTCAAGCATCCATCAAAGCGCTAAGCTTTTACGTAATCAGCTCAAAAATAGTCTGGAGATGCCTAGAACAATTAATTGAGCTAGACGAGAAAAACAGAGTTACTTTCACTTGGGTCCCGGGACATAACAAGGTACAGGGTAACGAAATTGCAGATAGTCTTGCAAGGAAAGGGGCTCAAACACCCTTTGTAGGACCTGAGCCGTTCTGCGGTATTAGCAGTAACCTAATATTAGGAGAGATTTAAAAATAATTGGGCAGTAGAGGAACCGATAATTGGAATATTAGCTTAGGGCCGAGACAGGCCAAGATAATTCTGGGTAAATATAACCAGAAAAGATCGGAAGCCTGCATCTGTCTGAGCAAGAACAGGCTACGTATTATAACAAGGTTCCTTACCGGGCACTGCCGACTAAAAGGACACCCAAGTAAACTGAGAGTAGTAGAGGAAAATGTGTGCAGATTTTGTAAGGAGGAGGACGAAACCTCCATTCACATTCTAAATGTGTAGCACTCCAAAATCCTAGGGCACTATATCCAGGAGGATATTAAATAGAAGAGGGAGATTTACCTAATTAGAAGCCACTTCAAATCATACACTTCCTTAAGAAAATAGTATTGGAAGGGTCGTTATAGGCATTGAGACATTTCCTTAGTGCATTGACGACAGAAGGGGACACAATAGATCTTTTAGGTCGCAGTATATTAACACCCCATTCTCAACATATCATAACATAATTACTGGCTTACTGAATTTGGCAGGTTACACGACAGCTCTCACCATCGGAACATAGTACATGTTTTTGATCCCCACCCCTGTAGTCAACTACAAATAGCAAACAAAAAACACTACGTGTTACTTTTTCCAGTCAGATGAGGAAATATCCATTATATTAACATTTCTAACTTATTTGAATGGATCTCAAAAACAAGGCTACACAAGTCCACAGCAATCATCAGACCCAACATATTTAAATGCTAGTTGTTGATCTCAATAGCTACCTGTCTCTCAGGATAACCATTCAGACACACAAATATATCAATTTTCTTTTGAAGCTGCACCTTACAGTTAGAACAGTCACTCAGATACGAGTCAACTTTGCAATCTTAAATTCATGTTCTATTTCAATTCATATTGCCAAAACATTAATGTTTCCTATTTTTTACAACTTTTTACATCTCTAAATTATTTTCTCTAATTAATTTCAATATTCTTCTACCACCCATTAGATATAGTTCAGATTTTATTTGTTTAAAAACCCTTTTTTTCTGTTAGTTGTCATTTTAGACCAAAATTAGTCGGGGTAACTTTATACACAAATTATAATATATTGTTGTGGTTTTTCTTATTTCACAACCGAACACTTAAGAGAAAATAGATATTCATTCATTTAACAAAAAAGGTTTATTTATTTTAGTATTTAAACATAAGAAAAGATCCTGTTAGTTTTGAAGCGACCTGTATATTTAATTAGTATTGTCTATTTCTGTAAAAATAATTATTTTGCTGCTTACACCGGACGGCTTTTTAAAATAGGAACGTGAATTTTGGTTACTTCTACCTAAATATAAGTTTAGTAAATTCTAAACGGTCTCTCATTTCTAACAAGAAAGGAACTCGAGGGCTGAACTGCCATCCATATATCCTGCATCCGGTCCTTCCTGATTATAACCTAGCTCGCGGGCAAATTCTAACTCTCCACTGTCTCCTCATCTCATTAGACACTTCTACCTGCCTTTCAGAGAGTGTTGCACAGGTATATATCTGTGTTGACTAAAATTACGTCACGAACCGACAAGACTTGTATTGATTCCGAGTCACCGGCAGATCCAGGTCCACGGCTGCGTTGCGACTCACCGAAATACGTCCCTGTTCGACAGAAACGAGCCGCGTTACCGTAGAAAGAGATGGAGCTGGATTGGGGGTGAGCATTCGACCGGGGGCTGCTATAATTTCGCAAATTCTGACCACCATGCGCAGTAGGCGAGACCCTGTCTGGCCCGGAGACCACTCCTTGTGTTGGTGTCGAATGGGACACTACGACTGTAACAGTGTTCTGTGGCGGAAAATGACGAAGAACAGGGGACACGTGTAGAATCCCCATAATGGGGCACAGCCGGATGGTATGGCCAACCGTGCTGCTGACCCTTCTCGCCATCGGATGGGCCTTCGCTGGGTGAGTTCCTGATTTCCAACGTTTTTCGAATTTTTTTTTGTGTTATCCTTCGCATGTGCTCGCATGGGTGTGTTTAGGTTTGCAGCTGTCGGGGTGCCAACCCGGTCCAGATGTCAATACTCGAAAATTTTATCTTCACGGTAGTTCGAATTAAGGTTTTTATTCTCTTTTTGAAAAATATGTGATTTTCAAAATATAAAAACAAATTCTTGAATTTCGCCGAATAAGAAAATATTAAATAAAATATTTAAATGCTAAATATAATGCATTTCAATATGATACTTCTGGATATTTTTAAAATATAGAAAACAAACATATATTTATCTGCAGACATATTTCACTACTAACCATATATTATTATTTATTCAATCGATTTTAAAAACTTAAATGCATATTAAATTTTAATATTTTGACATACCAACTAGCAAAATACTAATACGCCTTATATAGGTATATAGTAACAAAAAATCAATTAGAATGGTAACATAACTCTGATACACTAAAAAAGAACACAAGTAGTTTTTTGTTCAAGTATTTATTTCCCTTTTTAACACCATTTTAATTTACTTTATTTTTCGTTTAAATTCTTTAAATATATTAAAAATTTGATTGTCGTCTAATTATATCTTATATGCTTTTCAGTCAAACGTCAAATTTTTCTTTTGGGCATACCCTGAAGAAATACATTTCTTTGATAGTTTGATAGATAATTTTTAGTGAATGGGCTCCACATTAATACAAGTTAGTTTAGTTTCTGGTTCTTTCAAAGTAATATAAAAACAAAAATATATAAATATGTGTTTCTTATGTAAATTCAACTATGTAGAATTAGGTTGACCTTTACCTCACCTCCATTTTGAGAGTTTTTGCTTTAATCGACATTAATGTCTTTCGCAAATGTTTCACGAACTTCTGAATATGCCAAAAACATGAAATGGAATACAACCACTTTTAGAAATTTTTTGTTTTCATTATTTTTTCTAGTAAACATTCCACTGTATCGTTAAATGATATACAGATCGCTAAGTGGCAGTCAAAATAAACCGTTTTGTTTGACTACTCACGACAGAATTGCTATGATATTCTAATTTTTGGTGAACAAGCTATTTCATTTTCGTTAAAGCTTACTTCAAAAATATGCAATAATTACTGTTTTATTTATTTATATTTCTTTTTTTACAAGACAATATTAATTGTAGTAAATAATAGTCCCAAAAATTAAAAAAAATAAATTATATTACATACATGCAGCTTCATGACAAAATATTTTAAAATTTAAGGATACTGTCTTTATAGAGCAAAAATTTGTCAAATGCATACAAATAATTATTTGTGAGTATGAATCAATTTAAATTGTCCAATTTTGCACATGTTTTATGCCTTGAATTAATTTGTTATATAATTTTGGACCCACATAATTTGATGAGCAATAAGTCCCTTAATTTGTGGCTAGAGTTTTGGTCTCGATAAATAACTGTATCAACTATATCATTTTGTTAATGTAAACAATTTTTTTTTGTTTGTATAAACATTGACGCACAATTCAAAAATGTAAATAGTAAATAGACTTAAAAACTTAAAATGTTTAATTTAGTTAAATAATCCTTACAAGGAATAAGTTTAGATACGAATATTTTTAATCCAGCAAATAATCTTTTATGCTATGAAAGCAAAGGACGTAACGTGACCTAGAGAAAAGTTATGTATGGTATAAATTTAATAGGTTTTACAAACATTTCCAAAAAATTTTTTATTACTTTTTGTTTTATTTTCCCTTTAAGATATCGTCATTAATAGATTATTAACCGAGAAATACTTATATCTTTACTTTAAAAGCAACTACTAAAAGAATGTACACATGTCAGATAGAATAAGTTTACATTTTAGTTCAAGACTTTTAATAGATGTTAAAAACTGAAAATTCATCAGTACAGGCTGTATAAAAATTTCCGTAATAGATTCGGTATAGTTATAGTCCCTCATCTAACTGCAAAAAGTAGCATGTCATGTTTTTTGCTTGTTGTATGTAATTAGGTACAGGGGAAGCAGGTGACAACATGTCTCGGTGGTTGGAGCTATCGTGTAACCTGTCAAATTCAAAATATTGTTTCTTATCGATAGAGTTTTTCAATTTTTGCTGGTAATCCAATAATTTACTTTTTGACGTCTAATAAAAAAATCCCTTTACAAGTAACGAAAAACATCATCGATATAGGGACCGTGCGTCATGAATTTAACGCCTACTGGTGATAAAAATGTGAACTTTATGGGGGGATTTACTAATGCATTTATTGTTTAGTAATTATTAATTAAATAAAGTCCAATTATTTTCGTAATATCATTATCGAAAAAATTTGTTACATCCGTGGATGTACGAAAATCATTTTGTGAACCTGGATTTGATTTGATAGTAACAAAGTTTTATAAATTTCCACAGAGCACACTTAAGATTGTTTCGTTCGCTGTTGGTGCAGTGACCACCAGTGTAAATTACACCAGTTACACCACCTTATTTACTCTGGTGTATTTCCTACTTATTCTTTGTACACATGTCGAGTGTAATTCGCCCCTGCTAAATAGCTGGTGAAGCAAATATTTACCAGTGGACACCACATCGCCGACAGGAAGATATAGTAGGTTATATACCGGGTCAAACAAAAGGTTTAGTGTCCGTTTGTGTAGTTTATTGCTACACCAGTGAGACGAACAAAAGAACCTTTAGTGTCTCAAACCCAATGATATACATAATTACATAGATTGCTTATCCATATGTAAAGCAGACGACGAAAAGCTTATTTCACTAGGCAGTTTTCTTTTAATCTAGCTTGTATCATTTACAGAACCGGTTTACAAATGAGAATCTTTAGTGTTTTCTTGTCATTAAGATTTTTACATATTTAAATGAACATTTTATATAAATATAATTTTATATATAATTAATGATTTATTCTGTTAATTAAAACTGTGAAATTAGAATGTCCAATTTGACAAAAATAGCATGGCCCTCTTTACAATTTTTTGACTATTTTTCATTTATCACTAAAATAAGCAAATCATATGCTGCGTTTGAATATTCACAACCGATTCTTTTTTTACATCTCGACCGTTTGTTTATCCACATCGGACACATCTACTACATCTGCGTTTGTTTATTCGAGATGTAGCTGTCCAAATTACATTTTTTAAATCTCGATTTGAAATGAGATCTTCATTCCATGCCAGAAAGTAAGTGTTCTGTAAAGTCAAGTTTATCCATTCATTCTTTGTTTATGCTAAAGGGAATATAAAAGTCATTACTTTGTTTAATTTTGGTTTAGATTTCAAATTTAGGTTAATTTGTAGTCTCAAAAGTCAAAGACAAAAAGTACAAACTTCTAACTTGTCATTGTCATTTTATCACGTGACCAATAAAGTCAAGAGCGTTTGTTTGTTACATCTACATTTAGATATAATCCTTTATCACGTGATAAAAAAATTCACTATCAGGTGCATCCGATGTAGATATTCATCGCACCAATAATAAATACATTGCAATTAATGTCAAAAAAAATTGCAATAAACTTTAAAATATTAAAAATCCAATGAATTTTTGTAAAAATTTTTAGTAACATTACCATTAAACATTACTTAGACTAATAGATAAGTATCCAATTACAACTCTTACCAAAGTTGTTTATATCTCATATCAAACTTGTTTACATTACCTTTTCAAAATTATATTACTGCCAAAAGTGACCAAGTCAAAAAAATCTAATTTTTGTTTTTATCGACCAAATCACTTAAAACTATTTACTCTATATCTGGAATAATTGACTAAGCTTGTTACTAATTTAAAAAAAGTTTGGGTATTTATAACATTTGATTTAAGGTTACTAGTTTAAACTAGTTTAACTGTTTCACTAGTCTAAAACTGTTTATCTCAAAAGTTTGTTTATCTGACTTGGTCAATTTTTGCAGTAAACCGACGATATTGCAATTATGTGTTTTTTTATAGTATTGCAATTGTGTTTTATAAAGTGTTATTTCTGAAATGAGAGTGGTCTAAAATTATTTACATCCATCTGTTATAAGAATTGTTTAGATCTCTTAATATTATTTAACTACATGGAAACTCTAAATAGACAATGTGTCTTAAAGTAAAACTTTTTCTTTTTCTAAAGATTAAAATGCTGAAATTTTATTTTAAAACAAATTTGGGCTAGAACGGCTCTATTTAGTGGGCACTAGAAAAGGCAATATAGCAGTGTAATCCGCTTTTCGTAATCTTTTTTATAGATGGGTGAGCAATCAATATATTTATGTACATCATTGGTTGTCTCATAAACGTTTAAAGTGGATGAATTACATTTCGGCTAACATAAAGCGAAAAAGAATTATTATTCTCAATCTTTTTTATTAATTTATATTTTTTAACTGTTATTGTAATACTTTTAAATTCAGTGTTACTAAATGCCGATATTTTTAAATTGGATACACTTACTTAAGGTACAACCTAACACTTTATTATCACTTAACCATTTAAATATTTTTGCTCAAAATGAATAAAGGTATATGTCCAGATTTTAATAAGTTTTTACATTTTATATCATTTTGACGATGTACACAATTGTTTGTTACGGGCCGGTATCTATATTTAATATTTTAAAAAGTATCCTTTAATATTTACTTAATGTTTACCCCATTTAATTCTAAAATTAAATACTAGAGAGGGCTAACTTCGGCAGTAGTGCTGCCTCTTTATTTCACGCACCTTTCCTACAAAAAATTATTTTGAATTTGACAGGTTACACGACAACCTACTACCGGGACATAGTACATTTTTTCAATCCTCTTCTATGTACCTAACTAAAAAGCAAGCAAAAAACCCGACATACTACTTTTTGCAGTTTGATGAGGGACTATTAACCTATGGGAGTATTGGCATTTAACCTAAAATTGTTCCCGCTTTCAAACACATCACTTATAACAAGATATCTACATTTAAATTTTGATACTGATCTTTAATGATGACTTTATATATATACAAACACAGACATCCAAGAATAAGATATGCCTTTTATTCCAATTTTTATAATCTTGATATTTAAAAAAATTAAAAACTCTGCTAATGTCACAAATAATCAGACCCATTTGCTTCGTTCACTTAAAATTTCTGAGAAATTCCATAGACATTTTTTGTAACTAACATCTTAACTGCGGGACAAGGTCTATTGGCCCCCGTTTAAATACTTTCTATATGGTTATAACATTTTTTATAAATGTGCATGTATGGCGATGTAAATTTTAATATACCTCGTTAGAAATTTCCCTATTTTGCGGTTCTGAACAAATATTATGACACAGCAATTTTAAAAATTGTTTAAAATTATTTAAAATTAATAAATTTTTATAGAAATTGATCGTTAAACAGTCAGCCAAAATCCCGCTTTAACAGCTTCTAGATCTACTGATTTCATCAAGAGATATTTATAATTTAAAATCAATAAAGAAAAAATATAATGCATAAGATTTTTTTTAAATAGTTCTTACACATACCAACATTATTTGTGATAAACCCTAGAGGGAAAACCAAAAAACTTTTAAATTTTTATTTGTATTGGGTATGGTATATAGAAAAAAAGGTGTACTTTATTCAAGATGAATGGTCTTATATCAATGCTTTGTTGTGTTTGTATATCCGCAAGTAAAACTCGTCTCGATTTAAAATTCTACTAATATTTGTTCAAAAATAGCTAATAAGCCTTGCTTCAAGATTATAATCAACGTGCCCTAACCAAAATACCTCTAATTAAATGAAGAGTATCTATTACTTAATTGCAGTATTATGTTTATCTTAAATGAAATAGTCTTACACTTGTTTTAAATATAATTTATTTATATTCAATAATACCTTGTTCTTAAATCCAATACAACTAAATTTTTTACAATATTAATATGATCTTTGAAATGAATATACAGATTTTGGTTGAATTATAGGATAGTTTCATTGAAGAAATTAATAATATTGAAATAACATCAGGCTGTTCTTGCTTTTTAATAGGGTTCTCAATGGTACCTATCCACCGAAAAACATTTTTCAAAATTGTTTTTAGTTAATATACCAAATTCCTCTGTCCTCTGAGGTGTCTCACCTATAATTAAAAAAAAATAATTTTATAACTTCAAAACCTAAATGGAACATAAAAGTTTGTCCTACTAAGATAAGAGGACGTATCTACAAGTTGAATATTTTTAGTAAATGTGGGTAGGTAGATAAGTACGTCCTTTTAGACTTCGCAAATAAGTTTTTCATATTTTACCAACCTTTTCTTATGATTATAGTAAATATTTTCTAATGCAAATAGGCCTTTATTATTTTGTGTTGTAATAAAATAAAATGTTCCTATCTTGAAATCAGAATTTTCGTAGATACGACCTCTTGTCTTAGCAAGGCAGAAGTAGTCTTTCCAAAAAGTCGTTATTCAGCATGTCGGATTCTTCAAGGGAATTTCATGTTCTACAAAAAATCATTTTCAATAATGAAACTAAATAATTCTTTACCCAAAAATTACTTAAAGATAAGAAAACTACGCTTTTGTTAAAAAATAATTGATATTTATTGTGAAATTGATATATTTTCGTAATAATTTGGTTGAAATAATGATAGACATTGAGAGATTTATGACGAATAATGTTTAATAATGACCGAAAAAGTGAATTTCTTCCGTTAAGTGAAAAAAATTGAGTTAAGAACGGAAAATTTAAAATTTCAATTTTTTCTTCGATTTCAATCGTGAATAACTTTTGAAAAATTGCATTTAGGCAAAAATGTTAAGAAACCTTTTTTGTAGAACATGAAATTCCCTTGAAGAATCCGACATGAGCTTTTTTAAATATTCATTGGTTCATTAGTTACAGAATTTCAAAATAGAAAGGGCAAATCGAAAAAATACATCGATTTATTAAGCTTAATTACTCGGAAACGGCTCGTCTGACAAAAATTTTCAATCAGACCTTTTTTGTTGGGAATTTAATTTTGTATCAAAATAAGTGATAAAGAATTTTTGCATTATAATTTTTTGACAGTTCTAACGTAAAACATCAAATTATGACTAAAAATCAAAAATAGCGACGAGAGACCTCTTAAAATTAATATTAAGGGCTTAAATTTTCACGAAATTTTTTTTTGTCATTCTGAATGACATTCTCGATATATTTTTCAAAAAAAAAAAATAGTTAATTTTTTTAGCCCAGTCTAAGCATCATACATTTTTTTACTTCTATTCCAGTTTGTTTTGTGTTCTTATGATTATAAATTTACTTATATATAATAATACCTAACAAGAAGTGAACTAAATATACTTACATTTAAATATTGGTATCAGGTCGCTGAGGCCCCATTCATTTAACAAATGTTCCATTTTAATTTAATTTATTCATACACTCAAAATAGGTTTCAACTGGCAACACCGTGCTGTGAATTTGTAGTCTCTAATCTTTTGTGAAGTGCATAGGTTTTTGATAAATTGTTTAATTCTTGTTCTGAAATTTAAATGTTTTGAATTGAATTCTTTTATAACATTGAATCAAGTACGCAATAGTCTTATCATAAACGTAAGAGTATTCTTGGATTAATTCACAATTCTATACTCGAATGAAATAATTTATTCTCAAATTAATTATTATAGCTCTTAAAATACAAGATTATGCCTATACTTCACTTAACATTTATTTTCTTATTGTATCGAGAAATATTATTTGAAGCAAACTCTGCTTTATTTTAAACAAATGTAATCTTCCAAGTGTAAAGCTTTTCTTGAATGTAGATGATAATTTTTTCTGTGTAAAAATATATAAAGCAGTAGACTGGGTGTCCTTGAGATTATTCGCCTAACATAATTATTTTTTTTAGTTCATTCTTAAGAATAAAGTAATTAATAAAGCCCCTTGTAGTTAACTTATGCCTTTTCTTGTTTTCGGGATCATTTTTCACAAGAATGTATACCCGCTTTGCTGTTCCTTCCCTTAATGATACGAGTATTATACGACCTCGTGTTTGTCAAATGGATAAAAATTGTACTTTATGTCAAATCGTCCTCGTACATGTTTTTTTAAACATTCGGTTAGAGTACTCTATAAGGATTTGAACGTTACCAATAACATTCAAAACCGTAAGAAAATAATTAATTTATAATCATAGCAGGTAGAGAAAATTAAAAAATGTTAAGTAACCAAATAGGAAGTTTTATTACCCATTGAGATTTCTTCCCGTTAAATGGATAGTTCTTAAAAAAAACTGTTCTAGGGTGTAACGGGGTAACGCACTGCACAAATTGTATTTGAATCAAAATTGTTTGCCTTATTTGCTGTATTGGCGTTAAGTTCTATAAATCTTATAAATTCTAAATTTTGGTGGAGGTGTGTTTTAGAAGGAGTCAAAAAACATTTTTTTAGTGTGTTAATATTTTGTCAATCGATTTTCTGCAACACCAAAATAAATGATATAATTAATTATTATTGAGAAAGTGATATTTAAAAAAAAAATAAGCTACTGAAAAATAATTATTGCAATATGAAAAAGGAAACCTTACAAAAAATGTATCAATAAATATTTGGTGAATGAGAAATAAGCTCGCGTGCATCCACCATTTTTTTTTAAAATATTCACTTATTCTTACTGGAAGGATAAAACAATGCTAATAAAATAATTTGCAAAGTGAAAAAAAAAGGTGTGTCAACAAAGAGAAACCGGAAATGCTAAAAAATATAACATACCTTATTATTCTGTAGTGTACTTACGAATTTGTAACTTTTTTAGTTTTGAAGAATAAAGCTAAAGTTCTAATCAATTTGTAAATCACTGAACTGAATTCAGACCAAAGAAATTATTATAATATTTTGTATATAAATAATAGTCTCATACAACATTAATGAACCTCAAGTTTTATTAAATAATTTTTCAGTCATAGTCTGTTGTCTAGATTCTGTAAAAAAATGGTATTAATAATAATTTTCTATTAAAATAGACATTGGTAAATTATGGCGGCAAATTTGTAATTCAAATTTTTAAGTAGTAAAAATTAATATTAAACTTATACTAAATATTTTTCATGTTATTAAATTTAGATGGGGGACAAATAAATGTATGATTTATTAAATTTATTATGAATTAATCTTAATTTGATATACCTACTTAGCTTATATTATTTTACTTTTCACTGACAGAAAATGTTAATTACATTTTATTTACAAATAAAATGTTTTTTCTTTCTTTTAACAAGTAGATTAATTAGGCATTGTAAGTTTTGTAATTTTAATACAGCTTTGTACATAAAACATTAAAATGATTTCGAGCACAACCCAGTTTTTTACAAAAGGAGAATGTTATTTACTAAAGATTCTTGCAGTGATAACAAATCTAATAATCATAACTGCAAAAACAAGTGTCATGCAAAAAGATTTTTGTATTAGAAAATTCCGATGAAGATATGTGAATTTGTGTTTCATTAAACGGGCAAGAAGAAGAAGAAGAAGAGGAAGACTCGTTTATAGACTCAGATGCTACAAGCTGTATGACTTCAAAGTTGTTTGACCATCTTAAATCATATAATAATAAAAGTACTCTGGTCAATGGTGAAAAACTACAGTGCGCAGGTATTGGAGGAGGATTTTTAAATTGCCACCTATTGAATGAATGCAGAAAAATATAAATTAAAAAGTCTTATATGTTTCCAGGTTATAAACCATTCATCTCTCAGTCAAATTTTTGTCAAAGAAAGGTTAAAATCTAATTTTGACAAGGACAGTAAGATAACAGATAATAAAATCATTGGTTTGGCTAAAATAAAAAGAGAAATTTATAAACTAGAATTAAGCAATTCAGAAGAAGTTCATGTTTGGCATAAGAGAATATAAGAAAACTTATTTTAAACACGTAATTCGAGGAATGAAAATGACAAACTATGATGAATACTTAAAATGCATTGCCTATTTGAAAAGAAAGATGAGTAAAAAGTAATTTCCAAAATATACTACAAAATACACCAAAACAATATTCGATTTTATTCATGTTGACGTATGTGAACCTATGAAAATACAAAGGCCTAAGGCAATAAATATTTTACCGATTTTGTTCCAAGAATGTCATATGCTCGCACGCAAAATCGTTGAAGAATGGAGCTCATTCTTAAACGATTATTCATGACATTTTTTGTGTGACATTTCAGTTGACATTCAATAACAACTGCCGGTGGAAAGGGTTCGTAAATCTAAGAGGGTTGCGACATAGCCTTCCATCTTGGACGCTATTTTTATTTGAAATAGTAGTCCGAACCTTGCCAATTTATAGAAAATGTATAAACCATTTTAATTAAATACTTTTATTCAATTTTGACACATTAAAATGACTTTATCAATTCCATAACAAAAATAACAAATAAAGTTTTATTCAATAGCAACTAAGTGAGTTAAAATTTTTTTAAGTCACTAAAGACTTAAAAAACTTTTAAGTCACTATTAGTTACCCTAATAATGTACCTATATTACTGTCGACAGCCAAATGTGGAAGTCGCTATTTTAGTATCGATATTAGCACTCTTTAGGCATGTGTGCATATATTATGTAAAGCCAATATAATAAACAATGGAATCAGTCTAAAAGTTTTATTATAAAAATCAACTTCTAACAATAATTATGGAAACAATGAAAACAATAATACTTAATGGAAACTACAATGGAAACTATCTTTGCATAATTATTTTTTATAATCAAAATAAAAGTTACAGTTATTTAAATTATTAAACTGGAGCTTCATTTCGTTGTTTAATGGAATAGTTAGTTGCTCTGAAACATTAGAAACTACGTTTGAATGAATTGGTCCATTGTTATGTTTGTACCGATGGCGATGGGTTCATTGTTTAAATTGGAAATTTGTAATGTATTCTCCGATATATTATATTTATTATTGGCTACTGTCCCAGCTTTTTTGGGTGCGCCTACTGCAACTTCATTACCCAATATTTTTCTTGAAATTTCTATTTTATTTCTTATAGACTGTTCAACATATCCTTCTGCAACCGAGTCAGAATGCCATCCTCCATGTCTTTTTAATATCGATAAATCGGCGCCTGCTTTCGCCATTAAAGAGGCAGAGGATCATCTAAAACTATATCCAGTATAGTCTTCCGCATTTTCTAAGCCAATAAACCCTGCTATCTTCTGAGGCATTTTGGAAAATGTGTTGAAACCTACAGGCTGTACCGTGCATTTTTCATTTTTATAGTTTAGGGATAGTCGTGTATGTAGTACATTTTGCAAGCGCAATTTCTTATATTTCTGAAACAAATTAATTGCATTGATATTATTGCTTCCATTGACAACAGTGAATATTCTTTCTTTGTAAGTTTTAGTGTCGGGAATTTTCTCCACTAATACACTTTCTCTGTCGTCAACATTATTAGTGGACATCGCTACCAGTGAACAAATTCTGCAGCCTCCTGAAACTCCCATTATTAAAGCTACTTTAAGCAGTAAATACTTGTCATCAGGAGCAGTATCTAAAAATTTTTCGACGTCTTCTCTGCTAAATACATTTGATTTCTTTGGTCTATATCCCACTGATTGGTTCTTTAAAAATGCTTTCACTTGGTGAAATCTGAAAAAGTAAACTTTTATTAACTCACCTTTTATTAACTAACAACGAACACAAAAAAATTAAAAAAAAAAACGGTAAATAAAGCCTAAAATCGAGAAAATAGTATAAAACACACGTTGTCGGATTTATTCGTTTGTCCACTCGCTCCTTCGTCACTCGTGGCCAAATTTAGAATTCGTGCGGGAATATGTAAGTTTCTGCAATTGTACTTTAATGTACTATTCTCGATTTGAGTTTAAGAATATCATATTCTAGCAAGCAAAATCGTTGAAGAATAAAGCTCATTCTTAAACGATTTTTGGTGACTTTTCTGTGATATTTCAGTTGATATTTACTACTTTGCTAGTAAAAATTTCACATGGCAGTTGGTGAGTAAATAACTAAACGTTACCAACTTACATATTTTCCGAAAAAAATCCCCAACTAACAACTACCACAAAAATAAAAGAAAACAAAAAAAACCGCAAAAAGACCAAAATCCAGAAAAAAAGTATAAAACGCACGTTGTAGAAGGCTCTGTAACTTTTATTTTAATATATTATTTCCACATTTATTTATGTTTTTCCCATTTTTCCACGAAAGTCAGTGAAAAATTAAAAGGTTACATTTCTAATTTAAAATAAATTTTCAACATTTACCCAAAATAACATAAGCAGAAAAAAAAACGTACAGTTGCTTGAACTGGACCTTAGTATACAATATTGGGGAAAAGCTGTTTTTTTAATATCTCTTTTACTATCAAAAGCAGTAAAATTTCTATATGCAATTTGAAATGAAGAGAAAACAAAAATTAATTTTATGAAGTGTTTTGGTAGGTACTGCTTATTTTTATATTCCAGCTCAATACAAATCAAAGTGGGACAGAAAAGTTAAGAAAGGTATACTTGTTGTTTATTCAGAAATTCTAAAGGTTATCGAATATTAGATCCAATAACAAATAAAGATAGCATTTGTCGAAAAGTTGAATTTGTATAAAATACTCATTCTCTGGACTATGCGAGATAGGAAACAAAAAATATTGAAACAATGGGCAAAATATTCAAAATGCTAAGAAGAAAATGACTACTGAGGAGAATACAGATGAAACTAATGAAATCAAATAACGTGAACGCAAATCTTCACATAAAATTCATATATCTGGTCTTATATGAGAAATTCTTGAGGGAGCCAACATCATTAGAGGATTTGATGATAGTTCAAGTCGAAAAATGTAAATAGAAGGACGATCTAAAACCTTTTAAACAAAGACAAGTTTGGTATCCTATGAATTACCTTCGAATAAAAAACTAAAAGATTCTAAATGGGTTCCAAACGAACACCAATAAAAATATTTCTCAGTACAAAGCAAGACTGGCAGCAAAGGGTTATACACAAAAATTTGGCATAGATTACGAGAGCACCTTCGCTCTAGTACTGAAACAATATAGCTTAAGAATTCTTCTTACCACTGCTTAAATTTATTATAAGACACTATGACGTAAAAACAGCTTTCCTTCATAATGAACTCAATGTGTAAACGTGTAGTATACAGACTAAAAAAAACTGTTTGTGGCTTGAAGTAGGCTGCCAGAGCTTGGAAAGAAAATCTCCAAGAACATGAATTAAAACAAAGCGTCAATGTTCAGCGTTTATTTGTTTAAATGGAAAAAAATTGCTATTTACATCTCGTTTATGTAAAAGAAATCCTGATATGCCATAAACGCCACTATGTTATTCAAGAATCTGTTTATTAAAATGATCTAAGTATTATTCGTTTTTTCTTTAAAAAGACGGTAATTACTTGCTTAATCAAGAAACGAAAATACAAACACTAATTCATCACCTAAATTTAACAGATAATAATCAAGTATATACTCCAATGAACCCGAATTATCACAAAATAATGAAAGAACCAAACTTCTTACCGAATAATGAGAAGAACCAAAAAGCAGTAGGACTACTTCTATATTTATTTACAATGACGACCAGATATTGCAACAGCAGTACATAAACGGACTAGGATTTACGAAATACCTAAAAGAAACAAGAAATTTCAAACTAAAACCAACCTACTTATTATTAAGATGTTGTGTTGACTCAGGTTGGGCGAGCGATGGTTCTGATCGCAAATTGACTAGTATATTAACCCCATTTCATGGACAATTAACCAGCAGGTAGCTTTCGAGAAACAATTCTAAATCTAATGGCATTGGATTGAAACTCATTTCAAAAACAGAAGCTCCAACATCTACGTAACGCACTGAAAACCTTGTTTTGCATTTTTTTTTTTTTTTTTGGGAAATAAATCTCAAACTTTAGGCGTGGTCATGTAACGAATAAAAGTGTATTTTAGATATTCACTACGGGTATCCATTTTGTACTTTCTACTAAAAAAAATGTGCTTTAAACCTTATTACAGCTATAAAACTCCAGAGGAATAATTAAAGTCTCCCTCACGTAGCCAGTAACTGTTTGTTACGCCCTCGTATAGGGCCCTTTCTTTTAACGAACTTTTCAAATTCACGGCCTTGTTTTACACCTAGTAAAAGGCTTCTTAAGCGTGTCAAACATTCAAACATTCGTAAAAATAATATTTTTCGTGAGATACGGATAAAGAGAGAGGCGTAAAATTTATTGTATTAGAGAATGAAAATGTTTTTTTTTGCACCGGAAACGGTAAGGGTAAAGTTAGTTATGAGGTGGAGCAATAATTTAGGTGGATCATTTGAGGGTCATTGCTATTCATAGGTAACATAGTTATTGTGCGTGCGAATATGTACATCAAGGTTACTATACAGAGGAACCAGAAAATTTAGGTCGACATTTTAATCTCGGTAAAACTTAAGTAAAATTTGAATTGCCGGAGAAAACATCGTGCAGCCACGTTCTTGCAACAGTTAATCAGTGAGCTCTTTGATCACGTCGTGGATGCCTGACTGCTAAAATGTTCCACCCTTAGAGTATATCTCAGAGTAGTACAGAGAGGACAGTAAACAATTTTTTTCTCGCTGTAATATCGCATGAGAGATTCTAATTAGAGAGAAATAGATTAATATCTCTATCTCTATATTTATTTTTCCAGTTATTTTTAGACAATTTTTTAAGTTTTTACTTAAATTCGTTCAAGTATGGTGGTGTTAAAAGTGACTTTGATTTGTAGGGTTTATTTTATACTAGGAAAAGACTTGTGTTTTATGTGATTTTAAATATAAAAAAGGAAGTGAGGTTACGTTTCACTCGTTAATATTATTTCTTACCGAAGAACATGAGCGTCGTTTTAGGAGAAAAAAGGAAAATAAAATATGCATATTAAAAAAAATAAATTTATTATTAGTGTTCTAAAATACGAATTAGAAGACGGCTTTGCTGCAACAAATATATTTATAAGTTTGTACGTTTTTTAATAATATTGAGCACTTTTAAAAATTATATCTTTACTTTTTAGGAACTTTGTATTACACAAAGTAGGAAAAAAAAAGAGTATAAGTGAACCTATGTCACCTAAAAAAAAATAGAAGGTATTGTGTTTAATAAATTTGACAAAACAATAATATGTTTGAATGTTTTTAGTATAGTTATTTCTTCAGATACTAAATTATTTCTTCCTGCAGCACCTTCTATGTACGTTGAAAAAAAAATAAGTGAGAACCTTATTATATCCATACTCATCCGGAAATGTCGCAGCTAGTAGGTTAAATATAATTCTTACATCTGCTATTGGAACAAAGGAAAGAGCAGGTAGAGATTTAAGTTTCAGCTTAAGGTTAACATCAGATTCGTATACTTGTTTTAAGCCAACACTGTTAATTTTCCTAATTACGCTTTGGGTAAGGTGGAAATAACAACCTTTTACTTCTGCCTGTGGGAAAGCAACTCGAGCAGCAGACATACAAGCTTTTTCGAAATCTACAAGAATCTGGTCTGGTGATAAATCTGGTACCAATTCACATAAAATAGTAAACATTCGGCTGTATGTTTCAATATTCTTCTTTTGTAAAAGGAAATAAATGCAGGGTGGAAATGAATTTCCAACCTTAGCGTGCCATGTATATAGTTGATAGAAAACGTTTGGTGCTTTATCAAAAGTTCCATCTCCAAAAATAATGTCTTTTTTTAATTCTTTAACCAACTCTTCATTTCCTATTGCCAGAATTCTATCAGGATCATCGACCCCTGTATCATGTAAAATTACATCCATGTAATGTTCTGGTATATTAAATTCGACCGTTGTTGGATTTGGAATATAAGCACCTTGTTTATGTCGAGTGAGGGTTCTCGTAAGAGAAGATGGTTTTGGTAACTGTTCTAAAACATTCTTATCCACATCAGTTAAAATATTCCCTATTACATTTCGTGGAGTGGCCCCCACTGACTTTATATCTTCTTTCATCTTGGCCTTTAGCTTATTTGCCTGTATTTTCTGTGGGTTTGAATCATGGCAGTGCTGTGGTACGTCTCCAATAATAGTTTCTTTCTGCGTTTTTAAGAAAATTTTGCATTTTGTAGAGAAATAAACTCTACATCTCCACGTAATCACCTGGCTTTTATTTTCTCTAAATTTTGAATACTCATATCCTTGGTACACAAGAGATTTATTGCCTTTTTGGGTCGTTGAAAATTCCATTTTTTTTTTCTGTAAAAAAAATAATTAATTACTAGCTCAATTAAGCTTTTTCATATTATAATGCACGCAGTAAAACAATAGTAAAATTTATTTTTTATTAAATAAATTTTAGAGTTACTTTCAATAGTAAAATATTTCTACCAACAAATGTTAAAATGTACATATATCAAGAATTATCAAAATGGTAGTATCAAAATATATAATTTTCAAGAATCCGCAAGCGTATTTCTCAACTACAATAAATACAAAAAAGAGAGTTGCTTACAGTCTACAGATTTAAATGGCATACAACAACAAAATAAAAAAAAATTAATATAATCTTAGGGTAAATGACATTACATACCTTTTCTAATTTTGTCTTCACTTTTTATACAGCTCTATCAAACTTAGGTCGTCTTTGGCACTATAGTAAAAATCTTAATTAAATCACTTACAACACAAACACAATACTGTAGAGAGGTAGAACTTCATCTATAGAATACCTAATACCTTGAAGGGTTTCACGTTTTATACAATTTATTTACCATCAAATTTATAATTAGTTATGGTTAGGTAATCATGCTCATTAAAATTCAATATTTCTAATACTTATTTCTTAGATTTATATAATCCCCAAAAATAGGTCATTCCCATTCAAATACAATATTTCTGTTACTTTTAGTTCATTGTTTATAATCCCTATCATTATGGAATAAAACCCATTGAAATTAGAGGAATGTAAACATAATATCAGATTTTAAAACCACTTAAGCATAATTATAGTTACTTTACTCTGATATTGTTGTTAATGATTGATACTATTTCCTGATTAAATATATTGTAACATTACCCTAAATCAATTGTATGATAAATAGTTAACAGTGTTAGGTTATTTTTTGTACAAACTTTATTGATTTACTTTTGCTATCAATAAGACTTACTTGTTTTAAAAATGTACAAATAAAGTTTGAATTTCTTACGTGATTTTAACTTCTCTCAGTAGACCGTCGATATGTTCTGTTTTGTCTGTGTTCTGTTATGTCTGTGTTCTGTTTTGTCCTTGTTCTGTTTTGTCTGTGTTCTGTTTTGTCCGTGTTCTGCTTTGTCTGTGTTCTGTTTTGTCAAGTTCTGTTTTGTCATGTTCTGTTTTGTCCTGTTCTGTTTTGTCAAGTTCTGTTTTGTCATGGAACCCAATAAAAATGTGAATCAAATAGTTCAAAAGTTTTCCGATCCTGGATCTGTCTGTAATAAGAAAATTCAGATGCAATGAGTCGTCAGAAATGAAGCTATGGAAGTCGATGTTTTGGGACATGTTGAATTGAATCATACGCAAAGTACTCGCCAACTAGCTGGTCTCGGGTGTCTCTTGTTCATCTATAATATAGTGATTTTAAAAGCTCGCAAGCTCAAAAATTTTATCCGTACAAAACTAGATTAATACAAGAATTGAACGAGGATGATCCTGATAGAAGGCTGCAGTTTTTAAAAGAAATGAGCAGATCCTGACTATTATTTGTTATTTGTTTTTACGATGAGTGTACATTTCATTTGAATGGAGCTTTCAATGGGCATAATTGCCGTTACCGAGATGACAGTAATCCACATTTATTCCGTGAGTATCATACCCAATACCCTGAACAAATAAATATTTGATGTGGCATATTAGAAAACCATATTGTAGGACCACTTTTTATTTTTGGAAATTTAACTAGTGAAGTGTATCTAAACATGCTTAAAGATAAAATTGACCCTCTTATAACAGAAATATTAGAAAATGACCCAAATCATGATGTTGATCAGTAGAGGGCGGAATATATGCATCAAAATATAACAAAATATGCGCATATATATGCATCGTTTTTACCAAAAATATGCAGTTATTTTGTCCAATTATGCCTAAATATGCAAATGCATATTTGTTAAAAATACTTAAAAAAAAGTAGGGGGTGGGTAGCTCAGTAGTTAGTGCGTTGGCCTGTGAACTTAGGGGTCCGGGGTTCAAATTCCAGCCGGGACGTGATTTTTTAAATTAATTTATTTAAAAATTAATTCTGATGCCTAGCGAATATTTCCACTTGACCATTCACTGTTGGGTTCTAATTAATATTGCTGTTCCTAATTTGGTACGCTATCAAAGCCATTACACGAAAAAAAAAAAAAAAAAAAAAAAAAACAAAAGAAAATATGTAATATAAAAATTTATTTAAAACAAACGAAGAAGACTATATACTATAGAATAGTATAAAAATATTAAATAGTAATATTATAATAGGAATTTATAATTAAATATTTTTCGAAATTTTCTATTAAAACTGTTTGTCTTCTGTCTGTAAAAATATGTTTTGATATAGAAAAGGTCCTTTCAACATCTACCGAAGTAATAGGACAATACCGTGATTTTGGAAGTAAAACGTAAAACTTCTTTGGAAAATTTTCCCTCAAAAATATTTTTCACTTCCCTTATTTCATTGAACCCTTCATTCTTTAATAAAGTTGTATTTAATTTTTTTATAATCTTAAGGCCTGTCACCAGGAACATTGTTATATTTATCGGAAACTGTTGCAATAAAATTTTTTGATTCGATTAAACTTAAATTTTTCTTTTCCAATGAAGTTATTACATCAGGTAAAAAACTAAAATTACTCTTTATAAACACAAGTTGCTTAGGCACAAGGGGATTTTTTAACAATTCTTTACTTTGCACTACACATTGTGAATTGTCTTCTATATCCAAAATTAAATCCTTAATTGCTTCAAAATTTTCTGCATAGAATATAGCTGCTTTAATCCATGTCCCCCATCGCGTAATTACGGGTTCCGGGGGCAAACACACCCCTACCATTCTCTCTTTATACAACTGCACTCTTAAAGGGGCTTTTAAAAATATTTTTTTCACATTCGAAATTAGCTTGTTAACCAAGGGATATGCTGTTCTCACAGTTTCTGCAACTAAGTTTATTCCATGCAGAAGACAAGTAACGTGGACCATATTTGGATAAAATATTTTTAAGTTTCGCCCTACTTTTATCATATATGGTGCTGCGTCAGACAAAAACACTAAGAACTTCTCTGAGGGAATTTGATTTGTTAAAAAAAATTCTGCTAGAGATTGTTGAATTAATCGGGTAACAGTTGTATTTTTAGTTTTTTCTAACTGTTTTGATGCAATTAAATATGATGTACCTGGTTCATTTTCTTTTAAGGCTCCAATCATAAGATGTACCATATATCTTCCACAAGCATCTGTGCTTTCATCAACAATGATGTAAAAATTGCTATCATCCAGTAAAACTTTAATTTCTTCTATTACATTTATATATATAGCATGTACATTTTTTTTTTCTGAGTGTATATTCGTCAGGAATGGTTTGATTGCAATATTTTTGTAAAAATTCTCTTAGATGTAGGTTTTGTAACTTCTTTAATGGAATATTTGCCGCAACAAGAGCTTTGCACAAGTCCTGATTAAATACCTCCTTGTCACTTTTTGTTTTGTCGGCGTTTTGAAATGACCTCACAACGCATTGTTGAACCGGTTGTGATTTCATTTTTTGCAATTTGGCTTTATGCAATGATGTTTTCACGTGTTGAACCACTTTGAACTTTTTTTCGCAAACCACTATTTTGGCACAAGCTTTACAAAAAACTTTATCCCCATTGATTTCCAACTCTGGAAAGTTAATAATCCACGAAGAAATTCTCGACATTTTAGGACACTTTTAAAACAACAAATTATTACAAGACTTTTCACTAGGCAAATAACGAGGATACTATCTCATTAAACTGAATGAAAAACATTCAAAATATTCCGATGTTAGGGTAGATTGGTTACAAGAAATTACTGAGAATTTTATATAAACCGTTTTATTGCATTGTAGGTAATACTTTATCTGTGTAAATACCATCTATTAACAATTACCTTAATGGGCTTAATCTCTTAAGAAGGTAAAAACCCAGTGCATGCCACCCTCCAAGAACTAATTAACAAGAATTTACAAGAAGTGACACTTAAAAACAAATACAAAAATTTAAAAGGTTTTTATTTCAAATATATCTGTATAATCTGTTAAAACAGTTTTTGATTTGCACAGTATAGTAATACATTTTTTTTTTTTCGAAAATATGCAATATTTTCTTAAATTTTCTGAACTTTGGTAAAATACGCAATATTTTCTGAATTTTGAACAAATATGCAATATTTTCTGAACTTTGGTAAAATATGCAAAAAATGCATATATATGCATTTTGCATATATTCCGCTCTCTATTGATCAGTTTCATTTCCAGCAAGATGAAGCACCTTCGCACTATTCTTGCTGTAATAGAATTTTTAAATAACCGGTACCCAGGACAGTGGATTCGAAGAAGCGGCCCAAGTAAATGGCCTGCAAGGTCACCGGATGTATCACCTCTGGATTATTTTCTTTGGAGATACCTAAAAAATAAATGTTTGGCTACGAAGCCTAATTCCATAGAAGATCTTCGCCAACGGATAATAGCTGAGTGCAGAAAAATAACACCTGAAATTCTACAAAATGTTCGCATTAAATTTGAACAAAATTTGAATTATTGTATGGAAGCAAATGGGTCACATTTTCAACACCTGTTAAACTTTTTTTTTAGAAAGTAGGTAAACTTAAAAAACTATTGAAATGTAATTTCTCCTAAAATTGTGCCACTCTTGGTACTTTCTTTATCTAATTTTTTAGGAAAAAAATGTGTCTTCCTCCAAACAAAAGTCAACGTGTCCCAACATTTCATCTTTAATTTGGAGGGAACCGAGTAAAACTATTCGTTTTTTTTCAAGCTTGATGATGCCCGTACAACCTGAAACTAGTTAATTATTTAATTTTCAATATAAATTCTAATGGCTTACCTTTGTATTGATACATTATTAAATAATGAATTATATTTACAAATCTCAAAGCAACCTGTATATATTCTGTCGCTGCCTTACAAATAACCCACATTGAGAAAATATCATGTTTCAATTCACACACAAACAAAACCTGACCCTTTTCCATTATAATATACGTTTGCTGTCACAGTTAGTTATTTTTACCCATCCCTTGTTTGCATAAACCACTAACTACACTTAAAAGCTGCGAACATGTTTTGTATAATTAGTTTGACAACTGGTATATATATTTCCTTCAATTATCATTTGTAAATCATCATAAAGAAAGGTTAGATATACAAGGTTGTATAAATTTATATTGATACACTTTATTACTAAAGAAATGATGTTAATTGAAAATGAATAATATACAGTTATAATTTTTATGTTTCATGGAATCTTATAGATGATAAGAAAGTATGGATATGGAATTGCTAAATTCAATTATAAGTATCCAATTAAATAACATATTGAAACTATTTTTCTGGGAGTTCGGTGTCTAAAATGAAAATAAAAATTTCAAATGGGAAGCAAAATCGTATAGTGTTATTTTCTTGTGTTCCTTCTTCTCTTCATTTCGCTTGGTCTCTGTCTCTGATATCTATTAATCGAAATCATATCTCTAACAACCCTTTTTAATTAGCTTTATTATTTAATAACAATTAGTAAACCCTGTGAATAAAAAATTTTCTACGAAAACTGTAGACGTTCTTTCACCATAGTATACGTCGTCGGAGCAATAATTTTAAATACTGTTGTGCTTTCGGTAAATTCTAGCAGTTAACAAAATCGTTGATATTCTTTTGAAGTGTTACATAATCTCTAGATAAGAATGTTTTTAAATGTACCATATTATTACCAAATTGGAGGTGATTATAATATCTTGTTACAAATACATATAAATAAAACAACAATCTCAGTACCGTAGTTTATTCATGACTGTGTCTACAAATCACACCAATATCGTTCCAATAGATAAAACCACTTTTTATAAAAATACTTCAATTAAAAAAAAAAAAAAATTAAATCTAATGATGCATACCAAGCACCCGTACATCACATTAAACATCTCAATTCATTGCTAATATTTCTAATGATCTAAAGAGTGAATGATTTCTAAAAAATAATTACTTAATTAAATAAAAAGTAATGGTCCTAAATAAGATCCTTGAAAAATCACTTAATTATCTTGTAATCTATAAAATCCAACCAGATTATCTTTCTAAAAATCAATACAAATTCGTAGAAATAGCAGATTTTTTAGACTGATACAAAAAGGAATCCTCAGACTTCAAAAACAAACTAAAGCAGGAATAACACAAAGGAGTGTCCTTGGGCTTTGTATCCATTGTTTACCTAAAGACACACAAATTATGACAAACGACCAGACAGCCGGTTTATGGTGATATTTTTTATATTTTGCAGTTGTTGACTTCCTGGACATAAATCAATTATTTCAATATACAGGGTTACGAATTTGCAATTTTTCTCTTCTCTTAATATATTTTTCTCTTCTGGTGATCTTGTCATCTACCATTTCATTCTTAGTTTTCTTTTTTCTGCTATCAGTTCTCTTATCTCGACAGGATAGTTTTTTCGATCTGTTAATCTTTTTACTTTTGATGTGTTTCTCCATGCAGCTTGCTGGATTTCAACTATAAACCTTTCCATTTCTTTATCTAGCTGATTTTTCGTTTTTTAGTGTTATGGTCAATTGAATAGTATATGTTAGGTCCTCTTGAAAACCTTCCCAGTTAGTTTTTCGATTTGCTAGGGTCGGTTTTGCTTCTTTTTGAATAACATTATCACTTAGTGTAAGGATTACTACAGAATGGTCTGAATCCATATCAAAGTTTTCTTCTATTTGTGTATCGTTTGGTAAAATATTTCTCAGAATAAAGAAATTCAAAAGGTCTGGAACCTAATTTGGGTCGGTGGGCGAATAGGTAGGTTTTTTAGAAGATTGGTGCAATTCTTTTCCTTTGACTCTGTTTAATCTTGAACCTCAGTTGGTATTTTTGTTACCTAGTTTTTTAAGTACATTGCGATAATTTTATTTTTTCTAATTGTATCTTGGTAGGCAATCAGACATATATCTATTTTTTGTACGTCCAAGAAAACTTTGATATCAGTTTTTTGTTGAAGAATACCATTGGCATTCCAAGTGGCTATTATAATATATCTTTTGCCCATTGGTGGTTTTGTTATATATTTGGGGTTTATTTAATTTATCTAGCTTCTGGAGCCTGTCAGAGAGTAAATCTATTCTGGTTATTAAGGATAATAACAATTCATGATTTGTACTTTCTGCTAGGCTGGCTGACTACAGTATGCTGTGCAATTTGTGGCGTTGGATTTATGGCTGGTTGTGACCTTTAAATTGGTTGCTCCTGTGAGTTTGTTACCTGAGAATATTTTATTTTGTTTCTGACAGTGGGAAAAGCGTTTATTAGTCTCCTCCGTCTTGTCATTTTTTAAGTTTAGTGGTGTTATCCTTTCTTATCTGAAAAGGTTTAGCTACCTGACATCCTCTGTAGTTGGCAGGATGTTCCATTAGGCAGTTTATACATTTCAGTTGTTGTTCTGGTCTTTTAACATAATTCTTCGTATGATGTTTTCATACGTACTTTGCGCATCTTGATTCTCTTTTGCAAAAGTTGTGTGTAAGTCCAAATAACTGGCAGTTTTTGCATTGCATTGACTTTCTTATGGTTTACATTCTAACTCCTAGATTAAGTATTGCATTGATTTCGTAGATTTTCTTGATATTTCAAATATTTTTGAAGGATAGCATGAATAGCGGCAACGATTTTTTATTTAGTTTACGAGTGTTATCCTCGGTTAATTCTATTTCCTTTTTTATTATATTGACAGCTTCTTTATATTTTGATTCTTGACTTTGCAAGTCTTCAACAATATCTTCTTGTTTAGATGTAGATGGTAGATCTCTAACTATTACTTTGATATCTCGGTTCTGTTTAATTTCATAGGAATGCCAATTTATGTCTTTGGCATTCAATGATAATATGACATTTTTAAAGTCTTATTCTTGTTTAGTAATAATTTTAAACTGGTTTCTGCTTAGAGTTGTGGCTTGAAAGGAGATATTGTTTTCTGCCAGTGTATGGCGCAATTATTCATACTTACTGATGTCGTTTGCTATTATAGGAGGAAATTTAACTGTTTTTTTCGACTGTTTCTTTCTTTTGTTGTAGATTTTTGCTACCTCCAGTTTGTCCAGGAGAGGTTTCTGGAGAGGAGTTGGCTTTTCGTTTTTTTCTTCTATTGTTTCTGCTTTTCGCTGTTATCCATTCTACGTCTTTGTTAATTTAATCGCCGATTTTTTTGCCAGTTCTTCTTCATCAGTCTAATAATTCGTTAGACTTTTAGATTTTTCTTTGTTTAAGATATTAATTTGTTTTTTCATATTTTCCATATTGTTTTGCATTTATTGCAATCCACTTTCTATTTGCTATTTTTCAGCTTTTTCCTATACCCAAGTATTGTACAATGCCAGTTCATTCTGACTTCTATCTTGATTTTCATGAAATAAGGCCTGATATTGTTGGAATAGGGGGTTTTCTCCTACTTCCATTGTTTCCATATTATTTGTTTAATTTACCTGAAGCAGGATCTGTTTTTTTGCTCCAAGAGCACTTTAGCAGGCGTCTATTCTGTTTTATTATTTTTTTCTACACATTGTAAAACTATTTTTAATGGCACAGTATTATTTTTATTTTTGTTCTTAAACATTACGTTTAGCAATCATTGTTGATTTTTTAAACAATCGCGAATAAAAAATATTTACACTACATACGCAAACGAATTTGACCTAGTTACGGAATAATGTTAATAAACATATATCCTCACTTATCGATAGTGGAATATAAACTTTTAAATGTGTTAAAAATAAGTGAACTAGTACTAAATGTTTTGTTGAGGCCCATAGATATATATTCCTCCATTTAATGGTTCATCCTGTGGGACATGTAAATTCCTATCTCTGTTTCTGTAACGTATGGAGGGTGAGTTAACCTACGACACTTAGGCCTCACTAAGCCCATTGTGCATCCTTCTAAGTAGACAGGCACCTCCTAGCTCGTGAGTCCCAATTTTTTTTAATAATTAAACCCTAATTGTGACTTATTCACACTTTTATTCAAAAATACATTATATGTGACAATGCGTACATACATTCTAAGCGTGCCACACTCTAATTTTGATACTATTTTACTCCTAATTCCACTTATTATCGGGATATTCTTCCTTTTTGTCGTCTCCTCCATAAAGCACAGCAACTAAAACAATGTCTCCCCGAGGGTGTCGCAGCGCAAAGACATTAGAATATCACGCTCGAACGAGCACAAAGTATGGGCATTAACATAAAAAGTCGTTGCCAATTCTTTGTTTTGAAATCAAAATGGATCTGGTCTTTTAGCTGGTGGCGCCGCGGCGCTATTGAGTCTTGACATCCCGAAACCGGGACTCATTTATCAAAGCACGCCGGGAGTCGCACAGTGGGACGGGACCAGCAATGCCAAAACATGACCGTAAGCTTAATTCAAAATATAAACCAAGATATATAATTATATATATTTTTTGATAATATTGACACATAAAGTGGTATTTTGTGTAAACGCAGCAAGTGTCAAAATGATCTACTTTACGAAACAAGTTACATAAAGATAAACATTATGTAACTACTTAAATAAAAGTTTATGTAACAAATGCAAGTAAGAAACAAATCAAAAATACATATTTTTTGGTTTTAAAATCAATACATTACTTCTGAAAGTTTATATCGAAGGAACTAAGGATGACTTATTTGATCCTGGTTCATCCTAAACCAATATAAATTATTCAAAATACTATTTTACCCAATACATGACAACATAAAGAAAAAAATATATGTGCATACAAAATAAATCATTTTCTTAAAAAGTACACAGCTATAACAAAAAAAACTGGTTGTTTAAAAGTATCATATGGTATAAACAATTTAATTACATACAATTTTGCAGGATTTCACTGTTGGGTTCTAATTAACAGTGCTGTTTCTAAAGTGGCGCTGGGAAACAGTAACAAAACCTACACAAAATACCATCACACCAAATTAATAAAAAAAAATAACCCAAAGTTATTGTAGAGAAAAACATACTTTTCTTATCCATAATGTGTAATTTAACTCCCTGCAAGTGGTTAAGAATAATGAGCTATAACACTCCTTCTTCGTTTGCCAATCATATTATTATTATCATCATTAAAAAGCACTCTTCTCCCATCACTAACTAAAGTGTATTACACAATTGTACAAAAGGAATTCGTATGGATCTTTTGGATTACCTTCATAACTCTTCTTTCATTGTTTTGTCCTGAGGAACGATTTATATCCTACTATTGTCATGAAATATTATATAGTATTTTCCCTACTTTTTTCCATATTTTTTTTTGTGTCATCTGCTTCAACTGCTAAGGTTATTTCGCCTCGTGTTCTGTGTAGGCTTTGTTACTGTTTCCCAGCGCCACTTTAGGAACAGCACTGTTAATTAGAACCCAACAGTGAATGATGGAGTGGGGAATCTTACCAAGGCATCAGAATTAATTTTAAATAATTAAATTAAATGAAAAAATTCCGACCAACGGTGGGATTCGAACCTGGGACCCTTGGATCCACAGGCAGAGGCTCTACCACTGAGCCACCCACCCCCTCCAATTTTTTAAATTATATTTGTTTTTCTTGTTCTTTTTCCTGAATGAAAATTATTGAAATGTCATTCGTTAAACATTGAAGTGTCAAATTCGTTCTAGTTCTTCTTTTCTTTAATTCTTTTTTCTTCTTTTCCTCTATTTTGAAAGATCTTACTAGATTAAGTTATTAGGTTATTTTTTCTCGAAAATGTTTAAAATTACCCAATAATATTGAACTCATCGATCCTCTTACACTTTTCATTAAATTAAAATTAGGTGAATTCTTAGATAAAAGAAACAACAGATGATGCATTTCATTCATAAAGTATGTTTTGTTTGGTCCCAATCATCTGAAAAGAGAAAGAAGATATTTTATGCGGATCGAAAGAAGACAGACTGTAATCGAAAATCTCGTCTGGCAACGCTGCTGTTGTACGCAACTAAAAGTCTGTTGATACCAGTGGCGTATCTTATTAAAGATAAAATCATAACTAATTATAAAAAAATAATGAAATACTAACCGATATGGTGTGCAAAGAACTTTGTAATGGCTTAAACTTTAAAACCGATTGGATTTGGTATAAGGGTATGAAGTTTAGTGGAATGTAGGTAAAAAGCTTAAAAACACTATTTTTTTCCAAGAATAATACATTTATTACATATAAAGATGTTAAATAAAATAAAATAAAATAAAATAAAATAAAAGAAATGCCTTTAAATTTTAAACACCGACTATTTGGCGAGAGCCACGAAATCATCTCAAAGACTGTTATTTTTGTACCGTTAACGTAAACGGTTTAAACACTAAAAATCAAGCTAAATGGCAGTATTCAAGTACTTTTTGTGTGTAACGTCCAGTGCAGCGTTCACCTGAATCTTCAGTACCTAAAAATATATCTGAACCCTTAAAACAAGACATTGAAGGACCAAGCTCATCACAAAATGATGCTGATTTTGAAGGTATGTCAAATGAGCCAAAATGCTTTTCCCAAAATAAGATAGATGATCTTGTAAGAGATTTAAATCTTTCTAAACAAGCTTCAGAATTACCGGCATCAAGACTGAAAGAAAAAAAAATTCTTTTCTTAGATACTAAAATAAGTTTTTATCGTGAAAGAGATAAAGAATTACGTCGTTATTTTTCCGAAGAAAATTGTATTACCTTTTGTTCAGATATTAAAAACTTGTTAATAAAAATGGGCTTGAAACAATACGAACCAAACGACTGGCGTTTATTCATTGACAGCTCAAAACGTAGCATAAAATGTATTCTATTACATAATGAAAATAAATACGCTGGAGAACCTATTGTCCACAGTACAAAGTTAAAGTAGGAATATTGTAACATTTTGCTAGTCTTGAACAAAATAATATACAGCGACTATAAGTGGCAAATTTGTGCCGATTTAAAAATGGTGAACATTCTTCTCGGTCAACAAAGTGGTTATACTAAGTTTCACTGTTTTATATGTCTTTGGGACAGCAAAATAGAGTCCAGAATTCATTAGTAGCTCGTAACAAAATGTTTCTTTCACCATTACATATAAAACTGGGTATCATGAAACAGATTGTTAAATCACTAGATAAAGACGGAAACTGTTTTCCTTACATTTGCCAAAAATTTTCTCAGCTCACTATGGAAAAGATTAAAGCCGGTATTTTTGATGGCCTCCAAATTAGACAACTTACAAAAGATACTCAATTTATAACATCTATGACTAAGTTAGAACTAAAGGCTTGGACAGCTTTCGTCTGTGATGCAGAATTTTCTCGGAAATAAAAAATCTGCAAATTACATTGAACTTATAGAAGACCTTCTGCTACAACTAAAAAATATGGGGTGCAATATATGCATAAAACTCCACTTCTTGCATAGTCACCTGGACAGGTTTCCGGAAAATTTAGGAGATTTGAGCGAAGAGCAGGGAGAGCGTATGCATCAAGATTTACGCGTCATGGAAGAGCGCTATCAGGGTTTATGGGACAGGAATATGATGTCTGACTATTGTTAGTCTCTGATACGTCATTTTTCAAAGTCTACACATAAGAGAAGAGCTTTAGAATGAAGTTTTTTGGCACTCAATGATTAATTATTTTTTTAGTGAATTCATTTTTTTATTCTGTTTTATACCTACATAGTTAAAGCTCAGAAACTAGAGCTGATAAAAATCTTAATTATATTTTTAAAAATAGCATATCATATGTAGTCAGCAACAGCTAAAATTTCTTCGGCAACAGATGTACTGTAAATTAGTGTAATTGCAGAAAAAATCTGGATTGTGTAAAAAGGTAAGCCAGTAACAAGAAATACATAAATTGTAAAAAACAAATAAATATCCTATATTAATTATTGTATTGTTTTCGGTTAAGCCAAATCGTATTTAGCTTTACTAAAAATTTTTACCAACTTTACTTCCCGGAAAAAAATCCTGAACACGTCCCTGCAACCTGTATTTGCTTACGTAATCCAGATTTGTTAACATAACAGATTTTTATTTATTAGTCTCTCCATTTTCTAGATCAACTTCCTTTTGGGTCAGTCCATCAAGCCAAACATCTAGATTCATCTTTCAAACTGATTCGATCTCTTTATACTATCCCGACACGTTTCGGTCCCAAGCGACCGAATTTTCCAAAATCAATCTAATCCTATCAACTCAATCTTTCTCATAACAATTTTAGCGTAAGAGAAAGAATGGTGAGATCGTAAAATAAGAAAAGGACTTAGAATAACATCATTATTATCGAAGTGGTTGAGTATTAATGGTTATTTGTGTAGCATGTACGTAGTCTCTTTTTTTTTTTCACGCAGAAGATAATTCATACTAATCTGGACAATATTAATTTGCAAATTCACCAAAGTTAGATTTTTATTTAAATGCGTTCTAATATGCAACAACAAAAGTCTGTAAATATAATTAAAAAATCATAGTAGATGAAATGTAAAGGCTTTAGCTCACTTGTAACAAAAGTCATTGCGAGATGGTGCCCACCTGTTAGTGTTTAGAATTGCGACATGTCTAAGCGATCCAAGATAGCGACCATCGTTGGCGTAAACAAGTATAGGTAAACAAAAAGTATACTAGTTAAACGAAAAACTAAAACCAAAAGGGCATTAGTTAATATATTTGCTATTATCGGTCCGATGTAAACAGCAAAAACGGTACTATGAAGGAGACTTGATTTAGAATAATGATGAAGGGAAAAATCATATGTACAAGGTGTCCCAAAATTAGACGGTCATATTTTAACAGCGTAATCTACATCCTAAAATAGGAATAAAAGTTCATATAAACATAAGACCGAAAACGTCTTGTTTTCGAGATAGAGGGTATAACAAGTGAAGTCCTGATGGCACATTTTTGTAAATATTTTCTAAAATTTCTTTAGTCACCGGTTTTCCAAAGTGAAAAAAAATCCAAATTTTGATTTCACAGGCCTACTAATTATTGTTTACACTTTCGAATAACTTATCATGAAATTTTCAAAGGTTTTTTTCTTGAAAATGGTGCGTCCTAGCGAGATGCAACAGAATTATCTTTATTATAAAGAAAACATTGGTTTTCCAAATTTTATAGTCAAAAATGTTAAAAACTGTCAACAAAAAAAACTTATGGCAATTTTACCCTAAGCCCCCTCTAATTTACCCACCTATGAAGATGATCAAAAACTGGGGTTTAGTCCGTTAAATATAGCGTAAAAAGGTAAGCATTTGTACTAAATTTCATTTAGTTATCTTTAAACGTTTAGAAAATATTTACAAAAGAGTGTCATCAGGACTTCACATTTAACACCCTGTATCTCGGAAAAGAAACGTTTTCGGACCTATGTTTATATAAACTTTTACTCCTATTGTAGGACGTAGATTATGCTGATAAAATATGACCGTCTAATTTCAGGACACCCTGTATATGTAACTTGTGGAGGGTAGGTTAAATCACGCCACTTAGGTTTCACTAGGCCCAATGTGTATTCTCCTAAGATGATAGGCACCTCCTAGCTCGTGAGCCAGTCTACAGATTTATTGTAGTTGACACCGTCGCCAAGAGGTGCTGCTCTTATATAGGCTAATTCTCGCCGAATACAAATCTTCTAATAAATCAGCGCATCGGGCAATCGTAGGCGATATGCTCGAGGGTCATATCTTCTTGTACGCAAGTAAGAGGCCCCATATGCGCCCCACGGTTCGACGGAATTGTTCTTGAGAATTTCCTTTTTTTTTAATTTGTTTTTTAGATGTGAGTTCTATGTTAACTTGTCAAAGGTGAGACCTAGGCACTTTATTTTTGTTGTCAGTTTAGTTTAGAGTTTACGAATTTCATTTTTATCCTTTTTCTTGTGAAAATAGCAAGTTATGTTATATTAAGATTCATAGACAGTGAATGGTGCGCCACTGTTCTATAATTTTGAGAGCTACTTGCATTCTTTGGCAGAGTATATTTGCAAAATTCCCTGTTTGAAAAATGACCTGATCATCTGCATATGCTAATGTGTAGTAACCGTCATTACTGAGGCGGCTTACGAGGGTATTGTTCTACAGTAGAGGTGATAACACATCTCTCTGTGGACATCCCCTGGCAAAAAAAGCCTCTTATATTTACATCTTCCACCTTGTTTTGAGAGTGTATTATTTATACACTCACATACCATCAGTAGAACATTCCTTTTGGTTAGGTTCGTCGTCTTATCAAAAGCACCTTATATGTCTATGAAAACACTTAAGGCGGACTTTTTATTGTCCAGGGATCTTTCTATCCGACCAACAACTAGGTAAAAGGCTGAATCAGTAGATCTGCCTGGTGTGTATGCATGTTGATTTGAGTGTAGTGGTGTTGTTGTAATCATCACATTCTCTATGTACCTTTCGCAGAGCCTTTCCAATATTTTCATAGAAAACGATGTCAGGCTAATTGGTCGTTATATTTTTGGGACAGTGTAAACCATCCTTTCTGGTTTGGTTACAAAGACTACTTCTACCTATCTTTATTTTTTGGGGATATACCTCGGAGCCAACGAGGATATGAGTATACCTTGTTCTTCCAGACCCCATTGAAGTGGATCTGGCCGTGATAAGAATACCTTTAGTTCCTGGCAGTTTGCCAATCGTAGACAGATAAGGTGTATTCTTCTTCTGCCCAGTAGACCACGTATGTGATGACCGAGTCAGGAAAAAGTGTTGACAGCACAAAGTTATTGCTACCTTCGAGATTTGCTGATTTCACGTTATACTCTTTGATTAGCTCACTAATAATGCGGATCTCTTAAGAGAGCTTTTTGAAGCTTTGCTGCCGGCAGTAAAACCATCTCTATTCGTTAAGTCGTATTTGGCTCAGTGTCATAAAAATTGTAAAATAGGCATTTTTGGATGAGCATAGCCGTTTCACATATGTTATTCGGATTCATTCAAATAGAATCGATTATTGGCCAGTATTATTTTTTTAATCTGACTTGAACCCGAATGATCTTGTCAAAGACATCTACCACTCCTTTTTCAAAGAGCTTTTGTTTAGAGTTGTTTTATTCTTTTTATTCATCACCACTGAAACATTCGCCCTTAAATATATTAATTTTTTTCATCTGTTGTTCTAATTAACAGTAATTACTATTGTGTCCGTTGTGTACCTTAGAGCATTCTTGCCAATAAAATATACGTTACTGACCTTATCACGGTCATTAGGAGCATCGGCACTGTCTTTTCCACATCTACTCAATTTCAGTCCTTTACTTTTTACAAGTCATTCTCACCTGACAAACTATTCCGTAGTAGATGTTCTGCATTCTGTATACTATTTTTTTCCGAAAAATACATATAGGTACCCTTATCGGCCTGTAGAATATAACATACATACAGTTTTTGCTGCTTTAACAGTTACATATTATATATTTTATATCAACAAAATTGTACTGATAAAGAATTTCGTGTATGAACCTCACAGTTACCAAAAACCTAACACTTGTTAAATCGTAAACACTAGTATATAATAAAAATACATGTGTTTTCGTTCGGGTATAAACAAACATAACCTCTGTATTGGGATTTAATAGCTTAATTTACAGAATCTTTAAATATTTACAGATCCGTAAATCATTAAAGACAGAATCGTTAACTAAGAGAATAAGTAGAGTTGTATAATATCGTGTTTCTTTAGTCTCACTGTTTATCGTTACTGTGATTAGTAAAAGTTAAATTGATGAGGTAACGTTTCGCCATATCATTAAAAAATTAATTTATGACGATTTTTAAAACATATCCTCGTAATAATAACTAAAAAAGAAGGGTATTATTAGAAATTAGCCAAACGGAAACCTCGCCCACTCAAACTCTAAATGTCAACCCTTTGATCGTTGTACGTATAATACAAATCAAAGTAACTGTCATCCCACGTTCTCTATTAAAAATGATACCGTCTAGGCACTCTGCTGGACGAATTAGGTTATCTTTATAGCGTCAGAGCGACATCGACGTATGGATACAAGAATAATCGAATTGTTAAACTATCTTTGATATAGGAAGTAGTAGATGTAATGAAAATGGTTTGGGAACAAATGATGAGCCCGAGATTAGAGCACGTTCGATTAATATACATTAGTGTTTGCGTAATGTGTCCGTTTGATCAAAGCTGAAGTGATCAGTGGAAATTTAGTGCGAATTGAATTTTGCACCATGGGCGGTGTCCTGATTGAACCCAAGAAGATTAACTGATTCTGGAAATTTAATAATGTTATACGGAATTAATATACGTTGAATCGTTTGTTGAAAATTAAAGCGATGCATAGGGATTTTAATAAACCTACATGTTAATTTCAGAGGCTGGTTACAAGAGTAGTTTAAGATACCACTCAAATATACTTAGTGTACTCCATTCTACTGGAGTACTCTGGTATAGCTTTTTATTGCTTCCTTATTACTGCAAAAAAAAATAAGTATGAAAGTAAAACAAATAGCGGGAATAAAAGAAATAATTAAAAAATAAATAAAAATATTATGTTTTTCCTGTTGCCGAACATTATAAATATTTAGAGGTCTTAGGGCCATTCGCACCGCTAGTAGTTAAGAAATAAGCGAAGCTTTAAATGTTATTATCAATGGAAAAATGTCATTTTAAGCTTGGCTTATTTTTTAACTACTAAAAATTAAAAATTTGAACGATTAACCCACAAGAAAAGAGCAGGGTTCTTTATCTTTTAGATTCATCTTCTTATGGGGCCTCAGTAAATGCTGATGGCAATGCACCTGGAATTAATCTAGTTTTTCTCCGCATTCAGTCTTTGACAAAAATATATATCCAGAAAAATGATTGGAACATAAAACATTACTATTTGAAATGTTTTCTGGAGTAAGTTTTAATATGTTTCACCAAATGCGTTTTTTCGGCAGGACTAGTTGGAAATCTACAAAAAACTAAAAATTTTGATTTAACATCTTCAACATTATCATGATAAAATGATTTAAAAACAAAGAGCTTGTTTATATTGAAAAATTTGATTATTTATTTTTTTTTTCAGTAGAGTCCAAAACAATATTCCTCATACACAATACGAGTTCTTTAAATTTAATTCACTAAATTTACCATTTATTTTAAATTCATGTTCAACGGCCTTTTGCATAAAATGTAGGTACTATGATTCTTTTAAAAAAAATGGTAGAGACGCTTACCTGTAAAATGCCCTAACGATGCCTTTTCTTATTTTTATTTACGACTTACACAAACTCTCACCATTGTTAAAATCTCTATCAGTAAAGTAATAAAATACAAAAAATCACTACTAATAAACTACAAAAATAAGCTAGAAATTAATGAAAATCAAATGACAGTTCTGACAATTTCGAACGATTTGACATGACAAGCAAAACGAAACAGACCAATGGGAATGCTGGACACTATTTTTCCCCCTGTACCAAAACAAAGTCCATTTGGACGATGGCTCTAGTAATATATGCTCGAAGATTTCTCCCGGTGATCAATTTTTTTAGACATGTTACGTAAAACCTGCCAGAATTACATAGGGTAAGAAATTATATTGGTTTGCAATGTTTTTCTAATATGCTTTGTATTCAACTTTTGTTAGAAGTTTGATGATATTCCTTGAGTTCTTAAAATGATTACACAATGACTTTGAAATTACACGATGGAACCTTTTTTTTCTCTAAATTTACGTATCAAATACATGGAATACCACAGAGGAAATCTAGGTTTACTACACGAGTTTTTAATCTGTTGCTTAGGAACAGCTATGTCCAAAAAAACATACGTATGATTGAAAAATTTGAAACTGTCACTTACATCTGTTATTGTAAACATTTCCGACCAATTATAATTTTTGACAAGACCATACAAAAGTGAAAAATTGCCTTTGGAAAAATTATATACCTACTTTTTTGTTACACAAAACTCAAACTTCTTTCTTAGCGGAACCTGGAAAAGTAGTGCACGATGGTAAGGGTCCTCAGCAACAAGCTTATGGGCAAATGTAATAAATTACAGTATTTTAACATTAGATATTAGCAGGTCCAAATATCTATCCTTAAAATTTTTTATATTATTAAATTGCTATAAATTACGTGAATTAAAAAATCTCTTAGTGCATTTTTATTATTATCACAAATATTTAAGAACAGAAGAACTAATTAAAATAACCAATATAATCATATAAACATAAATTGGGTGGAAAATATACAGCTGATACAATAACACACATTTTTTTAAATTTAAGCTTGACAAATATTAACAATCTTTGGTATCTAGTACTTAATAAGGAATATTTTTATCAAAGGCAACTAAAACACCACCTCCGTAAGGCTGATGTATTTTTGTTCTTTTGATCACTGTATATTGGTCATCAAACAATTGTTTTGAGTATATGCTGTCACATAACCATAACTCAGTCAGAGCAATTATTTGATACTTCTCGGAAAGCAAGTTAATACAGAAAGTATCTGTTTTGGGTCTGAAACCCCATACATTTTAAAAGTAAACCTGACCTTACTTACTTGTATTATTAGGTTTTTAAAATTGGTTTATTTGAGGAGCTTCTTCTTTGTCTGTGACAGTATCCTCTTTGTTGCATAAAAACTTAAAAACATGAGCCCTCTGGGCCATATATTTCCCTTTTTCATGCATTTCGGAAGTTATCTTACATAGTAGTTATCTTAATTAACGGATATGCTGTAGGTTGTTTTGATGGGTGCTCTTCGCAAGTTACCTCAAGAAAATATATAGCTAACATTTTCCTCAGGTCCTCAGGCTTCGTTTTCGGGTTCAATCTTGTAACGTGAAGTGAAACACAACAAGGGGACAACTTTAGGAACTTCCTGTATAGACGTATCGCTGTGATTTCCGCCTACCAATCATCTCCTGCGTCTTTTACGCACGTCTGTTCATTGACCTTCATGAGCTATGTACAATTGGTATACAGTGTGTCCGTAAAGTATGGAACAAATTCATTTTTAGCTAAACAGACCATTTTAAAAAATAATCCTGAAACACGTCGATTTTTGATTTCACTTTACCGTATTTTAATATAATAATCTAATATACAGGGTGAATTACTTTCGAGTAATGACATCACCGTCATTTTTTTAAAATGGAACACCCCCATTTTGTCTCAATTTTCGGATTACTCTAGCTGAGCTGATTCCAAAAATGTATCACATGTTGATTCCAATTGGTACAGGGTGGGCAAAAATACAATAGTTTTGTGTGTGCTCATAAAGTAACACGTAACATTCTTTATTAGTTAAATTAACAATATTATCAAAAATACTTATTGTCTAGCGGACAGAATATGATGAAATACATGACTTTATAAATGTTCGAACTGCAGCCCTTGCTGTATTTGACAGTAACCCAAACGGTGTACAAATTCTTGTTGAACCTTGTTTATTGTTCTCGAGAAATATTGTTTATTGTTGTCCGAATTCTCTCTTTTAATTCTTGAATATTTGCTGGTTTCGTTTGATACACAACATTCTTCAGATGGTCCCACATAAAATAATCCAAAGGATTGAAATCTGGTGACCTCGCTGGCCATTCGATAGGTCCACGTCTACCAATCCACCTGTTCGGAAAAATTTCGTCTAGGTACCTTCTAACATCTACAGCATAATGTGGAGGTTCACTATCCTATTAAAACCATAAACTTTCATCACAACCTCCAGGATTACATCTGCTGGGAAACAAATTACGTAAAGTAGGTACGAGATACCCCCTTAAAAACTCAAGGTACGTTGCCCCGTTAACAAATATATGTTCTAGTGATGCTAGTAGCTTCTTAGACATATTGTATTCACGTTGGATGTATTTAACTTTTTTTAGCAGAATTTCGTGTTTACGCAATTTTTTTGCGGCATTGTTTGTTACCATTTTTTTTGGGAATCTATTTTTGTCTGGAATTCTATTGGAAACATATTTTTATGAAAGTTCTCCTCATTATACGCCGGTAATTATTTCTGTTTTTTTTATGAATTAGTAACAGTCATAGATGGACCACCGCACTGGTTAATTTTACTTTAACAACAAATGATTTTAACAGTGTAAAAATTTGTAAAATGTCATGTAAATTGAATGGAAAAGGTATTATTATAGATTTTAATATACTATGTAATTTGGTTTAACTCCTTTGTAGAGAAATATCTCTAACTATATCGATATTGAACCATCTTAAAATATATTCATTCATTATGTTCAAGAAGTTTCTATAGGACTAAGCTTTTTTTTTTCTTCCGAATTTATTAGAAAGTAGCATGAACGTTGCCTGTCCGAAAAACATATGCCGTTGGGATTTAAGGAATCATCCGGTCAGTTGAAAACGGCTCCCGTTCCCGCCCATTCATAAAAATGAGGGTAACAATGGCCGGCAAGTATGGGGAATTTTTGGCGAAAGGCCATCTCAGAGACCAGATAAATTTCGAGTTCATCTACTAACTGATCGAGGTTAAATATGGCCGATATCTTTGCGGGAAAGCAACCCAATTTATTTCTTAGAGTGGATATAACTCTAGAGGTGAACGGAAAAAAAGGTATTCTGAAGGCGGGATAAGCGGATTATTTAAAAATGTATTAGGGATCGAATATCCGGATATATTATGACGAATTTCCGGTTAAGGATAGAAGGTTTATTGCAGTTGCTTTTATGTTTGTTTATGTAGGAATAACAGGCACAAAATGTTGATCAAAAATTAAATAAATAATGAAAGCGAATAGAAATAAATAGCAGACATTGTTATATAAGTTTAGGGAAAACATTTAGCAGTCTTACGGGGTCAAGTCATTCATGCAAGAGTCCGTAGCTAAAGGTTTTGTCAAATTGTTTGATATTTCACATTTTAGACAGCTTCTAATCGACAAACGGATACTGTAAGCTACAGATCAGTAAACTATAAAAAAAAGGATTATATTTTACAAAATAATTACTCATTCTTAAGAATATTGTTGAGCTGACTTTCTGTACACCTTCTTTTATCCATTTCATAAATATGTTTCTAAGAAACAATACGGAATTAAACAAAAAAACGCAAAGCAAACGACAAATAAAATAATTTAGGGCTGATAAATAGAGATTTTAGACTTTCCGGAGTAAGCGAACCACTTGAATTTTGTTTTTTTATATTCATTATTTTTAACCATTTGGTAGCTTTTTAAAGTGGAGTAATGGTACTTTAATTGTTAGTTAATTTTCTTTGGGCCGGTTGTTCAATCACGAATTAACTACTGAATTCATTAATCAATGGATTTAATTTACTCTTAGATTAAAATAGGTTTTGTTGTTCAAATCAAACAAGAGAAGACGGAATAATATATCTCGCGATTAGTTCGTTTTTTAAGATGCTGCCTTTACTGTTTATGCCAAAGAACATCTATTTTACAATTACTAATTGTTAGTAATAAGTGTTTTGTGTTTAAATGAAGGTTACACATTGTTTTGCTACAACGATAAAAAAACAATTTTAATCCATGTGTTTATTAAAATTATATATATTTGTTTTATTAAAATAAAACCTAACTAACATTAAAAATGTGTTTTATAACAATCTTGCAAACTTATAATTTATCTATGCAGTCCTTCTAGCCTTGTCACGCAATCGATGTATTTAATTATTTTTTATTGAAATTCTACATTAATAATTATATCATTTTCGATGACTTCTGTTTGCTATCTGGTTCTGGTGCATTAATACTTTTTGCACTGTTATACTACTAAATTGGAGTAGCAATAACAACAGCTTTAAGATTCTCTAATTTAAAGTAACCACTCCAAATACCATTTCTTCAAAATACCTACATGATTCCTAAGGAAATGTAAACTATCAGTAGAGGACACATTTTTTTTTAATGTCATGTAAATACTTGAAAATCAAGACAATAGACAATCTACGCAATCTATTTCCAAAACTTATTGATTGGCTGGACTAGAAATTTATTCACTAATCTTCTCAATGATTATTCTTATACCAGCAGTAAAAATAAGGGGAGAATATATAAATAAAATAGGCTTAATTGCAAGAAGATGTCCATAGGAAGGGTTGCTATCACCTCTACAGTCAAACATGGTCCTCGACGCCCTCATTACTTGCCTCAATAATAACAGTAACTACAAAATAGCGTATGCAGATAATCTGGTCATTCTGCAAACAATATATTTTGAGAACATACTCTGCGAAAGAATGCAAGTAACTCTCATAATTATAGAACAGTGGTGCATGGATAACTCAGTTTCTAGCAATTCTAAGAAGACAGAAATGATAATGTTCACAATATAAAGAAAGAAAATAAAATCAAAACCTCCAAATTTCCTAAACACAAAGCTAAATAAGTGCAACACAGGTGGAGTACCTAGGTACCTAGGTATCTAGGTACCTTTAGCAGCAAGTTAACATGAAACTCGCACTTAAAATTTACAGTCAAAAAAGCATACATTGCTTATGAACAATGCCGCTGAACCGTGGGGCGAACCTAGTGTTTTGCCCGCAGACTCGTCGCATGGACTTACACTGTCATCATAAGACTTATGCTAACATACGGTTTCATTATCTGGGTATTGAAAACCCAAAAATTGACAGCTATCAACAAGCACAATTTCAAAGAACAGCATATCGCAACATAACAGAAGCCATAAAAACCACACCGACCAAAGCCATGAAAGTCATTCTTAGTCTCACTCCCCTTGATATTTATATCAAGGAGGTTACTCTGATGACAGTGACACGCCTCCTGATATAGGATCTGGTAAGGCCAGATGTAGCTTTTGGCAGGAGGCGCTGGATACGCTCCCACTTCTTCAAGCGAACATTGACTCCATCTCACCGAGATATATCTTCCTAAGCCACATAAAATTATAACAGAACAAATAGAGCCGGAAGTGGCAGGTACGATTGATACCTACACCGATGATTCTAAAACAAAACAAGGTTCAGGAGTTTGAATATACTCCACATTCTTAAACCTAAACATAAAATAGGATTCTCATACCATTTAAACAAATCACCAGAAATATCATCACTGGAAGAAACATGCGCATCTATACAGATAACAGGCAGGCACTACCCACTCTGGATAGACCATAAATTTATTTAGGATTAGTCCTAGAATGTCACGAAGCTTTGGCCTAAGTATCCATCAACAATGTGGTCAACTTAGGATTGATCAAAGGTTACGCCACATCGTAAGGTAACCGTCTTTTTAATTCACTTACAGAGAAGGCAGCCAACCAAATACTGTTTGGACCTGGCTCTTCTATTAGACTGACAACATCTGTAGTAACAAGCCTAATTAAAGAATATTCTGTTGTGAAATTTAAGGAAAGATAGGATGAAACAATAAGCTGCAGACATGCTAGGAAGCTTTTAAGTTATTCTGTCAAAACTACATCGGACAAATATTTGATCATGACTGGACAGAATCTGCGTCTGATCACAGGCGTTCTGACTGCTTATTGCCAACTACATCATCTTTATATTATTTATTGTTTCGGCCTTTACTTGATGAAAATCCATTTAATTTTGAAAGAGTAAAACCAAATTTGGTAGATTTTCACACTTTTTTTTTTAAAAATAAAAATTTTTAAACAAACACTAACATGACATATGTTTCGAAGTACAACTTCTTTTTCAAATGTGACTATTTACAATTCGGTATCCAATATATATACAAAATAATTTAACAAAACAAAGTACTTAAGAAAACATCAATAACATTACAAAATAAACTAACTATTTAAAGTAAATAAGGGTACTTAGGTAATTATAATATCCATCAAATAACAATAAGATAGCCCATTACCGGGATTATCTCACAGAAAACTGGGAAAGAGGTTTAATAAGGGTAAATTATTAATATCTAATTGATCATTTAGTAAGTTATCTGAATTTTTAAATCTATTTATTTCAAGTGTTTCTAAATGGTTTAATTTAAGGCTCTTATTTTCTACATGTAAAATTTCAAAGTTGTCTGTAAAAGAATGATTTTCAGCTAAAATATGATTTGAGTAAGTAGAATTATTTTTGTTTTTTGTATAGCTATTATAATGTTCGGAATAGCGTTTTTTGAAAGTACGGCCTGTTTGACCAATATACAATTTTGGACAACTACCACAATTTAATTTATATACCCCCGATTTATTATTAGGATTAATTTTACCCTTATTGTTTTTAATATACTTCCCAAGCGTATTATTGGTTTTAAAAGCTACGTTAATATTTTGGTTTTTTAAATATGATGATACCTTTTCACTAGGAGCTCCTATATATGTAAGACTCTTATATCTGCAATTTGGATCTTTAATTATGGGAATTTGGCTAATACCGGCCGATATAAGAGAAGCACCTTTTGGCGACGTTGACAACTACTTTAAATCTGTAGGCTGGCTCACGAGCTAGAAGGTGCCCATCTACTTAAGAGGATGCACAATGGGCCTAGTGAGGCCTAAGTGCCGTGGGTTAACCCACCCTTCGCACGTTACAGATAGAGATACTGTCTTCTTAGATCTAAAGCAAACTTTTGACAAAGTATGGCACAAGGGATTTAAATAGAAATAAAACATATTATTATCAAGAAATGAACAAAATCATACCTTATAGATAGACCATTTTGAATTAAGCAAAAAGAAGTTTACTAGAAACAAATATAAATCAAAGCAGTAGCACCACAAGAAAGTGTATTGGAATCTATCTGCTATTTACCTGCAACATTCCGAAACTAAAAAAAAAAATCATACAATAGATACCTTCACAAAAGATCATGAAGATGCACCTAGAAAAATTCAAAACTACCTTAATCTGTGGTAATTGAAGAAAACGTTGACAAATTGAGCTATTTGAAACTAAATCTTAAAATTAAAATTTGACAAATAAAAGGAAACCACATGTTCTAGTTAAAATAATTAATAATCAAATATCTTATGAAGATACAACAAAATATTTAGGTATTATAATAAATAAAAAAGAAGAGCTACCTAAAAAATATATTAGCTGTTCACTAGGCATTCTAACATTTTGATATTCTAAGATTCTGATTGGTCAAATTACAATAAATTACTCCTGCGTAAACAGGTTCTTTAACCAGTGTGAACATGTAATATTCAGCCGTGGGAATATGCCAGGAAGAGTAACATTAAAATAATACAGTGTTTTCAGAAAAAAATAAAGTAGTTAAAGCCCCTTGGTACTTTAAAAACAGTGATCTTTACCGATACCTACAGATATACACCCTTGACCAAACTATCAAGAATACCTTTAAAAATAATTAGAAAATGACTACTTTGTTTTATTAGATTAGGATCTGAAACGAAAATATACCTTATTTATTTGAGAAAGTATAGTTTTCTATAGAAAAAGTCAATTTAGTAATTGCTTTTAAAAATACACCCATGAATAACAATAAAAACAAATCACACTATTACAATTAGACTCTTATCGATTATATACTAACTACACTAAAAAGAAATAAAGATATAGATGTACAAAGTTGGTTAGTGTCACCTTGTCACGCATTTTTCTATTATTTTCTTCCTTGTATGCTGTTTTTCTTTGTATCCAACTGCTAATTTTTTCATCCCAGCTCTCTAAATTGTTTTTTTATATATTTCATTGTTAACCTACAAATTTGACAAAAAGTGTAAAATCTGAAATAGAAATGTTTTAAATAAAATATGCATAAAAAATCTTTTCTAAACGCTTTTTAATTAGATGGGGCTGTACTCAATATATTTGATAATTTACAGGAAACTCATTATTGCAATGTATTTGTATTTGTATTTAGTTAATAAACTATACTATACTAAACAAACTAAATATTTTTATCTTCAACCTTATTAAAATTCTTAAAGTATGCTGTTACAGGATTATAGCGCTCTTAAAATAAATATCCTGATTATAAGAATTTATGTACCAATATTTATTTTGTAATGATTACTTAGTATTTAGAAAAAGAGATTTTTTGTGTACATAAACTTATCTTACTTGAACCTAGTTGTACTTTTATATTTCATTCTTCTTGTCTGCTATTTAATTTTTCCTAAGGTAGTCGATTTTCTTAAGTAGGTATACATTCCAGGGACGCCTGTCTTAAAATTATGAATACAATACAGATGTATGACGTCAGCCTTCAAGATGTATATATTTTTATTATCTAACTAAGTTAGAAATTAATTTCATATTTATTATTTTAAAAATGGTTTTGTTTACATTATTAGATATATGACAAGGGTGACATCTGAGATGTGTCAATCATTCTTGTGCAATTTAACTTTTATGAAATGATTCTTGGAGTAACTTAAAAATGTATTTGGTATAGCGTATGTAATGAAAACCTTCTATCTTTCTTTTTCTATCTACACAAAGATATATCTATCTCACTTCTTCACAATCGTTCTAAGATGGCTACATGGAATCTGACAACTGTAAATTCGCTGTGCAAGAAATGTAAAAGTAAAGTGGTTACTCGACCTAAGTTCATAAATTGCAATAGTTATTATCATTCTAGCTGTGCCAAGTTACGAAATTCTAAAGTTATTGACAAATTTTTAATTATGTATTGTAACAAAAATGAAAATAAAACCAGTGATAGTGTGGACACTGCTTTATTTGACGTTGTTGAGTCTATCATAGCCGATGAAAACAAAAAGGTAGACATTGCATTTTTTAATTATATTATAAGACAGAAAGACACTTTTATAAGTGAATTAAAAAATAAAATCCTAGTTTTAAATCAACACATGACCCTAATAAATAAATTTAATTTCTCAAATCAGACAACCTTACAAGGTGAAGTTGATAAATCAATCAAAAAATGACCTAACGCTGTTATTAAGAAAAAAGTGGACAAACCTTTGTCCGACTTGAAACAAATAATAAATCAAGGCAATGAGGTGACTGACCCAAAACAAATAACAAAAATTAATGTCACATCCTCAATAGAAATAGCCAGCAGAAGATAAATGAACTTCTAAACTTGAGCACCGCCAGTGAGCCACCGAATGTTTCTAAAAACTCAAATGAAAAGTGGACTGATGTAATAAAGAGAAGAAAGAAAAGAAATATGATTATGGGAAGAAATAATTCAGATAGTATACAGGGTGTTCCTAAATACTCACCATTACACGTATGTAGACTAAAACCAGACACCACTGCTGAAGAATTAAAAAACCAAGTGAAGAATAATTTTCCAGAGGTCAGAAGTAAAATCTTAAATTCCAAACGCCCTGATTTGTATGAATCTTATAAGGTTTCTTTTTTTAAAAATAATTATAGAAAAGCCATGGACGCATATGGCCATTTGGAGCCTATATAACTCGTTTTTTCGAAATACGAAAAACTGCGAGCGGACCAACCTAAATGATTATGTTAAGAAACCAGCTCAGTCTAGGTCCAATCATTTAAATTCAATAAAAATGTTTCATGCAAATGTACAGAGATTGACAAATAAAATTGATTTGTTTAGATTACACTTTTCTAAATTTTGTGTGAATCCCCATGCCGAATTTTGCGGAATTGTTCTTTTATCTATGAAAATTGTAATTATTAATGTGTACCGTTCATCCTCAAAAAGCAATATTAATATTTTTTTTTTGAAAACTTTGTTCAAATACAACATAATTGTCTCCGGGGACATATTGGTACTAAAAAATAATTAAATATTCGGGGCCGGAGGTTTAATATTTTGCAGTCTTTCGGACTGTCAATAAATATACAGGAAGTTACTAAATTAGCTTCAAATAGCTAAGTCGACAATATTCTTACAACCCATACTTGTAATGTTAGTAACCCGGAAGTGTTAAACTAAGGCGTTTCTAACCTTCCTTGGTAGCGGTCCTCCATAACTTTAATATCTTGGTGAAATCTTTTACCTTGTTCCTCACTCATGTCTCCTAAATTTTCTGGAAAACGGTCTGAGTGGTTGTGTAAATAGTGGATTTTAATACTCATATTGCACCCTAAGGATTTGAAACTATTAAGCATCTTGTTAACCATTTTAACATAGTTTTGAGCTTCAATATTTGCCTAGAAATTTTTCTACAACTGCAACAAATGATGTGCAAGCTTCTCGTTCAACTTGATTCATTGAATTTATGAAAGGAGGATCCTTAATTAATTGTCTTATTTATGGGCCGTCAAATATACCTGCTTTGAGTTTTTCTGTGCTCAACTGATGTATTTTTACCCCTATCTATGCAAAACAGGACCCATTTTTATCAAGAGCCTTTACAAATTGCTTCATTAAGTCCAACTTTATATGTAACGGAGAAAGCGTCGTTAATGACATTATTTTCCCCAGCGTCCATGTTTTCTCTTTGAGGCCAATTTTTTCTAACCCAGTGTTGTGTTTTGTCCCTACTATCCCAGAGGCACCAGAAACACGGATATTTCGTGTAATCACTTTGCTGCCCAAGAAGAAAGTTTACCATTTTTAAGTCTACACAAATCATCCATTGATGTTCGTGATACGTTATCTTCTGCAAGACCAAAGCTATGGTATTATATTCTTCTTTCAGTTTCGTTGAGTGAGCTAGTGGTATTGAACCATATTTATTCCCATTATGTAGAAGGGCACATTTTAAACTTCGCTTTGAACTGTCAATAAATAGGCGCCAATCATCTGGAATATATTCAGAAAGTCCCATTTATTTCATGAGTCCATTAATTTCATGACAAAATAAAAGATTGTCTTCTTGAGAAAAGAATGGTAGCAGATACTTTTCTCTTGTACGGTAAAAGGTAATTTTGGTTCCTTATTCCAATAATTTTTTGTCGTTTAACCTAGAAGCCAGTACTTCAGAAGCTTTTTTTGATAAATTGAGATCCTGGTGAGATCATTTAATTCATTTTGATTGAACCGTTGAGGAACTGATGCCGTCTCCTCATAGTCACTGTTAGTTTCATTAGCATCAGAATTTTTATTAGCATCAGAAAAGCGATCAGAGGGAAAATATTCGTCGTCAGAGATATCTGGTAGCTGATGAAATGTTGGAATTGGTATTTCATCTGAGTGCGGGATAGGGCGTATTGCCGAGTCTACATTGGGATAAGTCCACTTACTGCGGTTACTTCGATTGACTCCTTTAGTATTTACTAAACAGAAATACCAATCATTGAAGTGGTTTTTTGGTCCTCTTCAAACCATTGGTACACCGAATTTTAGACATTTTCTTTTCCCGGTAGTCCACTGCCGTAAATGCTTTGTACAAGTTTTATATACGAGATGCGGGGCCCACTTTTTGTCCTGATCACCAAGGTTAACTCCAAAATATCTAAGATATGCTCGCTTTATAAAGTCAGTATGAGTTTGTCTGTTTTGTTGAAACATGTATTTTCCGCATATATAGCAAAACACATCAGGTTGATTTACACAACTTCTCCTTGAACTGGAACCTGAACTCATTTTAATTTTGTTCAATAACACAAAACACTCTTTTCTTAACATAAAATAACACGCCGAATTCAATCTACTCTCATTAGTACGCACAAACTGACGAGACTTACCCGAGTTAGGGGATTAAAAGGGTCAGTTCAGGTACCTGATAGGCAATGGTTCTACTATTTATACTTGCTTGCTTGTTTGGGGTTCTATGACTGCGGATTTTATATCCATTCGCCTATCCTTATCGTTTTTAGTCCTTATTTTGATTTTACAATATTTTATTTTTGTGTAATTCCTACTAACTAAAATTTGTAATGTAAGTAAATTATATTTTTGTTCTCCCAATTTTTTTTTAAATCATATTTTTTAAATTCCCTTTTTTTGTTTGATTTTTGTTTGTTTTTTTTTTTTTCCTTTTTTCGTTTTTTTGTTGTTTTTTTTTGTTGTTTTTTGTTGTTTTTTTTTGTTGTTTTTTTTTCTCTTCAGAGGAAACATAAACAGGGACACATTTTACGCCTAACGGTCTTTCTAGACGATTTGTACAATAACATGGACGACCACGGTAAGTTTGAAGGGTTTGAACAAAGGTAAAATACAAAGGATTTATAATATAATTTTACATTTACAATTTAACATTAATATTTAACAAATGTGCGTACAACAGTTGGTATAAATCGGAATTATCGTTAATTAAAATTAAAAAGCTTAAATTAATAGGTTTATGGATGCCTGGAATTTTTAACAATTTATCTAAAAATACATTTATTTCGTTTGTAAAATTTATACAGCCTAGAATTATATGTTGTGTATCGCCAAACTCCCCACAGGAACAATTTGGGTTATCGTTCATATTAATTTTGTTCAAATGAGACGGTGCAAGGGAATGGTTAAACCTTAATCTACATATAGATTTTACCATTGCTTTTGTGACTGTGATTTTAGAGTAAAATATTTGGTTGAATATTTTTGTAATATTGACCCTTTGTATGATTTTCATGTATATTAATCCATTCCGTTCTATATAGTTTAGCCATAACGGCTTTAATGTCGTCCGATGTACAAAGGTATTGTGTTATGGTATCTAAGTCCTTAGCATTTTTGGCTAGTTTATCAACTTTTTCATTGGCATCTATTCCACAGTGACCTTTTACCCACGAAAAAACTACTAATTTTCCAACTTGCTTTAAAGCGTCAATTTTAAGTAATATCTTCGATATAATTTATTTTGGACCGCGGTTTAATATTTCTAATCTTTTCCAGTGCACTTTTACTGTCGCTAAAAATGACAAATTGAGTATATTGTATGGTTGTAATATAATTTAGTGCTTCTAGCAATGCTAATAATTCTGCCGTATATATGCTCATCGATGAATTTAGTTTAAACATTTTGCTGTAGTTAGCATTTTCGTCGTAGATTGCACAACCAACAGATTCGCTGCTTTTAGAGGCATCTATAAAAATATAATAATAATTCTTAAATAAGTTATTAACGTCAGATTTAAAAAGACTGTTTCTTATAATGTTTGAAAAATTTGTATAGTTTCTTAGGTAGTAAGTTTTAATTTTATCTATTTTGTTAAAATCCATTTCATATATTTTATTTATTTCTGTCTTGTAAGGGGAGTTTTCATATTCCTGTAGATTTTCATAGCATTTAGCTAAGCATGGAGTTTTCTTCTTTATCCAATATTTGTTACATAAATCTGCTATGAATAATTCGTGTATCTTTGAAATAAGAGTGGATTTTTTTGCACCAATTGTTAATAAAAAGCGGCTGTCTAAAATGTTTCTTCTAATGTTCATTGGATATTCACAGCATTCTACCTGTAGATTGTTAATGGGAGTACTTCTTAAGGCTCCAATCGATAGCCTAAGATATTTGTTAGTCACTACATCTATTTTATTTAGATGACAGTGAGCAGCATCTGCATATAGAATGGAACCATAATCTATAACTGCTCTATTTAAGATTTACCTGGAATTTACTCAATTACAGACTGACAATCAAACGATTGTACCTACATTAATGAATATATAATAATTTTAGAACTCTCATACATGAAAATACTAAATAAAAACCACATTGGTAGATAAGTTGATGTATCTAAAAAAGTAGAGCTGATAGAGAAAAACGGATTGCATGTACAGATTTAGCGTCCCAAGTATAGTTAAAATCAGCTCTAAAATCCCAGGCACCAAAAAAAAAATATTTTTTTGTTGCCCTGTGTAATCACCCAATCTATGAATCAAATTCCATGAAATGTTTATTGTATTTTTTTTACCCATCTCTCTAAGAGAAATTAGGGGTAGATAGTGATACATTTTGGGAAAAATTGGTAACCACGTTTCTTTTTTTCCACTATTTCCTCTGATAAAATTATAACAGTAGATCGGGCTAAAATAACTGTTATAATGCTATTAAAAAAGGCGCGGTTTCTTTCTTAAATAAAAAAAATATATATATTATGATTTGCGATTCCACAAATACATTCTTAAATGATTTCGTTTGAAAAATATTTATTCTATTTTTCTGGTAAGTTGTCGCGAGAGATCGTCAAGGGAGCGGTTTTGCCAGACGATCGTATCAACCGTGCGATGCGATTTATTTATGATTTATTAATAATTTGATTTATGTCGTGCTGGAATCCATCAAATACATAAAATAGCGAACCGATATATCCCTAAAAGTCAACTTAAAATGCTGTTCAAAAGCGTGTTTAAAATCGAAAACCAGCTGTTAAAAATATAATTTAAATGACTGAACATGTGTCTCCGAAGTTTTGGCAAAAAATTTAGCGGTATAAAAAAAGATAGAAATTAATTTAATCAATAACGACCCAATGGGGTTAAAACCAAAAAAATATTTTGAATTGTACTAAAAGATTAAATTGAATTTTTCTGCACTCACTCAAGTTAGCGTAGAAATTGAATAATCTAGTTCACTTAATTACATGGATCCGTTTTCTTATAAAATTTTTGATATCTTTAGAAAATATAATATCAAAATAACGTTTAAAATAAACATGTATTTAAGTTCATTATTAATTAACACTAAAGACAAAATTTCACATACAGTGTGGAACAGCAAAATGGAATAAATTCGGTAATAAATAACTGGGGGGTGTTCGAAAAAACGTTCGAACACGTTGATTGGTATTTTTGATTGCGCATTTTTTAGACACATTTTATGTTCTATGTCCTATACCTAATAGTTTCGAAAATATTAAATGTTTTTCGATTTATTGCAAAAATTAACATTAATAAAATAAATTTTAAAGATATCTTTTTAGTGGAACACGTTCTCCCCGATAATGCGACACAGAAGGGTTGAAAGATTCAACATGTTTTCGAGCACTTTCTACAGAGCTCCGCCTTCTTTTACCATCATGCACGGTGACATTTGGCGAAACAAAAATCCTTCTCTCTTGCCAATTGATAGACCAATACTGCTTATTTATTGATGCTCGTTGATTCTCATTGAACAATGTTTTACATTTCCTATGGCATACAATGCATCCGGGTCGAATATAATGTTTATCTCGTTCCTTCTGAGCCTGTTCTTCTTTTCTTTCTTGTTTTGTTTTATCTTTTTCTCTTTCTCAGTTCTCCCTTTTTAGTATAATTTCCATCCGAAATTTCATTACAAGAGACGGCATTACTTTTTGAAGCTATGGCATTGGTTGATGCTACTGTTGTAATGCTCTAATTGATAAAAGTCAAATTAGTGTCTCTACAAGTGTCATCCGATTCTGATTAAACGCTTTCTTCTAAATCAGGAAGGCCGGCGTCTTTAAGTGAGTCATCCGATTCGGCTTGAAAACTCGTTAAAGCTTCACTATCGGTGGGTTCCAGTCTGACTGATTTTAAGTTAATATAATTTTTATCTTCTGTTTCTTCACTCTTGAACTCCCCATCATCAGAACTTAGATTTATGATTTCCATTGTCTGCACCATTTGTAAGATTTTTTTACCACGAGATTCCATGTTTTAAATAACTTTAGTGAAACTGTTAACAAATAATATGTGACAATAAAACTATTAGTAATCATCGAGTCAATAACAATACCTACCTAAAAAAAAATTAAAATGTAATAAATGTACGGTAATTCGATAATAAATAAACTGACAAGCACCGACACGCTTTAAACCCAAAAGATTTGTGGTGGGGGCATGTCGTGATAAAGCCATGTCGTTGGTGGATTACAAAGCAGTATATCCATTGTCTGTGGGATAAACTGCCTTTAAGGCTTGTGGAAGGTTCTTACTGCCTTTTAACTTAGAAATATTTATTAACAAGTTGAGTTGCTGCTATTTGTATAGTCTGCCAAAGCTTTCTAGCTTTGTAAAGTACTGTTATAATAGTATAAGAGGCCTACAGAAAAAGGAAGACCGAAAATGACACAAATTGGAGATATTCTTATTTAGGTCATTATTCAGCATCTCAAAGCCTCACTGGCAAGTTTTTACAGGAAAACGCCTTAAAAGTCTTGGCTACTTCTGGGACCACGAATTTCTGAAAGTTTCTAACTCATGTATATTTGAGATTATGGTTGAGACAAGATACTTTTGTTGAGTAGTTTTCGTTTCTGGTTACTATTATATCACTTTTTATTTTCCACATACAGTGCTGGCAAGATTGAGCCTCTTGTTTTGCTTTTTTTGTGTTGGAGTGAATAGTAAATAGTGTACGCATGTGCAAGAGAGGAAAGAATGTGGTACAGACATTGTAAGTTACCAATCAGTAGCAGGTTACCAATACGTGACTTCAACTATGAATGGCACCATTAATAATGCGTCTTTTTTTGCATGTGCAAGTTTCATATAATATTCACTGCAACACAAGCAAAGCAGGACTGAATAATTGATCTATCAACACTCTACATAATATCTTATATACCTAGTATTATTTCTAGTATTCAATTACATTAATTTATTAAATTATGACTATTGGCATAAATACATTAGTTTGGCTCACTTTAAAATTATTTTAAAAATATCCTTTAAAGTATTATTGAACGTATCCTCTAAATCATCGTTACTCAAAGTGTGGTCCGTGGAGCCCTGGGGCTTCCCAAAGAAAATAATAGTCGTAATATAAAGAAGCAGCACTATCGTTACAAAATGGAGAGACTTGGCTTGAGGACCTTTTTTTAGAACTCACTTTTTGCTTGGAGGGTCACCAATAGGGGAAGGAGGATGTGATTTGCCTTGGAGGACTGGCTCGATGCCTTTTTTTAGAGTCACTAAGAAGAATATGATTTTGCTCCGAAAACCTTTTTTTTTAGAAATGTGTTTAGGGCTTCGTCAAATATTTCGCATTTCAAAAAGGTTCCGTCACCAAAAAAGTTTGAGAACCACTGCTCTAAAGTATCCTTTAAAGTATCTTTTAAAGTATCCTCTAAAGTATTCTTTGAAGTATCCTTTAAAGTATCCTTTAAAGTATCCTTTAAAGTATCCTTCAAAGTATCCTTCAAAGTATCCTTTAATGTATCTAAAGTTTCCTTTTAAGTACCCGAAAAAGGATCCAGATATTTATGTCCGAGTACATTTTTAAAAAGTGTCCAGACACATTGTAAATACTTTTTTCTTATAGCCGACCCAACTTTGTACCGCCTGACGTATAAGGAACCATCGTAAAAAGTGAATTGTTAGTAATTTTTTAATTCTAATGTAGTTACTTTGACTTGTATCCATATATGTACAGGGTGTAACAAAAAAGTAGGTCATAAATGGAATCACATATTCTGGGGTCAAAAATAACTCGATTAAATATAACTTACCCTAAAGCAAATGTGCACACAAAAAAAATTACAGCCCTTGGTAAATACAAAACGAAAATCGATAATTCCAATAGTTCATAACTGTTTAACATTTTGTAATGCTAATTGATACATGGTGTTTTTTTCACATAAAACCACGAAATCTGTACAGCCCATAAACATTTTAGGGTGGTTTTAAACCCCTAAAACCCCTCAAACTTTTTAATGAAATACAATTAAATTAGAATTGTGATATCATTGGCTTAACACATCATTTTTTAAATTTTTTGCCTCCTAGCACTTTTTCGAAAAGCCAGTTATTTTTGAGATTATGCTTCAAAAATTTTGAATTTGGCTGTTCTACACTTGTAGTTTCTACGGAAAAATATCAAACAGTTGCTTTAAAAATTACATACTGTCAATTGAAGCTTTTGAATATTGTGTATTTTAAGAGTTAATAAAAATTAAACTTTCTTTTACAATGGTTTACACGTTTGCAGAAATGGCAGATACGCATTTAATTCAGAGTAAGTTTGGTCAGGCTAAAACACGGTTTCAGATAATTATCTGTAATTTTGGTAATCACAGGTGAATGCCAAGGGAATAGTGCAGCAGCTGCAAGGCGTTATATGGAAAAATATCCCAATCGGAATAGACCAGATAGACGATTTTTCTTTCCATTGTACTCGTCGTTTATGGGAGATGGGTACTTTGTCACCGCAACTTGCTGGTAATAGTGGTCGTCCATAATGGTTACTAACGATGAGGAGATTTTAGAATTAGTCGAAGAAAACCCTGGAAGCAGTATAAGGGTAATAGCTGCGCTCAATTAGATGTTGGTCACATGATGGTTTGGAGAAGATTGAGATAAGAGGAGCTTCATCCATATCACTTAACAACTGTTTAAGAATTACTAGATGAAGATTATTCTAAAACAATGGGATTTTGCGACTGGTTCTTAACGAAAACAAACGAAATATTAATTTCATTATTAATATTTTGTTTACTGATGAAGCTACCTTCAATAGAAATGGCATTACGAATTACCATAACGAACACAAATGGGCCAAAAAAAAAAACGCAGGCAAAAACAGTGACTCATCACCAAAGGACTTCTAAAGTCAATGTTTGGGCAGGCATTGTGAATAATATAATTTAATAGGACCAATGTTTCTTCCAAATAATTTAATTGGTGCAAATTACTTGCAGTTCTTACAAAATGATTTACCAGAATACTTGGAAGAGGTAAATTAAGAAAGAAGGCAGAACATGTATTATTTACAAGATGGAGCTTCTACACATTTCGATAACGAATTAAGGGAACATCTCTTCGGTCTGTACCCTGGACTTTGGATTGGAAGTGGCCCTAAATCACCTATTTCTTGTCCAAGTAGAATTCTAGATCTGAACCCTATATACTTTTGTTTCTGGGGTTTTATGAGAGAGGACATGTATTCTGTTGAAATAATCGACGTCAACTAACGCATTGAATCATTGAAAGTGCTAATCAGTTTCATCAGAAGCCAATGATGATATTCAGGAAAATAGAGGCCGTTTTGATCATTTATTATAGTAAATACTACATATTTGTACAAATAATTTATACCTGTGAATAACATGAATACTTAGTTAAAACCTACTTCTTTTTACTTAAAAATTTTGAAGGATAATGAAAAAGTCCGCATCTCTATAAAAACTGGCTTTTCGAAAAAGTGCTGAGGCAAAAAAATATTTAAAACTGATGTATTAAACCAATAGTGTTATAATACTAATTTAATTGTAACGAATAGAACAGTTTGGGGGGTTTGAGGGGTTCAACCCCCCCCCCCCCCTTTTATGAGTTGTACAGATTTCGTGGTTTCATATGAAAAATATATTTTCATTACAAAATGTTAAACAGTTCATTAAATATTGAAAAAAATCTATTTATATTTTTTACTTTCTGAAGGCTATAACATTTTCTATGTGCACATGCATTAAGGTAAGTTCAATCGAGTTATTTTTGAGCCCAGATTATGTGGTTCCACTTATGACCTATCTTTTCGTTACACCTTGTATATTTAGGTTTAATGTCTAGTTAGTGTATTTATCTATTTTTCTGTGTATTTATTTGCTTTTGTTTCTTAATAATTGTTTTATTTTTTTACATTTTGGTTTTTTATTTGTTATACAGTACATATTTTCTTTCAGATCGCCTGGTGCTGGAGGAAGCTACTTGGGGGACGTCAACGTCTCGGCCATTTTGGATTCCTTTAGTGTTAGTTACGACAAGAGAGTAAGACCGAATTACGGAGGTGAGTCGTTATGCACGGTAAAATTATTTTTACGTTTTTGTTTTGTTTTTCTTTTGTTGGCGTCTGCGTTCGCCCGGTCAGATTTTTCAACTATCGAGTCAGATCTGAAAAATGGTTTAAAATGTTACCTAATAATTGTAGAAGTATTTGTTAAAAACGAAATTTAAATTTTTATGTCATGAAACTGAAAATGTATAATTTGTTGTTATTATCATCTTTTAATAACGGTAATTTTTAGTGTTTAAAAGAATGTGAACTAGATTTAAACATACGACAACCATACTGAGTAACAGTGAAACTAAGGCCACGTTTATATCTCTTTTATTTATTAAACAATTTGGTATACATTTATGACAAATCTACTAGACATAATTTTGAATTTACATCATGCACCTCTTTCATTATTTTTTTTTTGTAATTAACAATAAAATAGTTTAACATAAGGTGCAGACTTTTGGCAGACACTGTATAATACCTAATGTTTTTGTGAGTAAGGTTATCAGTCCTTTTTGTGACGAATGACTCTTATTATCTCAAAAATACTTAATATCTATATTCTTCTTCATTTTAAGTTTGTTCTTTAAAACAGATATTTCTTATATACCTTATTAGCTCACAAATAAATAAAAAAATTATTCCATCTCAAATTTAATAGAAATTTTATAGTAAGCACTAAAAATCAACCTATTTTATTATTATTGACAAAGACTTCTACAATTCTCGCTGACATATTTAACTACCCGTACTTTATACGGATTATCTCCAAACCATCGTAAATTTTTTCAGACCTGGCAACGCGGCCGTCAAACCAGCGTCGCCGCGACCGCGTGGTGGCCGGGCGGACGTTGCCCCTTGCGCGAACCGCGACGCCGGCAGGGTGGGGTCGAATCGATGCTCGGGAGGGTTGCTAGGTAACGCGCGCTATTTTTGTTCTGCTCCAGACCGTCATCGCTTCTCCATCGCCTCCTTTGCCAAGAGCCAAAATACAACGTTCCGTTACTCCCGCTGACCAGATGCGGCCCGATAACCGGAAGAGGACGGCGCTTTGCAATTTTGAGAGAATCGAATAGAACGATGTATTATTTATTAATCGAATGGATAAATAATAAATCGGATTGTAAATAGATATATACGGGGTGTAAAAATAAAAATTCCTCGGCCAGATATTTTACAAAGGAATGGAGATATTTTAAATTCAGTAAAGCCAGTTTGCAGAGGATTAAAGGAGCTTCAGTTTTAATATAAATTGATTTTAAAAAGCATACTCGTACATTGTAGAAAATACATTTTTTTGCAGATTTTGTTCCATGAGCTAACTCGATAAATCTAGTCATTTTCGATATATTTGAAGTCCAAAAATTGATTTTTTCACACATATTTTTGTACGATATTGAAAACAATACTGATTTTGCAAATGGTATCTACCAAAACTGAGGTACTAAGAGACTGTGCAAACTGATTTTTATATAATTAAAATATCTCTATTCCTTTCCAAAGTATCTGGCTTGAGTTTTTATTGGTTCACCTTGTATAGGGTGTTATATGCCGTTTAGTTTCCTTTTAAATACTGGTTAGCTATGAAAATTTGACATATCTCACGGTGTTTATTATTAATTAATATCATCTTAATATTAATTAATACATGTTTTAAATGAAAACTTCTCAGAATTAGAAAAAATTATAATCACTTCATTTTTTATATTGCTCATCTTATTAGAAATATCATCCTGTATATGATTAAATAGAGAATATAACATTTACTAAAATCGGGGGGAAATCTGGGTGCGCTAACATACCAAAGAAAATTTGAAAATGTAAAAAAATCGGTTCTGGGCAAGGCGAGGTTCGAGTACCGCCTAAAGCAGAATTTTTTTTAATTTTCAAATTTTCTTTGGTTTGTTAGCGCACCCAGATTTCCCCCCGATTTCTCTAGCATTTGTTTCGGCAATTTAAAGTGACAAAATTTTCACAATAAACCATCATTTTCAATCAAATTTCTAAAATATTGTTATATTATTTGATGGCACGTTCATGACTTTTTTATTGTAAATTTTTAAAATAGCTCCTAGAAACTACTCATATTATTCCAATAGGAAAATGATCATTTGTACAGGACCGGGCGCGCTTTGTAATGAATATTTATAGAAATGTTAGATTAGCAGTTTATGTAACAGAACAAACTATTAGACAGGAACGTGCCTTAAAACAGGACTAGAATTTTAAAATGAACCCCTTGCACGTTTTATTAGTGTATTTTGTAACAAGGTTGACATTTTTATTCCAACAGAGTAACAGACTCTACTTTCTCCACGACTATAAAGTTGAAGTTAAATACAGTCTATCTCTGCAACCGTGTATTGTACTCCAAAGAAAAAACACATTAAAACTGGCCACTTAAATTATTTGCATAACTTGTAAATTATAAAATGTATACAATGAGTCCTAACTTGATTTTTTTAAACTGTGTATAATCCTAAAAAAAATATTTTTCAAATAACTCAAAAACAAGAAAAATGCAAAATTAAACAATCTAAATCCGGGTCTGGACTTATGTATCAAAAATTTAATTAAATGTTTATGTTTCTATCTGTTTCACCTTTTCATTTTCTTTTTTATGTATAAATCATGCTTAATCGGTTATTTTAATTTAGTCTTGTGTGATTTTAATAGCGTTTATATGACAACAATAAAGTTGTGAATATATTGTTTATTTATGGAGTGTCATTTCATAGTGCATGTATCAAATTACTGTATCGGTGATGTATAGTGAATACTTTACCTTGCGAGCCTATTCTAGTCTCAACTTGTGTTAATCTAAAGATTACGATTTTTGTGAGATTTAAACTGTACAGTCCATCGATTCAATCCATAACTCAACGTGAAGTGCTCGATCTGACTCACATGTGGCCTTTTCTCTTTTGTCCTCTTTGGGTGATTTGCAGTAACATTGTAGAGCACATGTAGGAAGACAAGAAGTGCGTTTATGTTAAAGGGTGTTTGTATTGAGGTAAATGGACCACTTTGAATACATTAGTTAAGTTATACAGAACCGTAATGGATACAGTTTGGAATAAATTATTGTAAACTTCTTATTTTTGAGTTTTTTAAAAAAAGTTATTAAAAGAAATTGTTTATTTTAATGAGTTTCTTATTACACGTTTACTTAATCAGCTTAGGATACACCTTGTAAAATAAAAATGTATGCAAAATGCGGGTGGCACAAAATTGATCGAAAACATTTGATCGATTACATTTGATCGAAAACATTTGATCTAAAAAATATTTTATCGATTTACAATGGATCGAAAAGAAAAATGATCGAACAGAAAAATGATCGAAAATAACAATGATCGAAAAAAAAATTGATCGAAAATAGATTTAATAGAAAAAAACAATGATCGAAAAACCAAATATACATAAAACTATAGAGAAATGAGAAAAATTAAAAAAAAATTTAACTAATTTACCTAACTTGTGCGGCCTAGAATCATCGCAAAAAGAAATGTACAAAAAATGAGAAAATAAAAAACTTAACTAACGTACCTAACTTGTGCGAGAGCAATCAGTTAAATTTAAATAGCACAGGTTTGGTAAATAAGTTAATTTTTTTTGTTTTCCTCATTTTTTATAAAAAAAATTTACGAGGCAAACCGCGACTGCTCCAGACCGCACAGGTTAGGTAAGTTAGAAAAGTTACTGAAGTTTTTTTTATTAAAAACTTAACTAACCAATGTGAGAGCAATCAGTTATAATAAAATTGCTCCAGGCCGCACAGGTTAGGTAAAATTTAATTTTTTTTTTATATTTCCCAGTTTTCTATAAATTTTTTGCAAGGCAAATTGCGACGGGTCCAGGCCCCACAGGTTAAGTAAATTAATTAATTTTTTTACAATAAAAAAAATTTAACTAACTTACCTAACTTATGCGTGAGCAATCAGTTAAATTTAAATAGCACAGGTTAGGTAAATTAGTTGTTTTTTATTTTTCTCATTTTCTTATAAAAAAAATTGCGAGGCAAACCGCGATGGCTTCAGACCGCATAGATAAGGTAGGTTAGTTAAGTTTCTTTATAAAAAAAAAAAAAACAACCGAACTATCTTACTTGTGCGCGAGCAATCAGTTAAAATTAAATTGCTCTAGGCCGAACAGGTTAAGTAAATTAGTTATTTTTTTGTATATTTTTTTGCGAAGCAACCCTCAGCAGCTCCAGGCTGCACATGTTAGATAAATTATTTTTCATTTTTTTGTAAGTTTTTTGGTAGGCCAACCGCGACGACTCCAGGTCACACAGGTTAGGTAGATTAATTAAATTTACTTAATAATTTACCTAAAATGTCCCATCAGGAGACAACTTGACCTTATTGAAATACATATTTAGTGCGAATTTATCAGAATTCTTTAATCTCAATGAAGATAAATAACCGTTTAGCTCTAAAATATTAATTTTTAAATTAACATTATTGTAAGGATAAAATATGTAGCGAGGTAGCTATCGTTTGAGATTATCGAAAAATTTGCCATTAGTACCTAATTTTTATAGCCACCGAGTTTGGTTTCCCCGGAAGTAGGGATTAGATGGACGGTTGCATGGTGTATGATTTTTTTAATATTTTACTATTTGTAATGTTGATTTTCGATATATTGTCCTTTCGATCCAATGCATTTTCTAACTATTGTTTTTAGATAAAATGTTAGTCGATAAAATATATCTTCGATCAAATGTTATTCGATCAAATGCCATTCGATAAAATGTATTTTTGATCAAGTTTCCAATTCGATCAAATGTTTTTCGATCAATTTTGTTTCACCCGCAAAATGCATAAGATGCAGAAAAAGGTTAAAATTAATTTCAGCATAAATATATTCAGTAATTGTCTTGAAGAAAAGGTTCATTAATCGATTTATCATTTACTGGATTGATTTTAATGTTGTCACATACATTATTAATTTTGCTCTGCTATTAATTTTCTTGTTGAACATCTTTCTTTAAAGTGTGCTAAATAAAAAAAATTATCAATTTTAAAAATCCAATATAAAAAGTAATGAACGTGTGATCGAATATTATTACATTATTTACTCATGCACTATTTAAATTTGCAGTAACATTTATTAAAAATACGTGACCCGTCCTGGAGTTTTTTTTTTAATTAAAATATGGCTTTGATTAACTGAGGAAACTTTTGTTTAAAATATTTAAAATTAGTGGCCGACTATAATTTTGGTGAAACATCATAATAGTCACATATTTGACTACAGATAGTGGCACGTCGCTTTGTATCTGGGTGCTGAGGGGGGGGGATAAGTTGTACTATATCCGCGTGGTAGGAGCGATCATGTGATATGTGAAATTCAAAGTAACGTTACGTATCGATGGGTTGTTGGCCTCAATGAGATACATGCAGCTAGATGTCGATAAAAATAAAAAAATTACTTTGCTTTCTCTGTAATTTGATTTTGCTATTTTCTGTGTGGGGCCACCGGTCACGACACCGAATATTTACTTTATTCAACTAAATTAAGGTGATCGCTTAATTCTTAACCTACTAAGTTATAGTAGGGATCACTCAAACTATTTCTCTAACAACTGTAATGTTTTTGTTATCCTAAATAGTGGAAAGATACATAAATATTCTAGCGTTATTGTATTAGATGTTGCCTAATTTTATAAAACGAATTTGTTATTTATATAATTTTGAGTACAAACCTGTAGAACAGGGTTTTCAAAAATTTTAAATAATTTTACATTAAAACTGTTTATTAATAAAATGAACATTTAAAACATTAATTAAACCCACACTAAATTAAACTGTTGCTTCTTTAATAAAGTACAAATTTCATAAGATTTATTAATTTACAAAGTCGATCAATTCAATAGCAACTTTAAATTTATTGAGGCAGCTACACTTAAAAATTCCTAAATTGTTAATGGTCTAAGATCCGAAGTAAGGTCGACCTTCACTCATCTGTTTAATGAATGAAAGTTTCTTTTTATTAAATAAAATATGTTTGTAAATATACCGCAAATGGGTTGCCTATGAAAATACGGTCCAGACTATTTATTTTCTTCACGTAAAAAAAACGACACCCTGTAAAGTATTCCCCAGATGCTTCGACTATGCTTAAACTTTAATCTGCTTACTGCAGGATGGATTAAAGCTTGAGTTTAAAATTTGGTGTTTCCTCTTCATTTATTTTTGAGTTATCTTAAAAATTCAAAATTTGCACTTCTCCTCACATATTTCGAATTAGGTCAATTTTAGGGAAATCATGTATAGGGAGAAACTAATAGAGAATGACATCATAAGCAACTTTTATCAGGATTCCTATACTTTTCTTATCTGTACACAGAAAGGAAAGTAAAAATTGACTGTGACCGTATTATCTTAGGCAACCCATTTGCGGTATATTTAAAAACATATTTTATTTAATAAAAAAAAAGTTGTATCCATTAAGCAGATGGGTGAAGGTCGACCTTATTTACGGATCGTAGATAGGGTCTTTCAAACGAAAGCACCATTTTGCAGTTAATAGTTTTGTAGGTTGTAGTTTTTTATGTTCCATAAAGACAAATAAAGTTTAATGTTACCCCTCAGTATAGGACAAGTTTCGTAACTGTTATTTAATAATTACAAATGAGTTTAATCTCATAAGGGTCCTAGTCCTAGAGCTACAAATATTTGTATGAAGGGTACAGTGTCCTATATTATTACATGGGTTGTTTACAAATAAAGTAGACTGTTGGTGAGGTCCTGGATTGCGAGTCCTTCAATATAGTTTGCAATATCTCAGATTAGCCCACGTGCTAGCAGATATTCTGGTAGTCTCAAAGGATAGCTACACGTTGGTGTTTTGTTGCAAGACTTTTACACAACTTAGAGGAAAGGCAGCAGTACCTAAGGGTTGCTTAATGGAAGGATGTCTGGGGTTCCATGCCCTGTCACTCTGGTATATGTTGATCAGGATAAAATTATTTCCTGAGTTCCCATTTGGGGTGGGAAAGTCCTTGTGGCTGAGTTAGGTATAAGTAGATCTTTGTGAGATTTAATTGGTTTAGTATGCCTAGTTATTCATTTGTAGCCTTTGCGTAATGGTTATTTAACGAACAAGTATATTAATAAGGGTGATTAACAATCGAGATAATTTAACGCGTATGCAGAGCGAGCGTGGTAATGTTCAAGAATATTAATCGCCATTTTAATTCACGAGTTAATTACAGAACTTTTACTTTTAATATTTATTTATTTATTTAACAAAAAATAACAATTACTATTTTCTATTTATATTAACTTTATTCACAGTTAGTTTAATTTTCCTCAGTGGTAGTTTTAATATTGTAAATATTAATATTAGAAATTGTGCAATTACTAAAATTAAATGAAGGTGGAGTTAAATTAAACTCTTCGTGAATATCCATCTTTTGATTTTAACCTATACATAGAGTTTTTGAATTTTAAGAAATTAAGTAATGACATACAATGACAGATAGTATTAACACACCTTCTTGATTTCAAATGTTTAAGTATGTTTGGTTGCTTTCACCATAGGTAACTGTCAATATAAATGTATAATAAGAGCAATGTACGTTGGGTTGCATATAATAAAATCGTTGAATAATAGAAAATCATTTATTATTAAAATACATCATAAATGGTCGGTCGACGGAAAAATAGATAATATCATGTATGAATAAAAAAAAGTAAATTTTCGGTAACGTAACTGGAATCCCTACACCGAAACTAGCAAAATCAAAGGAAAGAAAATGCCCGTGGCAATTTTTTATTGTTCTCGATGATTAAAAGTAAATATATAAAATATAAAACTTTACTGTGAACTTCACAGATCACATGATCGTTTCCACCGCCCAGACATAGTTAAACATGTGCATCCAACTACAAAAAGCTTTCCGTTTAAAATTGTTTTAATTAATAAAATTAATTGACAAGAAAGATGGTGACCTAAAAAAATAAATAATAGAGTACTTATGAATAATAAAGTTAAAATTAATGAGATATATAAACGATTAGGATGCGTCTCTCATTAAACTGTATCGGTTTAAATCCGAGGCACCATATACAGGGTAAGTTTTAAATAATATAACGATCGGCCAAATATGACCTCATAAAATGTTAATAATTAACAATTTAAAGGCTAGTAAAGTTGAAATATTTTATATTATTTTGGAATAATATGGTATCCGCTTCTCTAATATTGATTACATTTTTGTAATTGGCTTACTCCACGAGGAGGTGCTTTATATATATAAAATTGCTGAGACACCACGTGTAGTAGAGGTTAAAATAAGTCGATTAGACCCAATTTATTTATATATCCAAATGAGTAAAACAAATTAAATGAAATTTGACAAAAGTGCATTTTAGAGGATTACTCTCTTTTCGGTAATTGTAGAAGGGTTAAAACAACCCTCACATCCTATCCTAACATTTTTAAGAACTGTTTTAGGGGTGTAGACCAGGGTCGATAATTTTTGAAATCAAAAAAAATAATAGTAGGATGAAACCTGTTAAAAAAGGACGAGAATATAACAAAAATGAAAGGAAAAATAATTTACGGGCGATCTGAGGTCAAGAAGTAGAAGGGAGTGAGTTTTTAAGGGTAAAAAACGGTGTATCTCGATTTCCGGTAAAACTACAAGTCCTATGAAAAAATTAAATAACAAAGTTGTAGGTAATAAAGAGACCTACAACTTTTGTAATTACACTTTTTTCACATAACCTCAAAATTTATGTGAAAAATTCAAATAATCAAGTTTTTGGTTTTTCATTTTTATCTTTTATTAAAAAAAAATTTTTATCTCGAAATTTGGTGAAAACTTACCTTTTTATGTCTCAAAGACACTGTAATTTTTTTGATTTGAAATATTTATTTTTTCACCTTATTTTGACTTAATATCGAAAAAATACCCTAATTTTCAATCGAAAATTCTCGCGTCAAAATATCAGCTTTTTAAAAAAAGTCGGAAAGTTTTTTGTTCGTTGAAATCTCTTCTTTCTGATAATGTAAAAATATATATACATTACCATGGTAAATGTTCTCAGAAAATGCAAAGAAAAGAAAAAAACTCGAATCCGAATTTTTTTTTAATCACTATGTACAATTTTGAGCTATATAATAAAATTGACACTTTAATTACTTAAAAAACGTCAGATTCTATGTCACATTAATAAACAAAAAAATTACAAATGCATAAATCATAAAAATTGCAAGAAACATGCGAAAATAGTTGTTCTAAATATTAAAGATAGGATTTAAAGGGGGGTTTTCAATTAAAAAAATGTGATTGCTGCAATTTTTTTTAGTCTAAAAGTTGACTTATTAAATTATAATAACATTTATGTCATAGAAAATCTCATAATATATGAATAGAAATGTAAATCGTCCTATTGAATTTAGATACTTTATACTGGTTTATTATTATTCATAATAATATTTTAAAATGCATTAATCTTCTTATTTATAAATCTTATCTTGAACCCTAATCACTTATCAATTACTTTTTGATGACATTTCTTCATCGTTAAATTCGACAAACCTTCCCAATTCTAGTAGATCTTCAAAATCTTCAAGACCATCACCGTCTTCGTATCCAATATTATTTTTAGTCTGAATTGGTCCTTCATCCACAATTTCATCTGAATCACTAACTTCCTCGTAGGCTTTTTCTTCCACATTGGTGCATTTTTCAGAACCATTACAATTTGAGCATAAAGTTGTGCATTTTAAGCCATGTTTTTGGCAGCCACATTTTAAACTGTTACATCCAGTTTCACAGCTGCAGCAAATAGTTTTGAGCAATATTTCCGGAATTAACTCCTCTGTAAATTTAGGTATAATCCTACGCTGATGTTGCTTCCAGCCCCAATCTGTTGCTGTCAATTCGTTACCTAGCCAAGTTTGAAGTTGATGTTAGGTTTGTTCCAACAGCGCCTTTCTGATGTGTTTCTGACTCGTGCATGGATGCATTCGTAAACTAATCACTGCGCATGTCAGTCCGTTTATTCGTCCGTTGTTTAATCAGCGACTTGTCCTTGTTGGAACGCAAAATGCAATGGAATTTGACAAACCAAACATATGTTTGGTCAATTGGTATTTTAAATTTATTTAAAATACAACAACATACATTTATTTAGCTGTCTCTAACGCTCTATGTGAATGTATAATTTTGAAACATTAAGATTGTTTATTTTTATTAAAAATAAGTACGCATTTTACAAAAAAAATTCCGCACACAAGATAAGAACAAAAATTATTCATTTCAATTAAAAGCAATAGAAACCCAAGCCACTCCAAGCTAACTTAAAATCCCAACAATTACAAAAAAAATATCACGAACGAGAAGAGACGTTCAAATGCGCATGTGCTGATAAATGGTACAAGCGATGAAGCTCTGATCGTTTTGACAATCCGCCGACTTATTCATGTACGAATCAGAAAATACGTTGGAACGTTTTACTGACAGTTCATCGGATCATCCGTGGCTCTGTAGAAACGGACTATTTTCAATGCGCATGCGTCTGACGTCCTTCTGATGATCAGATTCGCTGTTGGAACAAACCTATAATGCCCTGTAACAATGTTGTTCTGCTGCACCTTCTGTTGGTGAGAGATTTGCCAATATGAAAGATGATTTAATTTTTGCCAATTGATATTTTTGAAATCTTAATTGATTCAGTCTTATATTATCATTTTTACATTTGTAAATAGATTTGATTAATTGTAATCCATTTTTTTCGATATTTTTGTTTTGTTCGCATCTTTTTTTATAAAAAATATTGGCCAAATTTGACACATTTTTATCGTCTTATAATGAATTTACAATACCTTTGTTTTCTTTTCCGGCAAATCCAGATATTATATCGCAACCAGAAAAACAATGCAGAAATGCAACGATATTTTTGAAGGATTCATATTTGAAACTATTAGACGTGAAAAATAGATCTTTTACATTTCCAGAACCTGGTTTGAGAAAATAAATGTCATGATTATTTGAAGTTAATTGATTCAAAGGACCAAAAGATCAATATCTTGACCCACAACAATGACAGATTTATTGGTATCTCTGGCAATTTCTATCGAAGTTTTAATAATGTCTGCATCAGCATCTTCTTCTGCTTGTTTACAGGAAAATCCTTGCGACTGTAATCTATTCATTAACGTTTTTATTATTTTGTCCTTGTTTTTCTCGTTAGATAAAAATTTTTCTTGCAGAAATGGTATTTTTATATGGTTTTGATAATCAAACTCTGGAATATTGTCTGAGGTGTTTCTACGACTACGTTCTCCTTCTTTTGTTTATCAATGTAACATAGAATCTTACGTTTTTCAAGTAATTAAAGTGTAAATTTTACTAAATAGCTCAAAATTGTACATAGTGATTAAAAAAAAAAATTTCGGATTCGAGTTTTTTTCTTTTCTTTGCATTTTCTGAGAACATTTACCATAGTTATGTATATATTTTTGTAAATTATCAGAAAGAAGAGATTTCAGCGAACAAAAAACTTTTTTAAAAAGCTGATATTTTGACGCGAGAATTTTGGATTGAAAATTAGGGTGTTTTTTCGATATTAAGTCAAAATAAGGTGAAAAAATAAATATTTGAAATCAGAAAAATAACAGTGTCTTTAGGACATAAAAAGGTAAGTTTTCACCAAATTTCGTGAAAAAAATCTTTTTTTTTTGCATATTATCAAAATAAAAAACCAAAAACTTGATTATTTGAATTTTTCACATAAATTTTGAGGTTATGTAAAAAAAGTGTAATCACAAAAGTTGTAGGTCTATTTATTACCTACAATTTTATTATTTAATTTTTTCCATAGGACTTGTAGTTTTGCCGGAAATCGAGATACACCGTTTTTTACCCTTCCACTTCCCCTCATATCGCCCGTAAAATTATATTTCTTTCATTTTTGTTATATTCTCGTCCTTTTTTTAACGGGTTTCATCCTACTATAACTTTTTTTTACTTTTTACCATTTTCAAAATTATTGACCCTGGTCTAGTGGTAATACGGTTTTTATTACAATTTTATTAAACTTGCAATAGGAATATCTGTTAGCATTATTTAAGAAAACATTTTTTTCCTTTGGAACTATGCGGAATACAATTTTTTTACAAAAATAACAAAATGAAGATAGTTAATTATTCTTGACTCTTAAAAAATTTTAGAACCGCATTACCACCCCTAAAAAAGTTCTAAAAAATTTCAAGATATGAAGGTGGTTTTAACCCTTCTACAATTTCTTTTAGGTTTCTTTGATTACCAAAAGGAGAGTAATCCTCTAAAATGCACTTTAGTTAAATTTCATTTAATTTGTTTCACTCTGAACAGCGTACAAAAACGTGTTTTTTTATGTAAACATTGAACTCTTCTCACGGGCAAACGGTACATTTTGGTGTATAAATAAATTGGATCCAATCGACTTATTTGGACCTCTACTACACGTGGTAGTTCTGTGGCCCAGCAATTTTGGGACACCCTGTATAAAATGTAGTTTGTTGATTTAATATTACGCTCTTATTATTACAAGAAATAATCAATAAAATATTTCAACTTGACCACCCTTTAAATTATCAACATTTTACTAAAATAATATTCACCCAATCGTCATATTTAGATGTCAGGATTCTACCATCTCTCTATGTACAATTCAATATAAAAATCACCTTGTATATAGAGAACTCGGTTAATTCGTTTCACGATTCATTCGATTATTTCTATTCGATTCTGTCTGAACGGTTCGATTTTCCTTCGACACCTCGTTCTCCAATGGCTAGAGACCATCGCCGTCGACGGATTTTATTTCTCTGCGAGTTTTAGTACACCCTGGGGTATGGCAGCCTCTCTTCGATTTTATGGACCTCGTTTAATAAGATAGGCGAGTCGAGGGATTGTCGAAGGGCTTCCGTTTCTCTTCGACGGAAATCGAAAGGATTTAAACCAAGGAAAGATATGTTGACCTAAAAAAATTGTAAACAGACGGAATGTTTACCTGTCGCCAAATATTTAGTTTATTATCTGGAATTGTGTGGGGGAAAGATGCAGATTTTGTGGGAGTGTTTATGTAAGATAAATAGAAAATAAAATGAAAATATAGACATCTGACACTATCTAAGCTGTTATTTTGTACAGGGTTCTTTATATGGTGACACATATCATAAGCGACCTTGCAGAAAATGAGGAAACATTTCCTGGTGGTTAGTTATTTACTTTCTTTTTAGGGTTTCGTACCCGAAGGGTAACCAAATTTCTTCCCCATTTTGCAAGGTCCTTGTAATGTATGGCTAGAATAATAATGTTTGATAGTACAAGGAAAAAGTTACCTTATCTTCGCAGAACTAACTACGTTTTTCAAAAAACTAAAACTCATAACCCTTTAATTTTTGGAATTTTTGTGTGAGTCAGGAGCATTTTTTAAACTGCTTGTCTACTTTTAAGAAATACCAAAACTGAAGTATTTTTTTCCTTATACACTTTTTCATATTTTACGTATTTAATTTCTTTCTTAATTGTAAATAACTAATATAAATTTACATAAAGTTTTTAGTACTGTATAAGAATTTTTAAAACTTTATTAACACAATTACATTTATGATCACAGTGAATTATGTGGTTGTATAATTATGTAGGACGTATAGGGTGGAATAAATTCAATATTTTTCTATCTAAAACAGTATTTTAACAAATTTTAACAAAATGCTTTAACAGGTCAATGTTGATTAGCAATAAATTTAAAAATACATATATTATTCCAGTCTTTTCAATAAAATTTCCTTTTTGAATTTTCTAATATAACATTTGCCTCTAATTCACAAACCAATGACATTGTAATTATGTATTATTGGGGAATTACAAAATGAAGAGAATATATTGCTATATTTATGACGTCATGTACACGAAAGTGGCAACGTTATTATTATATGCAATTGTAGCGAACGATGAACAATTAAAAATTAAAATGACATGTAAAAGCATTTTGTTAAAATCCTGTTTGACAAAAAAATATCAAATTTATTCCAACTTATACGTCCTCACTGTATGTAAATATATATGTATAAATGTGGGTCAAAGTTGTAGCGCACAAATAATGTTATAATTGTAGAAATGCTAAATAATAAACAAATTTATTTACCTTTGTAAAACTTTTCTTATTTAAAAACTGACATTAATAAATAATTATTCAAATCCAAATATACTAGATATAAACATAGAACATATAGGGTATTTGTGAATGAATTACTCACAGCCTAGACATCCGTCAATGTTTATGAAGATCATAAATTTTACAGAAATCAATAAGTGACAATTTCCCTTCAATAAACAATCAAAGAAAAATAGGAAAGCAAGAAAAACAAGGAAAAACAGTGGAAATAAAAAATGTCTAACTTTGTTTCGGAAACCTTGGAAATGGAGTGACATATAGGTGTTGACTCCTCTAGGGCTTTAGCTGGAGTTAATCTTGATTTATAAACGAAATAGATTTAATTTATGTTGCCTATTTTTTGCAATGGATTAAAAGATATCTTCTTTATAGGGCACAAACAGTCAAAGTAAAACGCACTATTCTCGTGATAACTGTTACATCTAGAGTTCCCCAAGGTTACTATTCTTTAGCATAGTAATTTCTTACTTTTTTAGTTAGCTTAGCTACTACGGGAGCTAATATCTCAAAAGTACAAAGACTAGCTTGTATTTGTAACAACCTGTCCTACAACCGTAATAGAGCCGATTTTAAACTTTACCCCTCTATAATTAATGAAAGAGAACGTAGCAAAAAGGACAAGATATAGAATGATCAGAAACGGAATAATCAGAAAAAGTCTATTAATTTTAGGAGCAAAGATACTTGGGATACGCCCCAGGATGAAATGAAAAAAAAAGTACAGGTTTGTAAAAAAACTTCAAAACACAGAGCTGGGCTGCAAGAAAAAATTGAGGCAAGAATCCATCGTGCTTGCAACCAAAAAATATACGATTCAGTGTAATACAGATGGTTCAAAAACCATAGCAGAAATTAAAATAGGAGTAAAGGAGCCTAGAAAAAGATACTCTGAAAGTTTGGGTAAATACCCTAACATCTTCCAGGCAGAAAATTACGCTATTAAAAAGTGTAACATCGAGTGAAACTATCGCAGACGAGAGATGCCCTTTAACCAAGCAGCCATCATAGCGCTGAGCTCTTACATCTTAAAAATGGTCAGAAGATGCCTAGAACAACTAATTGAACTAGGTGAGAAAAATACCATTACTCTCACTTGGGTCCTGAGACATAACAGGATAAATGCTAATGAGATTGTAGATAGTCTCATAAGAAAAAGGGCTCAAACACGATGAGTGAGACCAGAGCTGTTCTGGGCAGTGGAATAACCAATAATTGAAACAATCTCTTGGGGTTAAGACAGGCTAAGGTACTTCTGGGTAAATATAATTAGGAAAGATCGAAAGCCTGTATCAGCCTGAACAAGAATTGGCTACGCATTGTAATGGGAATCCATACCCAGCATTGCTGACTTAAAGGACACCTTAGTACATTAGGAGTAGTAGAATATAGTGAGTGTATATTCTGTGAGGAGGACAAAACCTTCACTCACATTCTGACTGAATGTGTATCACTTTAGAATCCAACCTAGGAGCATATCAAATATAAGAAGATTTTACTTAAAGCCACTCAAAATCCTACACATCCTTGAGAAGATAGGATTGGAAGGGTCGTTATAGACCTGGGAATATTTCCTCGGTGCATTAGCGACAGAAAGAAACACAATATATCTTTTATGTCGCAGTGCATTAATACCCCATATCCAACATAACATAACATACTTTTTGCAGATGACATTACACTTTATCAAATTGTCAACAAACTTTGGAAATGCTACTCATTTATAATACTAATAATACTCAAAATATCCGATAGGTGTAGATACAACGGTATAGATTTAAATATAAAAAAATGTCACATTATATATTTCCATCCTTCTCAATAGCACATTATATTTGTCTACACATCCAATGGTCAACTGTAAGATAGTGTAAAATAAATTGAAGATCTTGGGTTTTTTAAAGAACCTGAGCTTTAACAATCATATCTTTTTCATTATTAGCAAATCTATGAAAATATTAGAATTTGTTCCAAACGCAACCGCGAGTTCACTGATTTACTGCTATTAAAACTCTTATTTACAGTTTGGTATGAACTATCCTAATTATTGTGAATCAACTTAAATTGCTATAATTTATTAAAGAACTGTATAATTGAAAATGTTTCAAAACCTGCGTCTAGATACAATTTTGACCCACATTTAAACATTGTTAACTACTATCAAGATATAAACTTAGGCCTACAATAAATTTGGTAACAAAAACCTCACTTTTGGGAGTAAATATATCAGTGGTAGAGTCTCTGACTACGGATCCAAGGGTCCCAGGTTCGAATCCTACCGTTGGCCGGGATTTTTTATTTTAATATAATTATTTAAAATTAATTCTGATGCCTTGGTAGGATTCCCCACTCGACCATTCACTGTTGGGTTTTAACTAACAGTGATGTTCCTAAAGTGGCGCTGAAAAACAGTAACAAAGCCTACACAGAACACGAGGCAAGATAACCTTAGCAGTTGAAGCCGATGACACATAAAACATCCCCACGAAAAACAATCTATCAGAAGTTTAAATCATCTTGCATATAAATATGTATTCCATTTCATGCAAATTACAGAGTGGCTCACCGAAAGCGTACCGCAGGGCATTGCAGCTAAAGAACTTTTCGGCGAAATCCAAAAACATGTCAAGTTTTTTTGTCAAGGGGACACCTTTTGACGCAAAAAGCATAGTAAAACCTTCAACCCCCTCAGAAGGGGGTCAAGTGATACCTCATTAAAAGTATCTTGTCATTCCCTATACAACGTTGCTAAGTTTTTAAAAATCGATCCACTGGTTTAAAAAATTATGGAGCCTTGAAAGTTAGACAATAATGTGTGACGGAAAATGAAGTAAGCGATTCAATGCTTATCGTATTAGTCAAGTGAATGCTCGAAGTGCTGCCCGCCAATTTGTATATACTGAGGAGGTTGTTTTACTATGCTTTTTGCGTCAAAAGGAGTGTCCTTGACAAACAAACTTGACATGTTTTTGGAATTTGCCAAAAACTTATTTTCCACCCTGTAATGCCTTGCGGTATGTTTTTGATGGGCCACCCTGTATCAAACAATATTATCGGTAGAGTTTACTCATTAATATAAAACCTTTAAGCTTTCGACACAATTCTTTATCATATTCGGTATATTACAAATTTAATGTATTTTTATTAAATACTTTCTAATACGCTTTGTTAATGTTAAAGAACGTTACAGAGAGTTAGCATTAGCGTGAACAGAAAACGAATAATATCAATGTTGCCAATTTTATCGGCCCGGCTCACAACGAAAGGTATCCCCACGCGGTCTAAATTGGCAACGTTGATATTATTTGTTTTCTGCTCGCCCTCATGCTAACTCTCTGTAGTTTTTCTTTAAAATTAGCAAATATTGGACAGCGTTCAATAGCCGATACTTCATAAAGCCTTGTATTTTATTATCCTTAAACCTTGTTTAGAGTAGCAGCGACAAGCGTGGCGATGCGACAGCGTATAGCGTCGACGCAACACTATCCCATCGCCATGCTCGCTGCTCCTACTCTAAACAAGGCTTAAGGATAATAAAATACATGTCCATTCTTTAACTTAAGCCGAATTAGATAAACTGATTGTTAGAAAATCTCATAATCTTATTATAATTACTTTGTTTATTGTATTTTTCCCTTGTATTGTACTAAATAAATAGCAATTTTTTAAAGATAATAAAGAATTGTATTGGAACCTTAGAGGTTTTATATTTAACAGTATACGAGTACATTGTTTTTTTTTTTAAATAAGTAGACTGAAAGTGATGTACTATTACCAGTAAAATTAATGTGAAAAAGATACAAATGTGTCTAAATTTTTTATTAAAAATTCGGCTAAGCGCTTTTAGCTTAATAAAGATATCTTCAGAGCCCAAAAGACGTTACAAATTAAATTTTTTAGTCTTAAAGCATGACAAAAGTCTTACGTCATTAATACCTTCCACATGGACTCAATCAGATAAAACATAGAATTGTTAACAACAATTATTAAAGATGAATATTTATGGGTGGTAAAGGCATCGAACACTAGTAGTAAAGTTAAAAGTAAAACATTATTAGTAATTTTAAAAATTATTAAATATAATACATGTTTCTGGTACAACATACAACAGATGACAAGCGCACCTAAATTTGACAATTGACAGCAGACTGACACAAAACAATATGACAAGTAAAAGGAGCGTTCGAGTGGAAGTTATCAATGACGTAAGTATTTTTTCATGCTTTATTACTAACAAATTTAATTTGTAACGTCTTTTGAAACGGCTCTAAAGATGGCTTTATTAAGCAGAAAGTGCTTAGCCAAATTTGTTAATAAAAATTTTCAATTTTTTACACACTTTTGTACCGTTTCCACTTTCATTTCTTTGATTTTTTGTTTAGCTCTTGATGTTTAATTCATTTTAGTAACCCACATAATTCCAGTATTACCAAACCATATCTTTCTTATTTAAATCCATCCGTTTTAATAACTTTATAATAAATTTCTCTAAAAAATAAACAAAATTAACCATTTTATTAAAAATATGGCCACAACCTTTGATTTAATTTCATCAGAAATAATATGGGATATGTAATGTACAACCTTTATAAACATATTTTAATCAATACTTCCCCGTTTAAATGGAATTAAAAATACGTACCTAACTCAATTTTTAAATTCTAGTTAGTTTTTGACCTACTGCTCCCGAGAAAAGGAAATAAATTAGAATTAATTTCGGTGACAAAGAAACGTGTTCTTACCTGTCAACGTTGCATAAAAGTCAACCGAAAAACAAAAGTTACTTTGTGTTGCTAAGAACCTTTCATGTAAAATAAATTTATATATTTTCTCGAAAACGCAGAGAAGTTGTATTTTTAAATTAACTCTGTTTTACAAATTAAATCAAGCGGGTTACAATACGCCGCGCCTGACAGTGCTTTTTACTTAAATAAGAAATTAAGTCGCGCTGAAACTTGGACTTTTTCAGCTTGGTTTAAAAATTAATATTCGTTTGTACGGAAAAGCGGGTCAGTTATTTGGTTTCCGTGAAAAAAGGGATGGTATATTATTTAGTTCGTTTATACGGTTTATGAAATAATAATAGTCGGTTTAGCTTGCAAACTTTGCATTATACCAGGATTATGAATATGTTCTAACAAACAACCAAAAAAGAGATTTTTAAGTCCTGTCTTATTCAAAGTAATTAAATAAAATTAAAAAGAAAAGCCTGTTATTTAAAACTTGAAGAATATTTCATGCTACCACCTTCTTGGATGGTCAGTAAACATGCCTATTAACCCAAAATTTGTTTTGCAAAATTTACCATATCCTTGACGATTATTATGCAGTTTTATATATACAGTGTGGACTGCATCTCACCAAGATATATCTTTTATAAGCCATATAAAGTTATAATAGAACAAATAGAAGAGCCGGAAGTGGCAGGTACGATCATAACTACTCTGACGGTTCTAAAACAAAACAAGGCTTAGGATGTGGAATATAGTCCAGATTCTTAAACCCAAACATAAAATGGTCTATGAGCAATAGTGCCAGTGTAGTTCAATAACCAGAAACAATATCACTGGAAGGAACATGCTCATCTATACAGATAGCAGACAAGCACTACTCACCCTAAACAGACCACGAATTTACTCAGGGTTAATACTAGAATGTCATGAAGCTTTGGCAGAAGTATCCATCAAAAGTGTGGTAACCTTAAGATGGATCAAAGATCACGCCACATCGGAAGGTAATCGTCTTGCTGATTCACTAGCCAAGAAAGCAACAAACCAAATACTTTTTGGACCTGGTCCTTCTATTGGTCTAACAAAATTGGTAGTGACAGACCTATTCAAAGAACATTTTCTTCTGAAATTCAAGGAAAAATGGGATGAAACAAGAAACTGCAGAGTTGCCAGGGAACTATTAAGTTATCCTGACACACTGCAGCAAACAAATACTCTACTATGACTAGACAGAATCTGTGCCTAGTCACAGGCATTATGACTGGTCATTGCCAAGTACGAAAGCGTCTCCATATCATGGGGCTGTCAGAATCCGCACTCTGCAGCACCCTTTCAAAACTCTGACTAAATATATGCCCATATCCCCTTTACTTTTTTCTACTGCTACAGCTCTTGGTATATCCAATAGAAACTTATTTCCTGATCTTCTAATCTTTATCTCCTTTTTTATGATTTTCTTTTAAATATTTTATAATAACTTTACAAATTACTTCTTCCAATATCACCCCAAACAACCTGATTATTTAACTTTATTAAAGCAATTTTCAGGAATCTAACCACATCAGTATTGAAAAATATAATTTTCATAAACCAAAAAATACATGATATAAAATTTTGCCACTCAGAAAAATTAATATCTATAATTTTCCCTGCATTAATATTAAAAAATGATCTTCTATACATAAAAGAAATATATATATTTTTTCTTCTTTTTCTTCTGTTCCTTCTATTATTTTTCTTCTTTTCAATTATTTTTTACCATTCAAGAATTCAGGTTTTTTTTGGTTTATCTATTATTTATCCAATCCATCCTTTATGTTCGTATTTTGTGTCCCATTATCCTATTCTACTTTTACTTAATCTTGATCTTCCTCTTTTGCAAACTTTCTTTGCTCGTAGGATTTTTCTGAGTTGTATTTCTGTATAAGTGTTTTAAAATCAACTCAGTTCAGTAGGTTCTTCCATATCTTTAATAATATGATTACCCAATTCCTATTTTCTTCTTTGTCTGCCTCGTTAGGGTTTTTCATTTCAACTACTATCAATTTCTTTCCTGTTTGGCCATTGTGGAATGTGTCATTTGTCATTTGTCTCTCTGCTTGTTTGCTGTCTAGTGCATAAACCTTTATATTGTCTGTGTTAATTTTTTGAATATCTTGCAACTTATTGATAAAAATTGCAATTTTTGGCAGATCTAATCTCAACTCAATAATAATTATTTAATCAGTAATTTAAATATGTCTTTCGAGCATCTATAAGAAGATGCAGTCATAAATATTAAAGAGAAATAGAAAACCAAATGCAATAAAATAGCCAGAGTTTTATTGCATTAAGTAAAAGAATTATACAAAATATTTATGTACTGGAAAACAAAATATATCCAGAGTTTGTACGAAATGCCACATGGATCTATAATTTTCATTATCTATTTTTTATGAGGTTATATATCTGCTCTGTTTCTATTTAAAATAAAACAGAACTACACTTTATTTAATTACTGAAAACGAATTATTGAACGAAGTATACGTCATTCCAACGTAATTGAATCAAATTTTAAATTGCGAGCATAGTAAAAGATTAAAATACAAAGTTTCAAATATCCAGCAATTTTACCATACATTTTCAGAGCATTAAATCTCGCATAGATAATCAAAATTATATAATCAATTAACTGCCGTTTTGACAAACATGTTATAAAATATAAAATCCGATATCACTAATCAAACCAATTTGTTGCCAGTACATTATGTGATTACCTTGATAAATCGAATAAATTGTTCAGTGTAATTTATCTAATTTATCCATTTCCATTATGAACTTTGCTGAATTGGTTGTAAAAAATTGTAATACTCGTAATTATAGAAAGAGATTTATCCATTTTTTTTTATATGTATTTTAACAAAAAAAAAAAAACTCGACAGGCAGTGAACAGGTTCATAACTACTGAACACCAAACTCAATGGCAATACATAAGAGGACTCATTATTAATAAACTTAAGCCAAGGAATGGTTTCCTTGGCAAGTTGCAGTCCAGCAGCGTTTTCAATACAGTTAGATTTTTGATGGACCAACATCATATTTTAAATATATTTTTTTAAACAAATAAAACTTTTCTTTAATACCTAAGAAACTACAAAATAGTGAAACTTCTTACACATTTAGGTAACTTTGGTTCAATATAATACTTGATTTCCTCGATACTTGGATATTTCAAGCATTGCTGTGGTTACTTCCCCTCTAAATGTAAATTTACTAAACTTGTCCCCCAAATAACTTAAATTGAAGGTTTGTGGTACCATTTTTTACAACGCCGCAAAATCCATGTTGCCATCTCATTGCTTAGACCAATTGGTGATTTGTCATGGTTGTACTCAGAAATGCATTCTGGATTTACTATTGGTGCAATTCTTTTGCTTTTAAAAAGATATTTTTTGTCCTGATCTGTTATCCTCAGCTCTAAAGTTAACAAATTAAATGGTGAAATTCCAAAGGTTAAGTCTAGTAAGAATTATACAGGAACAAGCAGTAAAAAAAACATTAGTGAATCTTATAAATTCCAAAAGAGGGCCAACAACCTTTCACAGCCTATCAATACTTCCGAAGATGCAAATCAAGTAAAAATGATAATAGCAAAAGCCTTTGGTATAACTGTATCTGTATCTGTAACGTGTGGAGGGTGGATTATACCCACGGAACTTAGGCCTCATTATGCACATTGTGCATCCTCCTAAGATGGTAGGCTCCTCCTAGCTTGTGAGCCAGCCTACAGATTTAATGTAGTTGGCAATGTCGCCAAGAGGTGCTTTTCTTATATCGGCCGGTGTTAGCCGATACTCGCCGAACACAAATATTCCAATTAATGAGAGCGTCGAGCAATCGTAAAGAATATGCTTGATGGTCCCATCTTCTTGTTCGCACCCTCAGAATGTCAGAATGCCTATGACCAGGCGCAGATTCTGTCTAGTCATAGTCAAGTATTTGTTTGCTGCAGTGTTGTCAGGATAACTTAGGAGCTCCCTGGCAACTCTGCAGTTTCTTGTTTCTTCCTTGAATTTCACAAGGGAATGTTCTTTAATTAGGTCTGTCACTACCGATTTTGTCAGGCCAATAAAATGGCCAGGTCCAAAAAGTGTTTGATTGGCTGCTTTCTTAGCTAGTGAATCAGCAAGACGGGGACCTTTCGATGTGGCGTGACCTTTGCTCCATCTTAAGGTGACTACATTGTTAATGGATACTTCGGCCAAAGCTTTGTAACATTCTGGTACTAACCCTAAGTAAATTCGTGGTCTGTTCAGGGTGAGAAGTGCTTGTCTGGTATCTGTATAGATAAGCATGTTACTTCCAGTAATATGGTTTCCGGTTATTTCTTTTGCTGCTATGAGAATCCCCGTTAGCTCTGTTTAAACTACACTCGCACTATTGCTCACAGCTCATTTTATGTTTAGGTTTAAGAATCTGGAGTATATTCCACATCCTGAGCCTTGTTTTGTTTCAGAACCGTCGGTGTAGATATAAATCGTACCTGCTACTTCTGGCTCTTTCATTTATTCTATTATATCTTTATATGGTCTATGGAAGATATATCTAGTGAGATAGAGTCCATGTTCGCTTGAAGCAGTGGGAGCGTATCGAGCGCCTCCTGTCAAAAGCGACATCTCGCCTGTCCTGATCCTACATCGGATTCTATCCCAACCATGCGGAGGCGTGTCATTGATGTAAATATCAATGGGAGTGAGACTAAGAATGACTTCCATGGCTCTGGTCGGTGTTATTTTTATGGCTTCTGTTATGTTGAGTCATGCTTTTCTTTGAATTTCCTCTAGTTTACGTATAGCTGTTAATTTTTGGGTTTTCGGTACCCAGATAACTGCACCGTATGTTAGCAGAGGTCTTATGATAGCCGTGTAAGTCCATCCGACGTCTCTGGGGGAGAAACCCCATGTGCGCCCCACGGTTCGGCGGCATTGTTCATAATCAATGTATGCTCTTTTAACTCTGTTTTTTAAATGCTAGTTCCATGTCAATTTGCTGTCAAAGGTGAGACCTGGGTACTTCACCTCTGTTGCAAAGTTTAGTTTTTTGTTTAGTATTTCTGCAGGTTTTAATTTCACTTTTATCCTTTTCCTTGTGAAAATGTTCATTTCTGTCATTTTAGGATTGATAGACAGTAACTGGTCCTTGCACCACTGTTTTATTATTTTTATACCTACTTGCATTCTTTTGCAGAGAATGTTCTCAAAATTCCCTGTTTGCAGAATGACTAGGTCATCTGCCTATGCTATTGTGTGGTGACTGTCATTATTAAGCCGGTGGATGTGGGTCTCGAGGACCATATTCCACAGTAGATGTGATAGTATCCCTCCCTGTGGTCATCCCCACATCTTCTACACTTATGTTTACTGCTCGCTTCTCTGGTGCAACTACTGATAATATCAATGACTTTAAAGTGTATTACTTTGGGAAGAAGAATAAAAATAGGCATAGACCTGTAAAAGTTGTTATTAAATACCCTCGGGACGTGCACCAAGTTATAAAAAATAAAAACAGTATTGGGCGGGAAAAAAGATCTTTTTACACTGGGACCAAACTATCAAATAGAGTAAAACACGGAAAACTGTCAGAGGAGAGTTACTGCAGCGACAGCAAGCTGGTAAATAAGATTTAGCAATAAAATATGTCAATTATACTCTTGTAATTATTTAAAGAAACTAGTAGATCCAGGAAAGCTGTATATTTATTATCAAAATGTAAAATGCCTTCGAGTAAAACTCAATTAAGTCTTAATATCTCTAACTATTCAAAGATATAATTATTTATACGAAAACATGACTCACTGACGTAGATGAACGATGCCGAGACATCCGAGATAAGCATTTTTAGCAGAGGAAGTAGAGTTTTATTAGCTGTTAGGAAAAAAATATCTTCAAGTATTATTAATTTAAACCCATCAATTGAGCAAGTGCTTATTGACCTGGACCAAAGTTAGGGCAAACACATCTTAGATACCATACAAAATCCTCCAAAATCTCATTCTAACCTATATTAACTTCATACTGATTAACTGTTTATCCTAAATGAGCAATCCGTATAGTCAGTTTTACCTGTATAATCTACCTACAGCAATATGAAAAACATAAGATTTCTGTTCTTCAGCTACGGCTCATCCTACATTTTTATTGGCTGAAGAAGGTGCTATCGAAATAGTTTAGAATATATGTGCGTTGTGCAACATATTTCATTCTAACAATGTCTTCAACACAAGCGGTGTTAATTTTGACTTCGTTCTGTCCCCTGTTGAACTAAGAGTGCTCCTAGCTGATGATTTTTTTGATCTCACCTGAAGCGCATCACTCTCCTCTGGAAACAACTGTTCAATTTATTTCAAACACAAGTTACAATAATTTTCGCCACGCCAATTTCACTAGTATATGTCAATGTTTGGAAGAATTTGATTGTGACGGACTCTTTTGAGACAAAGAATTTTCCGAGAAGTTATTTCAAGTAACCTCAGGTGTTTCTTAGGGGTCACATCTAGGAACCTTATTATTTAACTTATTTATCAATGATATAATTCATTGTTTTCGTAACAGCAAAGCTTTATTATTTGCAGACGACTTAAAAATTTTCCAAATTGTTAAAACCCATGATGATATCAGTAGACTTTAGTCTGACATAGATAATTTATCAGAATGGTGTTCTTTAAATGGCATGGACTTAAATACCAATAAATTCCATATCATGCATTTTTATCGTTTCTACCTACCTCCAACTACATTTGACTATAACTTAAATAGGTATAGTTTAGACTCTGTTTGTAAAATTAAAGACCTTCGAATTATTCTTGATCCAACCTTAAGCCTTAATTTACACATATTTACTGCTATCCACAAATTCATGACAATGTTGGATTTTATCAAAAGGTTGAACCATGAATTTACTAACACAACTCCAATTAAAGTTCTTTATTGTTCGCTAGTCAGACCCCACCTTGACTATTGCTCTTCCGTTTGGTCTCCACACTATATAACATATAGTTAGAAAATAGACAGGGTTCAGCACAACTTTCTCAGACATATAGCTTTTAAATTGGGTGTTTATTGTGAATATGATTTCATGGAACAGTTTCTAAACATCCCCTCCTTGAAAACTAGGTGAAAACAGAAAGACCTTATTTTGTTATTTAATATTATAAATAGAACATGTAATTGTCCTGAACTTTTTTAAAAAATAAATCTTTTTATTCAAACTCGTTCAACTAGGCAACTGCAAACATCTTACATACCTTTTAATAGATCAAACCAAGCTTTTAACAGCTGCATTCCAAGAATGCTTAGATAAGCTAACTTGCACTGTTTAATAGTCCCTTTTAATTATTCAAACCACAATTACTCAATACCAAGATTTGATTCTATTTTTTACTGTATATTTCCTCGTCTTAACCTTTGAATAACCATTTTGTTATTTTAAATGTTCATAGTTTATATGACGTGTATGTCTTTGTTTGTGCCACAGTACCATAAACATTTATGATAATTCAATTAATTTTTAAATTGTATTTTGTAATTGAAATGGGTTTGTCCATAAATAAATAAATAGGTAACAAAAAACACTTATAGCATCTTATAAGAAAGTAGTTAACAATATTAACAAGTAACTAAAATGTGCTCAACAATTTAAATAAGAAATTTTATTATTATGAAATATGTTTTATAGCTGTTCTATCAACAATTATAAAACATATTTTGTTAGTTGGTAGTACTAAAACTATAGTTATAATTCGGAATTTACTTAACAAAAAGCTCTAAAACGTACAAAAATATTTTAAAATTATATTGAGAAATTAAATTTTAATTCTTAATGCAAGTTTAATGTCTTTTTTTGGTTCAAATTGTAGTGATTCCCAGAATAAACACGCAATTTATTTTGCAGAGTGACACTAGTGCAAAGCAAGCGCTGTAATCGTAAGTGCAGATTCATTAATAAAATTCGTACCCACACATACTATCCACTTTTTTTTCCACTACGCATCTGTGGCAAACGGAATCCATCCAATGCCAATAACCACAAAAAAAAATTAAAAAAAACATACTATCCCCACATAAAACAGAAATAGAATACTTGCAAGTAAAAAATGCTTAAGTTAAATTAAAATGTCTTCCATTGTCTCGACAATTAACTGGTAAAATGCATAATTGTATGTATACTTAGTCATCGTGGTATATTAACGTAATAAATGGTATACATATTCATGACGATGACGTATTCACAAAAAAAGATTATTTTATTTTACAAAACTCATCATAATCAGGTTAAAATTAACGATAATATGCTGCGTTCATTAAATAATTGCATGGATCCCATTGTATTTTGTAAATCAGTAAAAAAACACGACAAAAACAAAACGGGTGAAGAAAAAATATAAGCCACTTAACTAAAATCTTCGTTGGATCCCTTCGGTTGTACATTACATACCCCATATCGACCATCTCGCCCAAAAAACAACTCATCTGTTATAATGAAAAAAGTTTCTGAGGGAATTACCGAGCGAAAAAACAGGCAGACTTCCTCACTAATTCAAGACAGTATGCCGGGATGTTGTGGGAAGAATAAAATTGAAATTGTCGGGGGGCGATTTGTATCTGCCTTTCCGGTGTAGAACGTCAAAAACGCTATCTGTTTACTTCGCATTTTGTGGGTGAGCATCTCCTTTATGCGAGCTACCTTTACGCGGCACACACTGAACATCAGATTGTATAAGAATTTGTAATTTTAAGGATATTCTAATTTAAACAGACAGTTATTTAAAAGATAGAATATATTTCGGTCGCATTTTCAATTTCAATATTAAAATATATCGCTAGTAACATAATTTGGTGATCAATAATCAAATAATAATAACAAAATTGTATCCTGACAAATTAATTGATAATAATATTAGTACTCAATAGATTTTATAGTAAATAAAATTACAATAAAAAATTATAAACACAATATCTACAATATGATAATATATAACAAACAAAGTTATTATAAATTTAAATTTTATGGAATCATCCTTGTTTGTAGCTTAAACGGTAAAACTTCTTAATGCATAACTTTTTTATAAAAATGAATCAAACCAATAGTATACAGAAAAAAAAATTACTAAATGTTGGCGAACTTTTACTTACCACATATAAAAAGTTGTATATGTGACAGGAAAAATGTTTACTTATGTGTAGTAAGTAAAACAAGATTTCTAATATTAGTCACCTGTGGTTAGTGAACAGTTTAATTAGTTTTTAGATGACCTACAGTTAGTTAACTGTTTACTTGTGGTTAGTGTACATTTGTTTTTTACTGTAGGTACACTTTATGCTACTAACTGGTTTTGGTTTATTTGCAGCTAGTTAACTATTTTTCTTGTGATAAGTGATTTTTGTTTTAGTGGGTGGTATACTCTTTCTTATATGTCTTTATGATCTTGAACTATTTGATATTTTCTAGTTTTTCTGTAAAGATGTCTCAATAATTTGACAGGTTATTAAAATGATTACACTTAACATTTTTTGGTTAGGTGATTGATATATTTGTTTTGGAACAGGGAAAAAACAGGGCAAAATATTATGTCCTTGAAAAAATACGATTGCCATAGCTATTTTTTTTAACTATTTCAAAAAATAAAATCAGTTATCATAAGTTAAAGTATGTTTCTAAAAACATGTATCTGTCATAAGTAAACGAGTATCCTAAAATGAGATTATTTAATAACCCTTAGTAAACAGTTAACTTAACTTAGGTATCAGTTTGCCAACGATAAATAAATAATGTTTCTAAAACTGCTTTAATAATGACAAAATTACATATATTTAATATTAGTTATCTTTTAGTTACGGTTAAAAAACACACTCACGGCTAGCGACTGCTTCATTACAGTCCCAAAACATCAACAAATTATTAATTAATGTGATTTCTTATTTGCGTTAACTTGATATTATTTTTACAATGTCTTTTATACCGGACGGTCACAGCTCACAGGGCAGCTTGGGTCGAGGTCATAAACCTTTTTCAATCAATGCTACGTAGCGTACATAATTTTTGTAATTAGTGTAGGTATAAAATCATTGCAAAGTATTAAATATTTGTTCATGAGTGTATTAAAAACTGTACCTTTTAATAATATATTAATACTATCCCTTACGAGTGAATTTTAACCCCAATTATAAGGATTGCGCATGGTAAGGACGGCTATTATTATTACTATTTGTCGTTATTATTATTGTGTAAGTATCTTATATATTTTTTGATACATCAATCGTGTATTTTTGACTATGATATTTTTAATCTATTTCCCCCTTTTCATATTTTTGTAATAGTTAATATTACATTTTAAAATTATTTATTGTTTCGGCATTTACTTGATAAAAAAGGTATCATCATATTTTAAAAAAAAAACAATATATTAACGTAGCTTTCAAAACCAATAATACGCTTGGGAAGTATATTAAAAACAATAAGGGTAAAATTAATCCTAATAATAAATCGGGGGTATAAAAATTAAATTGTGGTATTTGTCCAAAATTTTATATTGGTCAAACAGGCCGTACTTTCAAAAGGCGCTATTCCGAACATTATAATAGCTATACAAAAAACGAAAATAATTTCACTTACTCAAATCATATTTTGGCTGAAAATCATTCTTTTACAAACAACTTTGAAATTTTACATATAGAAAATAAGGGCATTAAACTAAACCATTTAGAAACACTTGAAATAAATAGATTTAAATATTCAGATAACCTAATAAATGATCAATTAGATATTAATAACTCACCTTTATTAAATCTCTTTTCTAGTTTTCTGTGAGATAATCCCGGTAATAATACTATCTTATTGTTATCTGATTGATATTATGATTACTTAAGTACTCTTATTTAATTTAAATAGTCAGTTTATTTTGTTATGTTATTGATGTATTTTCTTAATTACTTTGATTGGTCAAATTACTTCGCATATATATTGGCCACCGAATTGTAAATTAGTCACATTTGAAAAAGAAGTTGTACTTCTAAACATGTCATGTGTAGTGTTTTTAATTTTTTAATTTTTATTTTTTTTAAATAAAAGTTTTGTGAAAATCTACCATATTTGGTTTTACTCATTTAAGATTATATTTTAAAACACTTGAAATTTTTATAAATGTCATTGGTACCTACCTATAGCCAATAGCCTATTAGGGCACCAATAAAGGTTTATAAAATTTAATACTTTTATTATGATAATAATGATAAATAATGTTTTAAAGTCTATAAATAATTCAAGATCATAAATACATATATACTACCCACTAAAACAAAAATCACTTATCACAAGAAAACAGTTAACTAGCGGAAAATAAACCAAAACCAATTAGTAGTGCAAAGTGTATCTATAGTAAGAAACTAATGTACACTAACCACAAGTAAATAGTTCACTAACTGTAGATCGTCTAAAAACTAATTAAACTGTTTAATGACCACAGGTGACTAATTTTAGAAATCTTGTTTTACTTACTACAAGCACAGTTTATAGCTAAAAAATTAGTTCACTCACTCTGCCTCGGCACTTTTGATCTTGATGTTCCAGTTTAAACATTGCGCAACTCGGATTTGTATCCCTGGCGCATACATAATAAAATCATAATAGACCAAGAGCCCACTGCAAATTTTTACAGTCATCTTATAACGAAATTAAATATACCCCAAAATCATGTAAAAACGTTGTACTTTACCAAGTGTCACCTGTGCCAGTCCTAATCCTAAGCAAAGTGGTTAAAAAAAATCACATAAGGCATGACAGCGCTAATTTTGTTCGCCCTTAAAGTTTTTCAAAAAATAAAATATTGAAATATATTTTGATATATACCGTGAGCACCATAAGTCTTACCCCCCCTAACTAACTCGTTACTGGAGTCTTGTTAGGAAAATCGCCGAGACACGTCGATTTTTGATTACTACAGTGTACATTTTTGTATAAATAGTTTACCCTTAATTTAATCCCTTACTGGAGGGGCGCAACCCTTTCGAAAAATTGGGGTGGTGAGTGATAGCTCATTTGAAAGAGGGTTTTATTCTCTATTCAACCATGTCAAAAATTTTAAAATTTGCTTTATTAATTCTCGACTAATTGTTGTTTCAGAATAATGGAAATTAACGTAGCGCACTCATCCTTAGAATTAAAATTCGGCCCTGCATGATTTCGGTTTTGGTTCAGACGTGAAGTAAGACTTTTTGCCATTAGAAGGTCACTATTAGTTAAGTTGCTTTCCTATTTTGTGAGGTTTTGTTATTTTTAAACATAAATAAATCAAAACCTTCTTTCAAATGAGCTAGCACTCACCACCCCATGCCATTTAAATTTTTCGAAAGGGTTGTTCCTCTCCAGTAAGGGATGAAATTAAGGGTACACTAATCATACAAAAATGTACATTATAAAAAACAAAAATCGACCTGTCTCGGTGATTTTCCTAACAAGACTCCAGTAACGAGTTAGTTAGGGGGGGGTAAGACTTATGATGCTCACTGTATAGTTAAAGAGAAACATTTTATTTCTCTTAACATTGCACAAAAAACATCTATCCGCGATTAGTAGGTAAAAATCATTAAAATTATGAATTAATTTCTTTTATTTAAAAATTTATTTGTATGCCTGTTCGCGATTCAAATTAATTTTCTCGCTCTCTGTAAGTAGGATGAAAATACTACAGCGTTGTGATACCAATGAATTTTTTTGTAATAAAATTTTGATGCAAAAGGTATAGTTTAACTTAAAGATATTTTTCAGATAAAGTGTCAAGTTAAAATTTTTGTACAGAGGTTACCGCGGTTATTTTTGTTACTGAATTTGTGACATTCACAATATATTTTTAAGTGTCACTTTAATTAAATAGTATTAGATTTGTTACAATTTTAATAACAACGGCAACACTTATTCCACCTACACATATTTTTAAATTTACCCCCAGAGGGCGTTTCGCTTAGCTTGAATCGCGAATTGTTGGGATTATTTTTACAAGTTGCCATAGAAACGAAAAATAAACTACTATGATTATGGTTTAAAAGAATTATCTAACAAGAGTTTATAATTATTATTGACTATCTTTGCAAATTATTTATACAATGCCATCCTTCTTCCTTATACATACACATGGTTTAAAAAGTAAGTAAAAATATTATTATTTCAGGTTTAAAAGATAGGTTCACAATGAATTAGGATTGTAATTTTCAGGACAAACACAATTGTCTTATGTGATTTTTCGAACATATAAAATATATTTTTTTTAACCACTTTGCTCTGGATAGAAATTGACACAGGTACAATTTGGTAAAGTACAATGATGTTACATGCCTTTGGAGCATGTTTGCAGTGGGCTCTCGTACTATAACCAATATAATATATGACAAACGCCTTTATTAAAACAGCAGTCTTCTGCGCATTCTGAATTTATATCCCTGGAGTGGATGTTATTTTGGAACATCGAATTGATCCGAGTGAACTAACTGATTCTTTAGCTATAAATTGTGCTATAAGTAAACATTTTACCTGTCCCATATAGTATATATTATTAACGTTGACTTTTATCATCAACTCCTTTTTTCATGATTAACACGTTGATGGACAGCGATGCCAATATATATCATAGCAATTTGGGCAAATTAGCACAGAACGCCGTACGGCGTTAAATATTTAATCGCCCTTTGCGACACAACGCCGATCAGCGATACGTTATTCATATGAAATAGTACTGATTCGAGACCAACTGTCAGGATATGTTTAAGCAAAAGAGCTTTACTGTCGAGTTTGGTAGAATTCCCAATTCCAATACTTGTCTTATGCTTTTGTACGATATTATAAAATAGAAATATATGTGACAGAGCGCCGATCAGCGTCAAAAAAATTCTAAGAAACATGTCCATCGTAATTTTTTCACATATTTAGGAAACCTATATAAATATCATAAATAAATAACTTATGGGACCAAGACATTATGGTCAGATTAGTTAATGGACCTTTTCATATGATGCTTATTATTTTGTTTTTTGTATTTCTAACACTTTTCCTTGTTGAGCTATTTTGTAATTATAAAACACAAAAAACAATTCAAGAATGGAAGTTTGTGTTTTGCAACAGCCCTTAGCCCACTATCGTTTTTGAATGTCTAGATTTTGAGGAACTTTTATAAACATTTTATCAGATTGACTGTTTTGTTTTAGTTCTCATAGGGACCAAGTACTTAAAAATATAACCAGATATTTATAATGTAAAGCAAAATTAAATAAATGTTTATTTTATCACACTTTTTAAAAGCAATTTCAATGTTTCCCACAATCGATTTGAGGTTAGAAATTTTTAAATTGCTTAAATGTCGCAAAAATAAAGTGTTTTAAATAACACTGGCCAACAAAATTACGCTTTTTGACTGATGAATTATGTCACATGATGTTTACTAATTTTAAGTCGCTGATCCTAAATATACCCCCCACTTTTTTTCTGACAGCTCTTGTTTACAAGTTATAGCTTTCACTAAAAATTTGCTGTAATATAGTGTTTATTTGCAGTTTATTTAATAATAATTATTGAATTATTATACATATTTAATTTTATTTGGAATTACCATTCATTTATAATCCTCTTTAACGACCCCTCTGTTGTACGACCGCGGGCACCCCCTGTAGTTTCTTAGAAAATACCTATAAAGGTAAAAGTACCTCTCTTTAATGACTGGTAAAAACCAATTTCAGAATTCTTGAGAAATGATCTTTTGTTATTTTAGGGGAAGTTTTAGTAAGACAATAGGGAAATTATTTTTCTTGTTTGAATTATTGTTTTATTTTGTAATTTGATATTGCATCGTCAAAAAGAGTATGTGTGAATGATTCAAACAATTTTTGTTTTATTTGCGAAGAGTATGTATTTAAAGAATACCGTTTAAATGTGACAACGTTCGTAAATGATGCTTACAAAAATTACTTTTGCACCCGCTGGAAATGAAGAATAAGCCTTGGATTCCACTAAACGTATGCACAACATGCGTTGAGTTCCTACGTTTATGGACAAATAAGAAAAGACATAGCTTCAGGTACAAAACCGCTATGATTTGGAATGAACCCAAGAACCACCATGACGATTCTTATTTTTGTTTGGTGAACATAACTGGTATTAACCGAAAAAATCGCACTAAATGGAAATATCCTTTCATACAATGGTCACATAGACGTGTCCTGGGCCCTAAGTCTACACCTGAACCTCAATCTAGTACTTTAAAAGAAGAGCCAGAAGATTTTGAGACGAAAAACGACAGTAGTGATAGTGACTTTAAATGCGACCTGGGAACGCCAAAACCATGCAAGCAAGATGATTTAAATGACATAATTAGAGATCTGGAACTCTCAAAGTCAACTTCAGAAATTTTGGCTTTAAGGCTTAAAGAAAGAAAATTGGGAACGAAAGAAACTAAAATTTCTTATTACTGCACAAGAGAACAGAATTACCTCAAATATTTTGCTGAAGAAGACAATTTCGTATTTTGTAAAGATGTAACTGGATTGATATCTACAATGGAATAACAAAATTATGTTTCTACTTAGTGGCGTTTATTCATAGACTCGTCAAAACGGAGTCTAAAATATGTTCTCTTACACAATGGGAATAAATTAGGATCGTTGCCTATTGCACATTCTACAAAAGAAAAAGAAGAAAATACAACTATTGTTCTGGTTTTGTACAAAATTAAATATGTGGAAAATAACTGGATCATGTGTGTTGATTTAAAAATGGTCAATTTTCTATTAGGCCAGCAAGGTGGTTACATAAAGTACCCTTGTTTTCTTTGCTTGTGGGATAGTAGAGCTAAAAATCAACATTGGGTTAAAAAGGATTGGTTTACTCGGAAAGATCTAGTTCCAGGACAACAAAACGTGATGAACCCACCTTTAGTGTCAAGAGATCGTATAATTTTGCCTCCATTGCATATAAAATGAGGGCTTATAAAACAGTTTGTCAAAGGTCTTAACAAAACTGGAAATTGTTTTTTATTTCTATCAAAAAAATTCCCGAAACTATAGTCTATTTTAATGTATGAGAGAGTAATACAACAGCATTTCTAATGCAAAATCTAGTACGGTCATTTTAAATATTTTTACAGAATAATCTAAATATTTCTTAAAATTGTAATAAATGTACCTGAGCTATTACAAGTTTTGGGTCTTTTATTGGTCCTTTATAAACATAAGCTATACAGAACAATAGAAAAAGGTTTGGACAGGCCAAAAGCCCTGTGTATTAAAGATTACATAGCCGTATCTTAAGATTATTTTCAATAAGTACCTATTTGCCAATTTTGTTTTATTTTAATTCCAAGAATTTCTTACAGTAAAAGAATTATAAGTAGATAAATACCTTCCCAACAAATTTCACCGAAAATGCGATTATAGGTTTTCCATTTAGTAAGGAGGTCCAAGTTGTGTATTCTTGACTGTTTACTAAATGTCGTTTAGTTGCAACTTGCAAGGTGCAGTGTGAATTCTAATGTGATCATGGAAAATTTGGAAGGGCCGCGTAAACGACAAAAAATCGGTCCTTTAACAGTTAATGAAAAAACATTAATATTTAATTGTTTTAAATCATTTACAGACAAACATTTATGTAAAAGTGTTGATGACACAGTGGAATTAGTTAGTAGTACGCTTGGTGTTGGGAAATCTGCGATTTACAGAGTTGTTAAAGAAGAGAAATGTGGCGAGTTTCAAACAGCATGCAAAGCTCCAGGAAAACCAAAATTTCAATTAGAAAATCTTTTGAAAGAAAGACTTCGAAGGAAAGTGCATGCGTTCTTCTTTAGAACAGAATTCCCAACAGTAGACAAAGTTCTTGCCACGGTTCGAGATGATAAGGATTACCCTGAAATGAGTTGAAGCACACTATGGAAACTTTTAAAAGAAATAGGTTTTCTATGGAAAAAGCATTCCAGAAAGTCTATTTTAATAGAAAGAAGCGATATTGTAGTATGGAGAAGAAATTATCTAAGGACTATAAGAAATGAGAAACCAAAGAAGAAATATATTTTATTTAGATGAAACATGGATCAACGAGGAACATAAACCAAATAAATTTTGGCAAGATGAAACTGTTACAAGTCGAAGACAGGCTTTTTTAAATAATTTATCTACTGGTTTAAATCCACCATCAGGAAAGGGGCGCAGACTAATAATAGTACACATCGGTAGTTCAAACGGTTTTGTTAAAGGTGGTTTATTGACTTTTGAATCTACTCGTACCGGTGACTACCATGAGGACATGAATGCTGATGTCTTTAAAGAGTGGTTCGAACAAATTATAGATCTTCTTCCTCAGAACTGTATAATAGTAATGGATAATGCAAGTTATCACTCGAGACTTATAGAAAAAATGCCCACAACCAAGTGGTTAAAAATAGATTTACAGAATTGGCTAAATTCAAAGAATATTAAGTTCCATCCCGGTTCTGTGAGAAAAGAACTGTATCATTTGTGTTCCCTTCATAAAGAGAAATTCAAAAAATATGAAATTGAAAAAAATTGCAAAAAATCGTGAGATGAAGGTGGTTAGATCACCACCATATCATTGCGAAGTAAACCCGATTGAAGTGATATGGGCATAGATAAAGGAAGAAGTTTCAAAAAAAAAATAATTCTTTTAAAATGAGTGATGTTAAACAGTTGTTTTTGGAGGCTGTAAATAATGTGAAGCCTAAAAACTGGGAAAAGGCAGTAAATCATACGATTAAAGAAGAAGAGAAAATGTCGAAGTTGGACAATATTACTGATGAAATGATCGAGCCACTCATTGTAAATATTGGTTGCGACAGTTCATCTTCTGATTTCGATTCTGATTTGGATTTGTAGGTAAGAAGTAGTTTTTATATTAAAATTATTATTTATGAACGTAACGTTGTTTAAAAGTCAAAGTTTAAACCCTTATACCTACATAACCCGTTTGACACAATGTTCTTAACATACCTTGTGGAAAAATAAAAAAATTTAGAAAAAATTGCACTTTTTTACCTTCAGCTGTGAAAATATAAGTGTATACTCGAGGAATAACTTCAAAAAATATTTTAACTGTCTACTGAAAGAAGTGGTACGCCTATGGATTACGAACGCTTTATTATTTTTATACTCTCTCATACATAAAAATAGACTATAAGTGTAGAAAAGATAAAAGCGGGCATTTTCGAGGAGCTACAGATAAGAGCATTAATAAAATACACACAATTTACGGACACTATGACAGAAATTGAGAAAAACGCATGGAATAAGTTTCTTTGGCTTGTTCAAAATTTTTTTGGAAAATAAGGAAAGTTCTAACTATTCTTAACACGATGAACAACTAATGAGTCACTTTCAAACCCTTGGAGGTAACATGAGCATCAAGTTGCACCTTCTTCACAACCTCCTAGATTATTTTCCCGCTAATCTTGGGGATCTAAGTGAAGAACAGGGCGAGCGACTATTGTTGGAGCATTCAGAATAGTTCTATGGGTTCACACTCTTATAAAAGACAGTTTTTTTCACTTTAAGAACTAAATGAAATATAATTAACTTTAACCAAATTGTGTTTTACTCTAAAACGGCCATGTGTTATATTTTCTAAACTAGAGTTAATACATAAATTTAGATTGCAGATTTGAAGTCTTAATTAAAAATTAAGCTAGTGTCGTGTAATATAACTCAATCATCAGAAATGCTATTGTGCAGTGTAATTGATTTAAAAATGAACTTTCTAAAGTACTATAACTTTACTATTTATTATTTATTTAAAGTATTTATTGTATGAAAAAAAAAACCGTTAATAGCATTAGATTCGTTAAATTTGTTTACACTAAACACGTCCATTATTGAAAATGTCAGTTCACGACTAAACACAAACTAACTTTCCTCCGCAATCCAGCAAAAACGTTATGCAACATTTGCAGTGAGTTGATGATCTCTTCACAATTTCTCATTTCTTCTAGATTATGACTTAATTAATTAATGTGGAATTTGTGATGTAAGGTGATGTATACAAAAAAATTGCATATGTTTATAATGTAAGACCTAGTTAAATATAGAATTTTAATGATCCAGCAGCTTATTATTCTGTGATCAAAAAATTCTTCAAAATATTTAAGTGAATATTGTTGTAAATACCCATTTTCTAATTCCTCTTCATTCACTTGATTTATGAATGGGCTGAGAATATCATTGCGATGTTTTGCAACAGAAAGTATGCCTTATATAAATAAAAAAGAAATTATCAACTATTTCAAGTTTTTAACAATTATTATACTAAATTAGAAGACTGGGAATGGTGTACACACTAAACGGGAAATTAATATTAATACGAATACATCAGTATGGCACAACAATCTAAAAGATATCTAAAGATATCTAAAAATATCACGGGAAGTATTTAATAAAGTAATTAAGCTTAATAATAATCTGGATGTATAGAATTATTGTAGTTATAATAGGGACATTGACTTTTTAGCTCTGTGAATAGACCTCCATTCCAAATCGATAATTCTGTATATTGCAGATGCATTATGTAAAATATAACTTACTACACGTAAAACATGCAGTGCGATGAATGCAACATTCGTATGCACATATGCTAAGAATATGAATTGAAATGACGTTTTATCCAATAATGGGGCTAATCACTTATGCAGCATGTAGTATTAAAATTTCTAATTATTGTAAAATCATGTGTGAACGTAACATTTTAGTGATGACATCATTAAATATAACATTGTTGTTTTCATTTAACCACTTTATCTGACCTTGAGTTCCGCATTTGACAGAAACGCTTTAGAAAACTGAGTATTCCTTTAACTCTGGATTTTCTTTAGAAAAATTAAAGTTTAGATATAACAATTTATCAGTAATATAGAAATCTAGGGTAACAAATAATCTCAAAATATTTACATATATGACACTCAAATTAAATTTTCTTATTGTTGGATTAAAAATAGTTTGTCTGAATTATAATTGGAATCCTTTTTTAAGGCAGTGCAATGGATGATAGATGTTAATGCCAAATAACAATTATACTTTAAAGGCGGATGTTAAGCTAGCAGAAATATATTCACTTGTTGTTTGACGCATAATAATGCTATCGACTGCAAAGTTCTGAGTGGTTAAAATTGGGTCATTGACTTGTTACCGAAATACGTAGTACTAGATCTAAAAGTCTTGACGAATGTCTCTGTTGTTTTTGCAGAATAGTCATCATCATCAAGAGTAGATATTATACAACTGATAATTTCATTACGAATTCATAGAATGTCTGCAGTACTATCTGTCAAGATAATTTTGTTTAATGGACAGGCATGTTAGATCTCTACCTATGTTATGTTGGGAAAAGATCTATTGTGTCCTCTTTTGACGCCAATGCACCAAGGAAATGTCTCAATGCCTATAACGACCCTTCCAATCCTATTTTCTCAAGGAAGTGTAGGATTTGAAGTGGTTCCAGGTGAGGTAAATCTCTCTCTTCTATTTGATATCCTCCTAGATATAGTACCCTTGGATTCTGAAGTGCTACACATTTAGTTAGGATGTGAATGGAGGTTTCGTCCTCCTCCTTACAGAATCTGCACTCACTATCGTCTACTACTCTCAGTTTACTTAGGTGTCCTTTTAGTCGGCAATGCCGGGTAAGGATCCCTGTTACAATACGTAGCCTGTTCTTGCTCAGGCAGATGCAGGCTTCCGATCTCTTCTGTTTATATTTACCCAGAAGTATCTTCGCTTGTCTCAGCTCCAAGAGATCTCTCCTAATATTATGTTACTGCTGATACCGCAGAACGCCTCAGGTCCTACAAATGTTTTTTGAGCCCCTTGCTTTGCAAGACTATCTGCAATCTCGTTACCCTGATCCCCGTTATGTCCCCGGACCCAAGTAAGAGTAACTTTTTTTTTTCTTGGCTAGCTCATTTAATTGTTCTAGGCATCTTCAGATCATTTTTGAGCTGATTCTTTTGTCTATAATTTCTCTCGATGTTAAACTGGATACACTTCTTGATGGCGTAAATTTCCGCCAGGAAGATGTTTGGGTATTTTTCCAAGCTTTCGGAGTGCTTGGTTCTCGACCCATACACTCCTATTCCAGTTTCTTCTACGGTTTTGGAACCAACCATATACCACTGAATAGCACGTCTTTCGGTTGTAAGCGCGATGGATTTTTGGCTTGATTCTTTCTTGCACCCCAGCTCTGTAGTTTTGAAGTTTTTCACAAAACTGTACTCCCCTAGCATTTGATCCTGGGGCATGTCCCAGGTATCTTTAGTCCTGAAGCAAGTATACTTTCGTCTGATTACTTTGTTCCTGATCATTCTATATCGTGTCCTTCTTGCCACATTCTCAATCATCAAATGTAGAGGGGTAAGGTTTAAGATCACCTCCATTGCGGCCGTAGAACATGTTTTCTAACTATACTACTAGATAAATCTTCGTGGACCACAGGGACTTGGTTCATTTGCACTTGGATATGTGGAATTCCGTCTTTTGAGTTCAGTGTCAGCTTATCCACTAAAACCCCTTCTCTTTAACCTCAGCATCCATGCATCATATTTTTGGGACATTTTTCGAAATAATACGTGGTCTTTAAATGTTTCTCAGCCGTTTGTGCCCTTTACTATTGGGCTTGTCGTATTCTTTTATATTCCTCCTTCATGCTTAGTATGTCCTTTGCCATCCTCCGTATAGCCTCCCATGTGTCCTTTAAAATCACGGCGTACCCCAGGCTGTTTTCATTTAAGACCACTCATATAGAGCCCCAACAGTCAAAGCGAAATATCGTGTCTCTTGGGCTGTATCGATTGTCATGTCCTGTTAAAAATACTTGTGTCATATGAGCATTAATACCGACTTGCCACATCTCTAAATATGCCATCTTTGTGTATTCTGTAGTATCCAACCATTCGTTTTGCCACCTAGTTAGGATACCCTCTCACTACGCTGGCAACTGTTAACGCGATCTTTGGTTGAACCTTTTCGATTTCCGATATGATGCCACTTCAATCCATATCCATATGAGTGGTCTAAACAGTAATATGGAGTTCTTTTTTTCTTCTACGATTTTAGATTTAAAATTTTCATCAATTCATTTTAGCTTCTGAAAAAGATTTTTTCGGTACACAAATTTGATTGGACGAAAAATCAGAAGCATCGCCTGTTCATCTGTGAAGCTTCTTTTTTTATCCTTGGATCTGACTGGCTAGTGCTGGCATTTTATAAATCATGAGATTCAGGTTGAACACATAGTTGTTCTAGTAATGATTTCTCTATGTCATCAAAATTATTTTCTCTTTGAAATATTTCCCAATTTTGTTTTAGTATAGCACGGCATAAATGATTAATGTCACCAATATGTTCATCATCCGATTTGTTACTGTATTCCTCTGTGTTTGCTACATGGTCAAAAGGGCGATTTTGTGTATATTGATATAGAAATTCCTGACGTCATGAAAATTATAATATAAATTGAAATATACTGGAGTGGTGAAATTTCATGATATAAAAATTTATGTGAAAATCAAAATGTGGGGGTTTCTGTGGATTGGAAAAATGTCGTTAGAAGATTATCGATTGTCAGATTAGGTTGTGAGAATTTTTATAAGTTAAAATGATGATAATGTTAAAATGATGGAATTTTGTATGAAGAATACAATTTTAAAATAAATACATAAGGTAAAGAATGTTTTATTTAGAAAGTAAGAAATATTATATAGAACCAGTGAAGACAAGCAAAGAGAGGGAAAGGCGGTAGAGATAGATAGAGACAAGCAGGACAGGCAGAAACATGCAGATATAAGCAGCACACACAGAAAGAATACAGGTAGAGACAAGGAAACATATAAAGGCGATATAGACGACAAGTGGGAGAATTAGATGATAAATTGATGTGAAATGTCAGATATTTCAGGTTCTTTCGAATTGACAGCAGCGGTTGGATCCACCAGTATTTGATCTTCTTGTACAATATTCCTAATTAAAACTTCGCAAGCAATTTCAGAATTTATGAAAGCCTTCATTTGGTGAGATTTTAAAGCACAAAAGTCTACTTTTACTAGTAATCGTCGAGAATGTATTTTGTTTTTATAAAAGATTTTGTGTAGTTTTTATTTAATTTTTTTTCTGGTGATTTCCAGAATAGCCGAAACTAATCGTTATTAAATCGGGTTAATTAAACAATAATTTATTCCATAAAACATTTAAAAATTTTCTTCCTCTTTTTAAGTTTTTGCTTAATTTGTCATATTTTACAAAAAAAGGCCCTTAACCTTAATATTCAAAGCTTGAAATGTATAATAAAGAAAACAATGATCAAATCTCAACGACTTCTAGGCCACGAACGTACTATTTTGTTCGGACACTCCCGAGAACTTCTCTTTCTTTCAATTTCGCTGTTATGGAAGTAGCATATTTTTATGGGCCATTTAGCGCCGTTGGAGTGAATTATCGTTTCCGAGATTGTAGATAATCACTGCCTAATAAAACATTCGAGTGGCTTGAAAGAGAAAAATTATTCACTACGGAGCTAGTTTCGATTTAACTTGGAAATTAGTCACGACGCTGCATGGCATTTGGAATCCTTTGTAAAACATCGCTGCAACTACTTAAAGTCTTTATTTATTTACAGTTTTATAATTGATACCCAAGTAGTTATTACGTAAATAGAGATACCAAATCAAAAACAGTTCGAACTAGTTAATTATTAATTGTTCAAAACAATTCGTTGTAGTTATCTAATTGTTTACCCGACACGTGGTGGGAAAAATATATTTTAATTTTGATTTTAGCTCCCTCTAGCGACATTTTATTCAAGAGCTAATTTTGTTGATAAAAATGCCACAAAATAAGCAATTTTTACTTGTTAAACTCTTTGTGTTTGTCCACATGAATGAATCGTGTCTGCACAGTACCTGTAGAATATAAAATTTACCGTTCTTGTATTTACAATTATTGTACTCACTTTTAACATCTGGTATAATCTTTTTCCCCCTGCCTTACCCATTTGCTGTTCCTTTTTTAGATTCTTTTAATACCCGCCCGTCTCTTGTCTATATAATATTTCTCTTTCTTTGGTCAGAATATGGATAGGAACAATTCTTGCTATGATATATGTTACTAGTAGCGATATGGTTCTATAACCCACCAACTATCCGAAAAGCCATGTGTCCCTGTATTTTTTGCATCTTTAATCTGTGTATATTTACTTGTATTGATCCTAATTATACTGTTGATGCGTATAACCAAACCAAGTTTAATACTGTGGCATCTGTTTTCAGATCGGTTCCTTTGCTTTTTGTTTGCTTCCTAAGTATATCTCCTGGGGTTTATTCTGTCGTTGAGTCATATACCCAAATATTTGAATGCTTCTCTATGTCATTTATTTAAAATTTACTAACTCCTCTACTTTATTCCAACAGTGTCTGTTAATAATGACCATCTTGGATTTTTCTGGTGCTAGTTACAGCTTGTGTTCCTGCAGCCATTGATCCACATTTATTAAAGCTTTAGTATTTTTTACAATAAACTTTTCTGCATCTTTGGTACCAAAAAGAAGTGGTAATTCATCTGCAAAACCGATTGCAACTACCTCATTCCTCAGAGTCATATTACAATAGTGATTATTAAACAGAGCCTTGAAACACCCTCGTCGTAGCTTCCATATCATCATTGAATATCATTACTTTCCTTTCTGACAAGTATTTTTTAATAAAGTTTATTAAATACTCACCAGTTAGTTTTACAGTTAGTGGTCAAGATCATGACTTCTAAGACTGCTAGTACTGTAAAACCTTCTTTTCTCTACTGATGCACCGATAGTTCTCGTTTTTATCCATTTCATTAATAAAGAAAAAGCTGACAACTTTGTAGATCATCTCAAAATTTTTTTTTAAGCATGTACCTAGCATCTCGAAAGTCGCTGAAATTATAATGATACCCAGACCTGAAAAACCACCAAATGAAGTGAAGTCCTTATATTCCTGTTACCAGTGTTATCTAAACTTTTCAAAAAACTTTTAATAAAAAGATTGAAACCACTGATAGACAGTAAAAATATAATACCTGACCACCAATTTGGATTTAGGAACAAGCATTCCACCATTAACCAAGTCCACCGAATAACGAATCAAATAGAGAAAACACTGGAAGAAAAAAAGATCTGCACCTCGCTATTTCTAGATGTAGCTCAGGCTTTTGATGAAGTATGGTTAGAGGGCCTTGAATATAAATAAACTTCTACCTAGGCAATGCTGTGACATCTTAAACTCTTACTTGACTGATAAAATCTTCCCTGCAAAACAAAAAGAAGAATATTCCAAGCTTAAAGAAACTAAAGCAGGGGTAACTCAAGGAAGTGTTTTGGTACCAGTTATATACCTGTTGTTTACCTTCGACATACCACAAACGCAAAATGTGGATGTAGCCACATTTGCTGACGATACGGCCATACTTGCCATCGGTAAAACCATAAAAGAATCGACCAGAAAACTTCAACATGCAACTAATAAAATCTATGATTGGACAAAAAGATGGCGCATCAAGCCTAGGGAAACTAAAACAGTGTAGGTTGACTTTACTAATAAAAGATCAGTAGAATACCTACCAGTGACATTAAATAATACTAGAATACCATATTCTAATTCGTTGAAATACTTAGGAATGAATCTAGATGTTAAATTAAAGTGGAAATGACACATAATGAAAAAACAGGAAGGGTTGGGTATTAAATGTAGAAAATTATGCTAGTTAATGAATAGCAAATCAAAACTTTCAATCGAAAATAGCCTTTTAATATATAAACAAATACTGAAGCCAGTATGGACTCACGACATACAGCTCTGGGGGTGTGCCAGTAAAACTAACATAAATATAATAAAACATTTCCAGAACAAAATATTAAGAGCAATAGTAAACGCCCCCTGGTATGTTAGAAACTTAGACTTACACAGAGATCTAAGAATGTCTACAGTCGAAAAAGAGAGGAAAACCATCGCAAAAAAAACATAAAAAAATACTGCATGATCACGTCAACATTGAAGGTCTACAGTTCCTGGACAACCGACAAATAATGAGAAGGCCAAGAAGGACCAAATTATTTGAATTAGTTATGTGAAATTATATTAAAGCAGAGCACAGTGCGCGTGTGTAGTGTATAGTTATCAGAACAGAAAGGAGATGATACCGTTGGGTAAACTCTTAGTTTTAAGTCTTTTAAACTTACTTATGTTAAAAATCTATTTCATCCATTATTCTTTTCACTTTGTATACTTTACTTATGGTACATAAAGAACAAATTGATCTATATGCAGACACGCTAAAGAGCAGTTTGTCTGGTTTCAAAATTAACATCAGTTATTCAGAGTTTCAGATTGTTTTTCTAATAGTTCGTTTATTATTCTATAGAGCCCATTAGATTAGATTTAATTAGGACTATGGGCCATGTGGCCTCCCCCACCTCGACCTTTTCAGATCTATTGTGGATATCCTTTAATCATTGTTTAGAGTACCTTGTCTAATGCGGTCTTTTGTAGTAAACTCCATAGACTGGAAAGTAGTTCTCCGGTATAGCTAGTTGCCCTTGGTTTTTCTTCTCCAAGTGTAAGGAATCTCAGTCTTACTAAACCTTCGCAGTAGCACAATACATGTTCTGCCGTTTCCTCTTCTTCTTGACAGAATCGGCACAAGGCCTCTTCTGTCAGACCGATATTGAACATATGTTTGTTAAGCCTACAATGCCCTGTTAATAGACCTACTAGTATTCTAGTATTTTTCCTATTAAGGCTTAGTAGATGCTCGGTGAGTTTAGACGATGGTCCTTTTAAGAACTTTTTGGCCTGTCTCTGTCCTGGTGAGTTTTCCCACCACTCCTGAGATTTTTTAAACATCCACTGCTTTGTGCATGTTCTGATAGTTGTTTTTGTTACACCACAGAAGGGTTCTGGGCCAATAAGAGGATTTGATGCTCCTTCTCGGGCTAGTAAATCAGCCTCTTCATTGCCTTTGTGTCCCCTGTGGCCTGGTACCCACGCTAAGGTTAGTCTGTTTTGACTACCCAGCTCTGTTAGGGCTTCCAAACAGTCCCACACAAGCTTTGAGTGTACCTGCATGGAACTGAGTGCTTTTAACGTCGCTTGACTGTCTGAGTATATGACAATGGTTTTTCCATTTACCTTCTGTCTTAATACTTCTTTTGCGCAGTGATGTATTGCTGCTATTTCTGCCTGGAATACTGTCGCATGTTTACCTAAGCTCAGTGAGATTCCTGTCTTTGGCTTGGTACTATATATACCTACTCCTGAACCTTCATGGGTTTTGGAACCGTCTGTATACCAGGTGAGATCTGCATGAATAGGAGGTCCTCCCGTCCACGCTTCCCTGTCTGGTATACTTACTTTATATTGCTTTTGAAAGCTATACTTTGGAAGCATTTCGTCTGAAGGCATTCCCATTATTTGGTCGTTCTCCAACTCTTTATATAGCTCGCTGTAGTCGCGTCCATGCAAACTGCTTATGGGCGATGAACCTTTGTGCAGTCTGTATGTGACAGACCTGGCTTCGCCTTGAATGAATATATGTAGTGGTGTTAGGTTTAGCATGACTTCTATAGCTGCTTTTGGAGTCGTTCTCATAGCTCCCGTGGTACTCAGGCATGCTTGCCTTTGAATACCATTGAGCTGTCGAATGGCTCCAGCTTGCCTAGTCTTTGGCCACCATACCACCGACCCGTAGGTTATCATCGGCCTTATGACTCTGGTATATAACCACAGGGACATTTTTGGTTGTAATCCCCAATTTTTTCCACACAACCTTCGACATAAGTTGAAGGACGTTGTGCTCTTTTGGGTGACATTTTGCAAGTGTTGATTCCATGTTAACCTGTGGTCAAAGATGACTCCCAAGTATTTGGCCTCTTGAGCGAATGGAATCTTCACTCCTTTCAGTACTGGTGACTTTAGTCCTGTTGGTACTTTTCGTTTTGTAAAGTTGACTATTGTGGTTTTGTGAGGGTTTACTGTTAGTTCCTCCTCTCTGCACCACTCGTCGACAATGTTTAGAGCGGTTTGTGTGCGCTCCGATATTGTACCTGCGAACTTGCCTCTTACGACGATCGCCAGGTCATCGGCATACCCTAGGCAGTAAAAATCTGCAGATATTAGCCTTTTTATAAGTTCATCCACTAGGACTGACCAGAGAAAGGGTGATAGTACTCCTCCCTGGGGGCAGCCCCTGCCTGCTTTAGCTGTCAATGTAGCTTCGCCTAGAGATGATGTTATTACCCTTTCTTCTAGGCTGGCTTTTATCCACTGACATAGGACTACTGGTACCCCTTTTATTGCTAATGCGTTAATTATAGATCTTGTTTGAGCATTACTAAAAGCTCCCTCAATATCTACGAAAGTTGCTACTGCCATTTCTTTATCCTCGAGGGATTTTGACAATAGAGCCCATTTGGAGTCAAATTTCCTACAACTTTAAGTGCCTCCAAGAGGGTGTCACCTACTCCTGGCGCCTTGTCCGTTTTCAGGTTTCCGACGGCTTTTCTCAGTCTTTACTATATAAAGGAGTTCAATATTTTATTCTGCTGTTTGTCCATCTATTGCACTACCCTCGCTATGTGAAAAGAGAAATCTTGTAAATTCCCATTTTTTTATTTTGTCCCAGTTCCATTGCATAGGTCTTTCTATTGTGTGTTTTTTTCTGATAGATAATTATTTCAAGCTTTTTTAAAAATGTAATGCCATTCTTATCTTTTTAAGTAATCTCTATCTTATCTAGTTAGTATTCACTTGGTACGCAAACATTTATTTCTCTGTAAGAAAAATTCTCAAAATTAATACCAGTGAGTTTTTCTTACTTCACAATTGACAAGATGTGAGACAATGGATAAAATCTTTCCTTCCATGTATCTCTATTTTTTTATTTGACCGAATCACCAGTATGGCTTTTTTGTTTTACTAAAGTTGTTGTTTCTTTCCTTCATATGTATCCCTAAGAGAGTGCGCGCACAAGTCGACCACTACGGCCATGTCTTCACGACCATTAGAACAAGAGAGTTTAAATGCTGACTAAATGCAGAAACGATGATGCCAGTTGTATTATTCTTCTTCTCGCCTTTTTACGTCTTCTCTCTTTATGAGTACATAACGTAACTGGTATTCAGTCACTTTTAAAAGTATGGTTAGAGAAGCATGTATGTTTTGAGTTTAATTTAGAAGTCGTAAAGTGAACGTTAATGTAAATAATGAATTTTGCTTGGTATTTATATCTAAATGTAACACAGATGAAAATGTTTAAACAATTCGAACACTTGTGACTTTTAATTAACAACTATTTTAGTAATAGATGAATATGGATAGGGGTTTCCAGAGGCATTTTTATTTTGTAATAAGGTATAAAATCTGGCAATGAATGAACTTGTCTGATGTAATCAATGTGTATTATAATGAAAGGATTAAAACTATGGGTTTAGTTAATAACTATATTGCTCATGGCAAATTGATGAGGCATGGCAGCAGAATTTGACAAAAGTAAAAAGTTTAAATAAAAGGCAATGGAAATAAAACTTTCAAACACCTTCAAACTTGTTTAAATGAAGTATTTGAAAAAGATATGAAGATTTTTAAAATATATTAATTAGTTTCGGAGATAATAAAAATATGTGTTACAGCATGACTACTTGGAAAGGAACTACTTTGAAAATAGATTTATGTGGGCGTATTGTTACAGTAAAGGTTCAGACATTAATACTTACATGAATTTTTTAGAAAGCATACACAGAATGAACAAATATAATTATTTAGAAGGAAAGAAAATAACGTTTGGATAAAGCAATTCTTGCTTTATTAAAATATTTATGATAAAGTTATAGATTAAGTTCTAAATTATACAAAGGGGAAAAAGAATGACCATTTAATGCACATAATCAGTAGGCATAGGGCTGCATTGATTCATGTGAAGTTAAAAAAATAGACAATAATAAAATTACGAAAGTTTCCTTCAGAAAAAATTATTTAGTTCATATTGACACTAAATTTAGAGGTATTTGATGTGTGTTGGTTTCTAACTTTTGTAGTATATGTGTGTTCAGTAATCTTGCATTTAATTAAAACCATACTTTCTGTGGGCTTACTTAATAAAAATAATTAACAGAAATTAATGAAACCAACAAAGTAGAAGTTGATGAATTAGTTTTCCAAAAATTTTCATTAAAAAATTCATCAGAAATAATAAAAAAATACATGTCAAACAAAATAATTTAAATACCTTACATTACACTCCAGAAGAACACGAGTGCATAATTAAAAATTTAAAAATTATAATTAATGTTGGTTCTGCAAAACTAATGGATCAGGCTTTAACTCCAGTAAATAAAAAAAATAGAAAAGCAAATATTTCCTTAAAGAAGTATTTATATAAAGTTGTTTTTATTATAATTCTTTTTTGAAATTACAATTCTTCATGATGTAATTTTTATACTAATGGTGGAGGGGAGTTTTTCAGGGTTTTACTCTCACCTGTAAAGCAAATGCGCTCTTAGTTTTTTTGAAAATCGCCCCCAGAGTGTATCCATTTTAAATTTACTTAATAAATATTTTAAGTTTCAACATGATGTTCTAAAAAAGGGTACTATTTTTTTAATAAATAATATTTATTCGTAATTTGATTGTATTTCCCTTCTCATAAGATAGTTAATAAGTGTCGTTTGAGGAAGAACTTAAATTAATTTAATTGTATGGGGAGGCAATACCTATATCATTTGATTGAAAGGTTTACACATCGATGGATAGATAATTAAAAGCTTTAAAATTGTGTATGTAGACGATATCCCATGCATAGTATTAAAAAAAGAGGTGACTGACTGTAGTTCAGTAACTGAAGGGACCAACCTGTCATTAAGTCGGTCCAGATTTCCGTCGTGGCTCAAATCTTAGGTCTCGGCGGTCGCTGCCAAGGTCGAAAACTTTTACCAACTCTGCTGCGTCGGAAAGGGCCCAAAATGGACCCTAAAACTGGTTTCCCGCCAATATCTTCCACAATATGCAAATAAGAGAATTTTTGTTTAAATAAACAAGAAAGATCTTATCATTATCTACAAAAATGGTCTCTATCATTTTTGTCGGAAATTCGACAGGTTTCGAGATAACCGCAATCCAAAGTCCCCTCGTTCAGCCCCTGCTTTATCTCTATAGCAATGCTGATTTACAAGCTAAACGGGTGGAGAAATTGTTTCAGAACTCGGTCAAAAATTGATATTTTTCGATGAATCAAAGTTGATTACAATGGGAAAACCCATAGGTAGCGATCCATGTGCCTTGAAGCCCGTTATTTCCTGTCAAGAACATTGAAAAAGGGGTCAAAGTTGCGTTTTCCTACTATTTTGGACCATTCATTCATATTTTTTTTCTTTTAATAAATTTTTATTCCATTTTTATTTTAATTGGGATCTTGAGATGTCTCGAATGATCTCAGAAGTTTTTTCCATTATATTCCTGGCGTTTTAAAATAAAATTGATTTGTTTATTTGCATTTTGCATACGTTTTAGGAGTTCTAGAAATCTTTGAAACAAGCAGTAATTAAAAACTCATATTTCATTATATTGTTATTCAATGCACACCATTTTAAAAAAATACATTCGAAAAGTAGACACTCTAAGCTTTAAAATATGTTCTTGACAGGAAATAACGGGCTTCAAGGCACATGGATCGATACCTATGGCCACAAAGAAAATCTGGACCGACTTAATGACAGCCTTGCATATTTTCATGTCTTCAGTTACTGGACTACTATTTAGTCTAGACCTTTAATATTGGGCTGGATATTAGTAATTTTGTCAGAAAATAAACTGTTGTGTTTATTTTTTTAAATCTGTTTTTCTTGGGTTCAAACTCGTTAAAACATCCTATATATCTGAATATGATGATCAAACATATGACACATTTAACTCAAAAGTATAACTATAACTAAAAAATATCCAAATTAAGACTACTAATTGAAATGAATAAAATAATTAACTTACAAAATTCATATGATATTTAAAAATGCGTGCCTAATTACTGGAAGATGCGTTGACTGATGACATTTTTTTTCAAAAATCTGGCAACACCGTTTTTCTATTTAGTTAGTATTTAGACGTTCCTCACTAGAACCATTCTTGTTAATTATTCATAACGTACTAACGACCATGACCGGCCTACGAAAACCTGCTTGACGTAAAAAGGGCCAGTAAAATTCCGCGATTAAAAAGATGGATTGTCTTAAATGACAACTGACAAATATAAGGAAGCTGCTACCTGCTTGATAATAAATTTGAAATTTGAAAACTAGTTGCTTCATATTGGGAACGATCACTGTATACCCTAAGTGTTTTTGTGGCCTTTTATATCGGAGTATTTTAATCTCATGTTTTTATACATATGATTTTTTTAAAATTTTATTCAGTCTCATCTAAAAGTAAATAAATTGATGTTCACTCATGCTTTCTGTTTCTATAGCTTCCCGAATTTTAATTCTTATCCTTTTATTCGTGTTGAAATTGTGACATCAATAGTAGTAGGTATCCTCTAAAAATGTAGGTTTCTTCTCTTAATTCAGAAAGTGGGGCGTCTCATAAAGAAGACTTTGCATTCAAATCCCCTAGAAGTATTATGGTAACTACCAAACAAAGAACCTAACGAATGATCAAAAAATATTTCACAATGGACCCGAAAAGGTCGCGGTGGGGTGTGGGACTGCCTTCATGTCCCGCTATCCTCATCAAATCTAGGCATTAAAATAATTATAAGCTTATTCGCATTCAAATTTTAACAATTCTTAAAATAGTAGTTGTAAAAACATCAGATATAAAAAATAAGTACGATTTTATAGCAAACAACTGTCTTAAAATATTTACAGTAAACTATTTTCAGCTTTTATTTTACTTACTAAGGAGAAAGTCATTCTTGTGCCGGTTTGATCCTTAATGAGACTCATTAGGTATTTGGTTAATTCCACGACGAATTTCTGAATACGATAGACGTAAGAGTTTATATTTTATCGTTTTCTACTCTATTTTTATAGATAGTATAAGGATTTCTTCGCTATAATTTTGAATTATATATGATTACGCTGCCGATATATAAGTATATTATTGTTTATTGTTTATTGTTTTATTAAACTACAGTCTCAATACAATATAAAATTTTTATCAAGAAATGTGAATTTTAAATGACGAAATGAGATAGGTGATAAAAGTGCAGCTTTTCCCTGTAGCTCCGCAGACATCACATGGATTACTAAATAACTAAATCGAAGGTAGTGCTTAAACATCAATATTTCGTTTCTATTTCGAGTTTGTATTGAGTTTGTTAAAGATACGAAATTGCGTTCGAATCTGATATTATTGCAAACACCTGGGGCGATCACAAACATGAGGATAATATACACCCTACAACGCATATTCCCACTGGGTACTCAACACCATGACACACTTTTTCGATAAATAGGTTTCACGGCTAACACGGCTAACGATCACAGTTTCATACGAGGTTGCAGAAAAATAAGCCAGAATAAATATTTTTATGAGAATTTATTTCAGGAATTTAAAACTAAACATAATGTTGATCTTCAAGCAACTGCATGACTTCTTAACCAAGATATTATGAGATATAATTAATACAACTAAGGTAAATTATTTGTTTCTTCTATCAATAGATTATCTACCTTTACTATGTGGCCTATATCTATATATATTCATTAATAAAATTTTGATATCTAATTTTAAATCTGGGTACTCTTTCAAATTTCTTTCTCGCGCCTTTTCTCTAAAATTGTCTAATAACTTACAGCTAACCTTCAATGGTATTGTTTAAACGAAGCAGGCCAACCTTGGCAGCCAAAATGGCGAAGGTACCCAAATGAACAGCGGCGTCGGTCTCAACTTAATAAATTTTATTAAATTAATATTGCGGTAATTATTAAATAACAAGTATTAGAAATTAAAAATTAAAAAAAACCGACTTCAAAAACGTGCAGATGCCATCACCACATCTTAACCAAAGGACCCCGCACACCGCTTATGGAAAAATGGCGACCTGTTAAATGTCATAAATTTTTGATATATTGCAGCTCTCGACCTCCATAGCAATAGTGACCATTGGGTCATTCAAATCTTATGACCGGTTTTTGAGATACAGGGTGTTAAACTTAAGAAATACCACTTATTTGATAACGGTTATTTCAGGAGAAAGCTAATCGATTAGAATTTTTTGTATTAAATCTTCTTGTAACATCCTTTGGAATTCTACGAATATAAACAGAGGTCAAAAATTATTTTCTTTCACAGGGTGAGCCATAAATAAGTAAGGACGTGTTTTTGATAAATACTTTTATTGTTCTAGAAGATGAAAATATTTACTAAAAAATAAATTATTGCTATATCTATCACGTCTGATCATACTACAAAAGATATTAGGTAGCATTTATACAGGGTGATTTGTATATATTGACATAGGCCTATATTTTTTTTTATAAGTATTAATGTGAAACGCAGTATTTTAACGGGACTTTTGTGTATTTATGATATATAAAATTATCCAATTTATTAACTACAGGGTGATTTAATAAATATATTGATAGGTAATTTATCAAATGTGTCAAAAAAACAATTTTTTTACGCACCCTATATTTTTTTATTAGTCCTGTAAAAGTATACATATTTTTTCACTGGCGTATCATACGTCCTGTAGCAGATATTTTCCCAAATAACAGCTCTTTTCTATGATTGGTTTTTGAGATACAGGGTGTTAAACCTAAGAAATACCACTTATTTGATAACGGTTATTTCAGGAGAAAACTAATCGATTATAATTATTTGTGTCAAATCTTATTGTAACATCTCTTCGAATTCTACAAATATAAAAAGATGTAACCAATTATTTTCCTTTACAGGGTGAGCTACAAATAAGTAAGGACGTGTTTTTGATAATTACTTTTAATGTTCTAAAAGGTAAAAATATTTCCCAAAAAATACATTATTGCTTTATTTATCATGTTTGATGATAATACAAAAGATATTAGGTGCCATTTATACAGGGTGATTCGTAAATATCGACATGGGCCAATATATTTTTTTTATAAGTATTAATGTAAAACACAGTATGTTTACGGGACTTTTGTGTATTTATCATATGTATAATTATCCAATTCATTGACTACAGGATGATTTGATAGATATATTGATAGTTAATTTAACGAATGTGTCAAAAAAACAATTTTTAAGTACCCTATACTTTTTAATTAGTCCTTTAAAACTATCAATTATCCTATAGAAGATATTTTTCAAAATTATAACTTTTTTCTGATAGGTTTTTGCGATACAGGTTGTTAAACTAAAAAAATACCACTTATTTGATAACGGTTATTTCAGGAGAAGGCTAATTAATATTTTTTTGTGTCAAATCCCTTTGTAACATCTCTTGGCATTCTTCGAACATAAAAAGCTGTCAAAAATTATTTTCTTTTACAGGGTGATCCACAAATAAGTAAGGATTGATAATTACTTTTATTGTGAAAATATTTACTAAAAAATAAATTTTTGCTATATTTATCATGTCTAATGGTAATTGATACAAAAGTATTAGGTGCAATTTCTACAGAGTGATTCGTAAATCTTGATATAATGACTACAGGTTGATTTGATAAATATATTGATAGTTATTTTCACAATATAAAACTGCACTTAAAACTTAGATAACTATATTAATTAAGTCACCCTGTATAAAATATAATCTAATTTTATTACCGCTAATGAAAGGAAATATGGCCCCTAGTCAGCATTGTCATCCTATATATATCATATGTATGTAACGTGTTTTTTCTCATTCAAGCAATAAATCTAGTAATAATTCATTTTCTTTTATAAGTATACGAGAATAATTTCACCACATAAACAATAAAAGACAATATCCAAAACATGTTATTCGATAGAACAAATATTAATATATTCAACAAATAACTATGTGTATAAATGAAAGTGAAAGTTATAGATATGTTAATAATTCAATACTTTCTTGTACAATAATATAACTATTGTAGATATATACACATACCTGTCACTTAAAAATATTGCGTATCACATTAAAACATATTGGTCTACGTTCATCTTTACTAGTTAACCTCTATAATATGTTACATAAAATATTTTCTTAGGTCATTAAAAACGAAAAATCTACCAATAATTTATTTTTCGGGAAACATTTTCATCCCATAGACAGACCAATAAAAGAAATTACCATATCTTTTCTTATTTGCGACTAATTTTATGGAAGAACATATTTTAACCCCTGTGTATATTCGTGGAATGTAAAAAAATTGCACTTGATTAGCTTTTTCCTGGAATAACAGGTAACAAAAAGTAAGTATTTCTTATGTCAAATCCTGTATCTCAAAAACCTATTATATTAAAAAGCTGTAATTTTTTGGAATTTATTTTCTACAAAATGGTTGATACACCAGTAAAGAAACACCTTTATAGGACTAAAAGTACAGGGTGATTTATCAAATTTTTTTGACACACTAATAATCTATCCATTTAATCACCATGTAATCAATAAATTGGATAGTTCTACATATGTTAATATTATAAAAAAAATACACAAAAGTCTACTAAAAATACGGAATTTCATATTCATTAAAAAAATCGGATCACTCTGTATAAATAGCACCTAAAATATTTTGTATTATGGTTAACAATGATAAATATAGGAATAATTAATTTTTTTACTTATTTACGATTCACCCTGTAGAGAGAAATATTTTTGGGCTTCTGCGTATATTCGTGGAGTGCCAAATGATGTTAAAATAATAGTAGACATACAAAATTATAATTGTATAGCTTTTTCCTGTAGTAACTGGTAATAAAAAAATTGTAATTTTCTAAGTTTAACCCCCCACCCCGTATCTCAAAAACTTATCAGAAAAAAGCTATGATTTTGAAAAATATTTTCTATAGGATAATTGATTCGCCAGTGAAAAAATATGTCTACTTTTAAAGGACTAATCAAAAAGTATAGGGTGCTTAAAAATTATTTTTTTGACACATTCGTTAAATTAATTATCAATATATTTATCAAATCACCCTGTAGTCAATGAATTGGATAATTATACATATGGTAAATACATAAAAGTCCCGTAAACATACTGTGTTTTACATTAATACTTATAAAAAAAATATATTGGCCCATGTCGATATTTACGAATGACCCTGTATAAATGGCACTTAATATCTTTTGTATTATCATCAGACATGATAAATAAAGCAATAATGTATTTTTTATTAAATATTTTTACCTTTTAGAACAATAAAAGTAATTATCAAAAACACGTCCTTACTTATTTGTAGCTCACTCTGTAAAGGAAAATAATTTTTTACCTCTTTTTATATTCGTAGAATGCGAAAAGATGTTACAATAATATTTGGCACAAAAAATCATAATCGATTAGCTTTCTCCTGAAATAACCGTTATCTAGTAAGTGGTATTTCTTAAGTTTAATACCCTGTATCTCAAAAACCAATCATAGAAAAAAGCGGTTATTTTAAAAAATATCTGCTAGAGGACGGATGATATTCCAGTGAAAAAATATGTTTACTTTTACAGGACTAATCAAAAAGTATTGGGTGCTTAAAAAAAATTGTATTTTTGACACATTCGATAAATTAACCATCAGTATATTTATTAAGTCACCCTGTAGTTAATGAATTAAATAATTATACATATGGTAAATACACAAAAGTCCCGTAAAAATACTGCGTTTTACATTAATACTTAAAAAATTAAAAATTGGCCTATGTCGATATTTACGAATCACCCTGTATAAATGGTACCTAATATCTTTTGTATTAATATCAAATATAATAAATATAGCAATAATTTATTTTTTAGTAAATATTTTTACCTTCTAGAACAATAAAAGTATTTATCAAAAACATGTCCTTACTTATTTTTGGCCCACCCTGTAAAATTAAATAATTTTTGACCCCTTTTTATATTCGTAGAATTCCAAAAGATGTTACAATAAGATTTGGCACAAAAATTATAATCGATTAGCTTTCTCCTGAATTAACCGTTATCAAATAAGTGGTATTTCTCAAGTTTAACACCCTGTATCTTAGAAACCAGTCATAGGATTTGAATGGTCCCATGGACACTATTGCTTAGGAGATCGAGAACTGCAACATATCAAAAATTTATGACATTTAACAGCTCGCCACTTTTCCATAAGCGGTGTGCGGGGTCCTTTATATGGTACCACCCCTGAGGTATCCCCTCACTAACAAAAAAAGAATCATATAAATCGGACAAGGTGGTAAAGCATTATCGCTAAACATACATAAAAAATGAAGAGTTTGAGGATTTTCTCATGGACCCAATTATTAGATTTTGACTAAATATATATGGGATCACCCCTGAAGTACCCCCTTTCTAACAAAAAAAGAATCATTGAAATCGAACACCGTGTTGATGAATTATCGCTGAACATACATAAAAAAAAATATCGCGACGAATTGAGAACCTCCTCCTTTTTTGAAGTCGGTTAAAAAGTAGAAGCAAGAACATTTTAAACAAATATATATAAACTATAAAATACATATTAAATCAGATATGAGAAAATTTGTATTTGTATAAATGACTCTTAATGATGTTTCACTAAAAGAAGTTTCATTAAATTTTACAGAGTGAGTTTTAAAATAAAAAAATTTCCAACTCAAATTTTCTTCTCTGTGTTCAGGGAAAATCTGTCAAAATATATTCTCTACATTCATTACTAAAAAAATAATTATTATAATCCTTGTCATATGAAATTACAAATCCTGATCCTATTTCAAGATCTAACATTTAATAATAATAATAATAATAATAATTGAACAAAATGAACAAAAATAGCAAAACGTATTTAAAAAATAACCTACCCAATTTAATATTCATTGAAGAAATATCCTTAAAATTATTTTGTTTTATACAGTCTGATGTAAGAGCACAACTTTTCTATTCAGAAAACAACACAAGATTTTCAACAAAGCACAATTCACAAAAACAATTTTACACACTGCCTCCAAGCTTTCAGTGCACTATCGTAATTTTGGATTGATGAATATTTCTTTCTCAATTAAGGATTCCATCAATCAAAAATTAAAATGAAAATAACACGATGCAAAAGCAACAAAGCCGTTTAGAAAGTAGCGATGAAACAATCTCTATTGATTTCACTGAATAAGAGCATCAACTCATTTTTAATCTATATAAAATGTATTTTTTTATAAAAAAAATACATCAAAATATTTATCGGTAAAGTTGTTTTGAATAAGATTATGTGCTATTCAGTAAAATTAATAATTTTAATGAAAAAGATGTTGGGATTAGGTAAGAATATAAAATATTATCCAAAGTGGAAGAAAGAAGATATACAGTAGCTATATATAGGGGGCTCCAAAACTTTTGTTACAAATTGGAAAAAGTTATTCTTACGTTCTTGTTAAAAGTTTTAATTCACTTGGAAATCTATAAAAAAGCTTTAATTTCTGTTTAAATACAGAAAAAATTAAAAATAATAATTGATAATAAAGAATACAATACTTGTATATTCCAATATAGAGCAAAATATTAATTAAAAATATTGATAGAGTTTAAAAAATATATATTCACTTATTTTTAAGTGATTTCTGTTTACCATTTTCAACAAATAATCCAAAATCAATGCTAAAAAGTGTTATGCTTGATTATGAATGTCCTAGTGATCCAGAACACTTTATGAAATGTAAGATAAACTTTTTTCCCATATTTGTATAATTTTCTTTGGGGCAAACTATATATTTTGCTAATAGTTTTTTGAACAGGCGGTAAGTATATTCTACATATTATAATCTATGAAAAATTTTACAATAGTAGGCTGCTATACCTTCAGGTGCATTTAAAATTTTCGGTGAAGTGAAATACTAAGAGACTAAAAAAGTTAATAAGTACAAATTAAAAAGGTGCTTTCGTAAATAAATATTATCAGAAACTTTTGTTTCTGTAAATTTTTATACTCTCGTTTTTAAAGTACAAACAAATATAAACAATAATTTTTTAAAGAAGATTACCTCTTGCACAATATTTAAAATTTAAATCATATGAATATACTAGATGTACTTTCCTAACTTTTTTTTAACATACTACTGTTCAAAATTATCACACTACTCAGTTATCTGCATTGTTCCTTCACATCACGCTGACGTTTGATAAAGTCTGATACACAGGACTTTTAATAAAATGGGAACAAATACCCCCAAAAAATTAATTTTAAAACTGCTACATTTTCTGGGGTCATTGATATTTATCAAGAGGATCTCAAACTCCCAAACGAAGCTCAAAATTGAGAAGCCTGTGAAAACGACATTTGCAGAAAATCTATAAATTACACAGTATACGAAAGTAATTGAAAAAAAATTACTAAAATGCTCAAAAAAGGACAGAACTAAAAACCTGTGAAAATGACATTTTCGGTGAATTTTCTTATAATTTAGGGGGTCTAAAACATTTAATTTGAGAAACCCGTTACAACAACGTTTGCAGAAATTCTTTTATAATTAAAAATTTTCACGTCCAAAAAAGGTAAAAATTAAGAAATATGTCAAAATTTGCAGGATATCCTCTATAATTGACTCTTGTCACAAAAAATTATCGAAATGATTAACGAATATCTCAAAAAAAGTTAAAATGACATTTGGGTGCCTTTTCCGACAAATAAGAATTTTTTGCAACTAATAATTTATTTAAATCTATATGTATAGATCAAATTACAGTTTCAGGCAAGTTATATAATGGATTTAAAAAATATATATAAGCAAATAATATACAGGGTGTTATGCTTTGGCACGTAAAGTGAAAATTTTGTATTTTATCTCAGTTTTAAAATGGTTAGGAAATACTGTATTGAACCCTAGAATATTTTTAAAAAGTATACAGACTACAAATAAAATTATCAGAATTTAGACAGCTTATCAAAGATTTGATCATTATTTTAAATATAGGCTAACGGATAGACATGATCTTACAAATATGGTTCATTTTAAGTTCATATTACTCAATTTTTTTGAATGCAACACCCTGCATATCATTTTAGCATTAAATTCATTAAAAATTTACCTATCTAAAAATACCATCATGTAACATATACAGGGTGTCTCATCAGTGCCTAATTGATCGATAGCTTTTTTATTAGTGTAGATACATAGAAATTTGTAAAAAATTGTACGATTACATTTTACAATTATTCATAAATACAGGGTGTTTCCGAACTTGGCGTCCAAATTTGTAGGGGTGGTAGTTCGCATAATTTAAGATCGATTCGCAGATTTCATTTTTCCAAAATATTTAAAATAAAAATAATTAATAATTTATTAAAAATTTTAAACAGGTACGGTTCTGCAAAGCGATGGGACGCCTCGACTCGCGTGCGCTACGATCGCACTAGAAAAACAATTGGCTACGTCTTTCGATACTGGCCGGGCGGATGGAAAAATTTGCAACACCCTGTATACAGGGTGTTTATTAAGTACTTGTACAAACTTTAAATAGTGAATCTTTGACTAATTTTAAGGCAAAAAGTTCATATGAACACGTTTCCTAAACCTCTTAACTTTTGTGCTACGGGGTGGTAAAGTTTTCAGAAAAAAATAAATTTTTTCCAATAACAGTGAGACTAGTCTAGATATCTTTACGAAATTTGGTACACGTATACTATGCATTAAGATGCATTATTCGATGTACAAATTTATGTTTTCTACTAGTGGCGTCCATACCTACGGGGTTTGTATTGAATATTTTTGCAGAAAAAAGAGTATGCAACTGCTTTATCTTAAAACAAAAATTATTTTTGAAATCCTCATTTATTTTTAAACAAATTTAATTTCCTAAGTTTTTTTCGTTCGATGCATAGCTTACTCTTTAAAAAATAAAATCCGTTTTATTTAAGAGTCAAATTGCTAAAATGTACAATTGTACATACATGCATAGCAAGCCTTGCAAACAACCGAGAAGTTTCCATGGTAGCGGAATCAGTCATGACAGTTTATTTAAAAAAAGATCATGGTTTTTGTCATTTAAAAATGTATGTATGTAATAATTTATTGTCTATTATTGGGTTCAAAATGTTCGAATATACTAATGCAGAAATGGCAGACATTCATTTCGTCTACGGAATGGCTCACGGTAATGCACAAGCTGCAAAAAGAATGTATCAAGCCCGATTTCCTCAACGGGTGGTTCCACATGTCCAAACTTTCATTAACATTCGGTTAGCATTCACAGCGTGAGGATTGAAATCGAACAGTGCGAGTTTACTTATTTATCAAAACCACTTTTTATTGCCGTGTTTAGGTGTGATTTTATTACAATTAAACATGGAAATGGAGGTACAAGATATTCCGCCGGATAGGGGAAAGAATAATGTAAGTTATGAAATATTAACTAGTGAGGATATGAAAAGCAGTGAAGAGGATCTAAAATCAAAAAATGAGTATGTAAATAATAATGAAAATAACATTGAAAAATCTCAAGTAAGTCAAAATAATCAAGAAAAAAACTTCTATTCGTTTGGAGATAAAGGCCCATACTATGTTTTTGTGGAAAACAAATCAGGTAATATTGGAAAATTACACAGAATAGGGACAGCTAGAATTATTTTAAATGCCGAACCCGAAATCCAGAATAATATTGTTAATATTTCTGTTATAGGAAAAAATAAGGTCAGGGTAGAATTTAATTCATTTAATAGTGCAAACCATTTGGTTAATTCAGATTCATTAAAAAAACATAATTATGACGTATATATTCCTACTTTTTATACACAAAAACGGGGTGTTATTAGACACGTGGATGTTAATTTGTCAGAAACAGAATTAAAAAATATTATTGAGGGTAGATTCGGTACTTCAGTAACAGTTACAAATATTAAAAGAATGTTTAGAAAAGTAGATGATAAATTAATTCCCACTGGGACAATTATTGTTTCATTTAAAGGACAAACAGTCCCAAATCAGGTAATAATAGAGAGATTAGTTTACGAAGTTGAAAAATTTATCCCTAGAGTTATTCAGTGCCTCAATTGCCTACGTTATGGGCATATCGGTAAACATTGTAAGGGAAAAGTTAGGTGCAGGTTTTGTGGCGAAGACCATAGTGATAATACATGTCCAGACAAAACAAATCCCACCTGCGTGTTGTGTAAGGGCAATCATACAGCTACCGACAAGGCTAACTGTCCGAAATATACTGAACAAAAAACAGTTAAACACATGATGGCCACTGAAAATGTTAGTTACTCAGAAGCTTTAAACAGACATAAATCCAGTTATGCATCAGCTACAAACAATAGTAACCAAAGCTCTAAATATACAATAACACAAAAAAGAAAACGCCCTGCTGTAAGTCCAATAGATGTTGACTCCATAAGTCAAGAGCATAGAGAGATCCTTTCGATCCCTAAAATACCATCCAGGCCTGTCTTCGAAGGCCACAGAAATATTCCCCAGTATCATAAGTTACCCCAAAGTCAGCCCATTCCTTCCTCTTCCCGGAATCAAAATGATTATTCAAACGAATTATTCAGAAATCAGTTATTATGCGAATTAATAATTAATGGTATAAAAGAATTTCTTTCAACAGATAACAATGAAATTTTAGATTTGATAAAAGAAAAAATTTCTCCAATTATTAATAATGTTCGTAGTTAAAATATTACAATGGAATGCTAGATCGGTTATTCCCAATAAAGGTTTGTTGGAAAAATATCTGTTCGATAATAATATTAATGTAGTCTTGTTAAGTGAAACATGGTTAAAAAAACAAATAAACATACACTTTTCAGGATATAATTGCTTCAGATTAGATCGAGATGATGGTTATGGCGGAGTCGCTATCCTTTTAAAAAATAATATTACTTTTTATAATACTAAACTATTTTATAAGATAAATAATGTCATGTGCACATCAATAACAATTAAAGTAAAAAACAAAAATATTTATATTTATTCAATATATGTTAAACCTAACTTAAAAATTACAACTAGAGAATGGAATCGCTTTTTTAGTAGTCTACAAAAGCCATTCATTGTAGGGGGAGACTTCAATTGTCACCACTCTGCCTGGGGATGTGATTTGACAGATTTTGCGGGAACTGAGTTACTAACTGCAATAGAAGATAATAATTTAAATTTTCTAAACGACGGTTCAGAAACATTAATTCCTAATCATAATACAAAAAATAAATCAGCGATTGATTTAACAATATGTTCTGGAGATATTTCAACCTTATGTGACTGGAACACTGATAAGATCTCCTTAGGGTCCAACCATTTTCCGGTAAATATTCAAATAAATATAGACGATGAAAATACGCTCATAAGTTCAAATAGCCACATTAGATGGAATGTAAATAAAGCGGATTGGAAGTTATTTTCCTATCTAATGGAACAAATTTCTTCAGAAATTAACGTAAAAAATATAACATATGATGAATTTATTAAAAAATTTGAAGAACAGATTCGTCTATCTATGCCAGAGCGGAAAACAACTACCAATCCTAAATTTTGTAAATCTTGGTGGAATGTAAATTGCGAAAATGCAATAAAACAACAAAAAGAAGCCTTTCTTCTCTTCAAACGTAATTCAAATGTAAATAATTATATTAATTTTAATAGATCAGTAGCATACACAAAAAGAATTATATTGGAGAGTAAAAGGACTTCTTGGCGTAAATTTTGTTCTAACTTAAATAGGAGTACACCAATGAAACAGGTTTGGGATGAAGTTAAAAAATTAAAAAATATATACAAAATTCCCAAAAATAACATAACTAGGGACAACTGGGTAGAAACGTTTCTTCATAATATTGCACCTCCTTGGGTACCAGAAAAACAATTAGAACTAGAACATAGAAATTCAAATAATCCTTTATTAAAAGAATTTTCATTGCAAGAATTGCAAAATAGTCTTAAAAATAAAAAAAATACTTCTCCGGGAATGGACAGCATTCACTATATAATGCTCAGTAATTTACCACATAGTAGCAAAATCATCCTTTTAAAATTGTACAATCATATTTGGAAAAACAACGAAATTCCAAAGAGTTGGAAAAACTATATCATTATCCCTATTTTAAAGCCCGATAAGGACCCTACAAAACCAAACTCATATAGAGGCATTTCACTTGGGTCATGTATACTAAAAACATTTGAACGAATGATTAAATCAAGATTAGAGTTTTGGTTAGAATCTAACAATCTCCTTCCTAAAAGTCAATTTGGATTCAGAAGAGAACACTCGACGATAGAGAATTTGGGAAATTTGATTACTGACATTAATCTTTCATTCTCAAACCACCAATCAACAGTGACACTGTTTTTAGATATAGAAGGCGCCTATGACAACGTTAACTTAAACATCTTATTTCAACAAATGGTTCAATTAGGATTACCGGCGGAATTCTGTCAGAAAATAATTGCATTATTCAATGATAGAGTAATATACGTTAAAATCAAAGATGAGATAATTGGCCCACGGTCTGCATCCAAAGGATTACCTCAAGGAAGTATTCTTTCTCCACTTTTATACCTAGTATATACAGCCGACCTAGAACAAATGTGGAGAAACACATACAACACCGTCAAGATGTTGCAGTATGCAGATGATATCTGTATATATAAAAATAACTGTTCTGTACCTAATGGGAGCCAAAGTGTTAGCAACTTTTATGGTCAAATTAAATCATGGTGTTTTAATAAAGGATTCACAATTTCCGAGAATAAAAGTCAAGCATGCATATTTTCAAAAAAACACAATTTACCTGAAAATATAAAACTACAATCAACAGAATTTAATGTAAAACATAAAGTTAAATATTTGGGCATGGTATTGGACAGAAAGTTACTATGGAAGGATCACATTGACTCTGTTGTAACCAAATCAGAAAGAGGTCTAAATATATTAAGGGCAGTAACACATACATCATGGGGCGCAGATGCTAATATTTCTTTATGTCTATATAGATCATTTATAAGATCCATTCTAGATTACGGCTCAATTTTTTACCATCAAGCTGCAAATACACATACAAAAAAATTAGATGTCTTAGTAAACAAATGTCTTAGATTATGTTTGGGAGTATTAAGAAGTACACCAAATAGTAATATTTATGTAGAAGCGGTTGAATATCCTTTATATCTAAGAAGAATATATTTAAGTTCTAAATTTATATATAAATTGAAGCACAAAAATAGTGATTTACTAAAAAAAATTAATGATTTATATATTTTGGATCTCACAAGTAAATACTGGCAAAAGAAAAAATCTCCGGCCTTAATAGACTCATATTCCGAGATACAAGCAAGCCTAAATGATACGTATTCAACAAATATTCCACCCATATTTCAAATTGATTTACAAGAAATACATTTTAAAGAAACTCTGTTACCCCAAAAATACCATGAATTAGAACCCCAATTAAGAAATGTAATATTCAACCATGACGTTGCAAAAATGTTTCCAAATTTTATTCAAATCTATACGGACGCCTCAAAATCGCAAAACAATGTTTCCGCCGCTTTCTGGATACCTGAAAATAATTTTAGTAAATGTGTTAACCTTGATAAAAAAATGTCTATTTATTCCGCGGAATTAATAGCAATTTTAGAAGCTATTAGTTACATATCCAGAGAAAATTTCCAAAAAAATATTGTCATTTTCTCAGATAGTAAAAGTGCTGTTGAAAAACTGACGCAGTCCCGATGTCAAAATTTGAACTATATCATAGTTGAAATTTTGAAAATTGTTAAAAATATAAGTGATATGCACATCATGACAAAGCTAGTTTGGATTAAAGCTCACTGTGGATTAATAAATAATGAAGTTGTGGATAACATAGCAAGAAAAGGGTCAATAAGTACAAATGTAGTAGAATATAAATGCACAAAAGAAGATATGGCTGCATTTTCAAAAACCTTAGTTAGAAATAAATGGAAATCAGATTATAATAATTCAAATAAAGGTAAATTTTATAAAAATCTACAAACAATTATACCTTGTAAACCTTGGTTTCATGACATGTCCATAAACAAACATATGTTATCCACAATTTGCAGATTAAGGTTTAATCATTCACTAGCTCCCGCACATCTTCATAAAATAAATTTAAAAGATGATCCATTATGCAATTGCGGAGAAATAGGAACAACAGAACATATCATTTTAGGTTGTGAATCCAATAAAACATATGTTAATTTATTAAATAATTTAATTAATCAATCTTCCGACATCACAAAACCTTACAATTTAGCCCAACTGTTAGAAATAAAAAACGCAAAATATTTTTATATATTATATAAACACATTGTAAAATTAAAAGTAAAAATATAAAAAAGTTGTATATATGTGTTCGCAAAATGTTTAGTTAAGTTATATTAAGGATCTACCCTTTGTATATATCCTAACTGTTTCCAAGTCTATCCGTGGTCCTCTTGTTTGTCAAAATCGCTTATAAAGACCCATAAGCGTGTAGTGTCCCTGTGAATCCTGAAATAATTAATAAAAAAAAAAATAATAAAAAAAAAAAAAATAAAAAAAAAAAAAAAAAAAAAATAAAACAAATATAAAAAACAAAAAAAAAAATCAAAAACAAAAAAAAAATATTAAAAAATAAAAAAAAAAACAAAGAAAAACCAAAAACAAAAAAATCTTGGTAAAAAAAAAAAGAACTTGTAAATACTGTATTATATTATTATAATTATAATGTAAATAAAATTAATTTGTAAAACTAGACGTGAGCGTATTATCCTTACTATATGATATTGAACTAAGATAAAATTTAATCGATGTGGTTTGGCGAATGGACTCAGTTCCCGCAGTCAAAAATTCAAATTAAAAAAAAAAAAAAAAAAAAACTTTCATTAATATTTACGCAAGACTTTGTGAAACTGGTAGCTTTAAAAGAAAAATTGATATCCTAGGAAGGCCTGCGACAGTTCGAACAGTTGAAATTGAAGAAGCTGTGTTAAATAAAATTGAAGAAGACTCGCAAACTAGTACAAGGAAAATTGCTCATGAATTGAATATTACACACACAATTGTGTGGCAAATTTTAAAATCTCAACATCTTTATCCTTATCACATTCAACGTGTACAGGCATAACTACAAAGAGATTTTCCTATCAGAGTAGATTTCTGCGTTTGGCTGCAAATTAAATTATTAACAACCCCGGATTTCTTAGGCCATGTACTTGTTACAGACGAAGCTTCTTTTTTCTCGAAACGCCATCATGAACTTTCACAACAACCATATCTGGTCTGAGGATAATCCCAATGCTATCATAGAAAATTATTTCCAAGATCGTTTTTATCTAAATATTTGGGGATCACCTTATTGGACCTTGCATTCTTCCACAAAGGCTAAATGGCGTAGAGTACAGAAGATTTTTGGAGCACGAGCTTCCTAAATATTTAGAAGAAATTGATTTGGCTACCAGAAACAGGATGTGGTTCATGCACGATGGCGCACCGGCACACTTTTGTTTGGCTGTACGTCAATTTCTGAACGAGAATCATCATAATCGTTGGATAGGAAGAGCGGGACCGCAAGCCTGGCCTCCCAGATCACCAGATTTAAATCCTCTGGATCTTTTTCTGTTGGGTCACTTAAAGACACTAGTTTACAAAACATCCGTTTAAAATGAGCAAGATCTAAGAAACAGGATATTTGAATCGTGTGCCATTATTAATCAGACACCAGGTATATTCGAAAGAGTACGTCAATCAATGTTGTCAATCAATCAATTGTTGTAAATATTATTAACTTATTTGTAAAAGTAGTTTAGTCTTAGTCTGTAAATAATCTAAGTTTATCACATAACAATATTGATCAATAAAAGATACATTTTTCACTTGTTCCATGCAGAATTACATGCGTTGGACGAAAACTATGCGTCGGAGAAAAAACTCATCAGACCAAATTTGCTTAAAACTAAATGAGGATTGCAAAAATATTTGTTAATTTAAGATGAAGCTGTGGCGTACTATTTTTTTCGGTAAAAATATTTAATACGAAACCCGTACGGGCGCCACTGGTAGAAATATTAAAATTATTTGTACATTAGAAAATGCATCATAATACGTAGGAGACGTGTACCAAATTTCGTAAAAATATCTGCAATATTCTTACAGTTATTAGAAAAAAAAAAAATTCTGAAAACTTTACCACCCTGTAGCTCAAAAGTTAAGAGGTTTAGGACATGTGTTCATATGAACGTTTTGCCTTAAAATAAGTCAAAGATTCACCATTTAAAATTTGTACAAGTACTTAATAAACACCCTGTATAGGAAAGTTTATAAATAAGAGGTGGACCAAACTTGTACTGTTTTAAACGAAACACCCTGTTTAACAAATTTCTCATCGTCAAACAATTTTAATAGACTAAACGTATCTAAAAATGTCATTTGCTATATTGTATATACGATTTGTGAAAAAGTAAAATCACGATTTTCTCTTTTTTTTATTGGAATACCCTGTATGTTACACTACCCATGTTTTCCCCTTATTTATAGACTACCATGTTTATTTAAGAATAACTGTAAAATATAGTCGTACAACTTTTATATTAAACATTTCTTCATCTCCAATAATAGAACAGCTAGGTCTGGCGATTTAAACATATGCGGCTTTTTCTAATGGTCTTACTTCAAAAATTGGATTTTTTTCAATGCTAATTCATAATCTAAAAGAACTGAGAAATTACATATCACAAAAGTGTGAAGAGATCAACAGCTAACTGCAGAACGTTTTTGCTAAATTGCAAATATTTGTGTTACCCGACACCCTGGAGTAACCTGCGGCTGTTGTAGGTAGACGTACGAATAAAAGAACAAGTGCAATGTCACTTTTCACCCTACAGTGTACTGCAGTAGTTACAAGTAAAAGAACAAATAAAAAATGAGGAGGACAGTCTAGAAATCTTGTCATTCCTTGTCAAAAATCATCTGGAAGTTTCGAGAAAATCAAGGGAAAATATAGGGCGATGATCTTGACGTCACAGTTCAGTTAAGTATTTAAGGTGTTAAAACGAATTATGAGGCCCTCTGTTGCAACCAGATATAAAAAGAAGATATAGGTATTCATTAATAAAATATAATATTCCTGACCTGACGTCGAAACCATAGTCGATATGCTTCAGTTGTGTAAAGAGATATGGTGCAAGGTAAGGGAAGGGATAAAATTAAAGATTTTGTGGCTCTACAGAACAATTTTATTATTAAATATATGTATGCCTAAGCTGTGTAAAGGGACATATGGTGTGAGGTAAGGGAAGGAATAAACTAACGGATTTGATGGCCCTACAAAACAATTTTATCATGAATATATGTGTAAGCCGTTGTCCTTCCATAATAAACAACGTACAAAATGAAGTACTGTTGCCTTACCTAGTTCAACTTCTTTTGGCATTTATTGAAAACTATTACATCTATTTTAGTTAACTTTGATAATAACTGATGATTGGTTGATTTTTTTGGGTTTAGTTGCAATCAAAATATGTGTTGACCTTTATTTGGTTCCCTAATTGTTCCTAGAAAGCTAGCTATGCTTCTTCAGGAGGCATATCTCCTCTAAATATTTTTTTTTTTTGGCTTCGTGACGGGCTTTGGGAGGCTGATATAGATTTGCAGCCTCATTCCCCGATTTTTGATTTAAAGAAAGAGCACTGCTTCTACAGGTTCTTTACAGATGTACGATTTGTCTGTTTCGTTGCATATTTTGCAGGTTTATCAAGATTTGCAAAAGAGTACGTTGGAGGATAGTATTAGTAGTGACCGCTTCACTTTCCTGGAATTCAATTCCTCTCAGTTTTGCGCTAGAATATCTGGATGTGACTTTTGCTCCTTCATATTCCTGGGTCCACAATCAGTGTCCAACTCAGCATCTTGTAGTGTTGTAGCCGAAGAACTTGCTGCATTTCCACAACTTGTAGTCCATTAACGAATGCCTGTATGCCGATTTGTTCTAGGAAATTTTAGGTCGTCTTTTGATAGACCAGATGCAGAAATCTTATTATATCGGCCTCAAAATCCTGTAAACGCTTATTATGTATCTGACCACCAACTTTTAGCAGGCTTAGGAATACCTGTTTCAAAAGATACTTGTCATATCTTGTCTCCAAATCTTAAACGAGAGACAAATAACTGGGTTCCTCTTGGAAAAATAACTGTAAAACGGTTACTAATTTTTTTTAAATCGATACTATCAATTAAGCCGCCATCTGTTTCTCAACCCAGCCATTGGATCCAGATGCAGCTTAAAATTATAATCGGTACGTTTCCCATGTTGTCTGATCGTCAAATGTGGTTGGAATAAGGGCCTTACTGGTATGTTTTTGTGAAATTGAAGTTCAAATGTGGCTTGGTTCGGCTGTAGATAAGGACGAGGTAGTATTTTCAGCTTTAATATTGCATACCGAAGCTTGGCTAAAAATACGAATTCTTTCACCTAATTCAAGAATTTTAATTATAATTTGCCTTTCCAACTCCTCTTCTTGCCTTTCTTTTTTATCTGCCATCTTCAAAAACTACGATGTGAGCCCTGAGTATCTACGCTTGTTTCGTACACAGTGGATCTAGTATTTACCAAGAACAGTATACTTAGATACCTTTTAGTTTGGATCCCACCGCTGTCACAAAATGTATCGCTGGTTTTTGGTAAACTCAATTTATTTTAAACTCAAACTTTTACAATACAGCTATAACATTAACCTACAATGTCTATCATATAACTGAATTGTGACCTCAAGATCATCACCTTCTCTAGCTCCCTTGATTGTCTCGAAATTCTAATAATTAATGATATTACTAGACATGTCTAGACTGTTCTTTTTTCTTCTTTCATTTAACTTCTTCTTTTATTTGTACGTCTACCTTTAACTACTACAGGTTGCTGCAGGGTGCACGGTAACAGTTGTTTTGTGATTAGAAGTAAACTAAAAACATTTTCAACGATTTTTGTATTTTAAAGTAACTGATTATATTTTCGATGGTAAATGAATTATTTGTTACTTTTCGAGGTAATAAACTTTGATTACAATAAAAATGTCAAGAAATAAATGTCATTCTGTAGTGATGGCTAAAGTACTAACTGTACCAACGAACAACATTTACCTAGCAGATCCAACTTCAGTTGTACTTTTTCCCGTTGTCTCGTTATATCGACATAAAATATGTAAAAAATATTCCATACTAACAGTAATATGACAAACGCGAATATTCCAAATACCTATTTAATTTTCAAATAGTTGACGCTACACTGTCAATTCATAGAATAGAAACAAATCACTTCTATCAAAATGTAGTTAATAAATATATCAATATCGTTTATTTAGTAATTTAGAGCGTGATATGAGTGCATTTTAAATTTTAATACTTCACAATCTTGTTGAACTGTCTGCTTTGGGTCACTAATAGGAAAAAGCAAATAGAAACAGTACATTTTAAATTAAAATTGTTAATGTATCTGGACTATCACATCTTTAAGCGTGCACAAAGTAGACTACTTTGCGCACGCTTATGTAATTTTACCATACACATCTGTCACTTTTCCATCCTATTGTAAGAAATTGTCGACATTGATACATAAACACGTGTTTTGAATAGTGGTCGTAGAATAAAATAGTATATTATTTGTCACTATTCAACAGTTAATTGAGTGAAAAACTTTGTGATAGAAAAATTCAATGATGGAATATCAAGTACTAATTTCAGGTCCTCCAGTTGTTGTCGGAGTCACCATGTACGTGTTGAGCATCAGTTCTCTGTCAGAAGTCAAAATGGTAGATACTCATACAACTCATGTAAAGTATTTGTGAGATTAAAATTGAAATTAAGGCACCATAGACACACTCAAAAAAGTTGGTTTTTAAATCTAAAAATATTAATGAAATTTTAGGTAATACAATTTATTTGCAAGCAAATAAGTAGTAATACATTTTATTTTAAATGTATACTCATTTATTTCTCCAAAGAAATCATTGATTATATCGATTGCCTCATAAAAAACTACTAAGAAAAGCCAATTCTTTTTCTTTTCTTCCTATAACAATTTGTGTACATACATGCACAACATTAATTCTATAAGATTATTTAACAAAAAATGAAAAAATAAGTTTCTTTATTAATTGAATCAGTCTTTGCAATAAAACATAAATTCACGTAAGGAAACTTCTGAGAAAACCAAAACAGACTGAACTTTGCATATAAATAGGCTGATTTAATCACCAAAGTGATAATCGTATGGCCTTTTGTAAATGACTGATTCATAAGGAAACATCTGTGATACTTCATCAGTTATGATTCTCACAAATAAATAATTATTATACAATATTTTTTACTTAGTTGGAACCATATGGAAAACTTTTTTATTATTGGTTTTATGAAAACATTTACTTGTGGTAAAAAGTTCTGCATGATCCAAAACTTAAAATGCAACCATTATACAGTATGGTTCAAATGAAAGGAATAAATTTATTATAATGGAAGTAGTTGGTTTTTCGAAAAAATGCTCGGACAGGTCAATTTTGTTTACTCAAAGCGCATTTTTTAAATAGAATTCAATTTTCCCCCACTTCCCGTTTTTGGGCAGTGACGTCATTGACAATTTTTTTAAATAGTAACCCCAATTTTTTTTTCTTGATTTTGAAAGATTTTGCAATTTCTTACTCGGAAACATATTATTTGAAATATCCGACATAAATTTTTTTTTGAATAAAAGTCATTTAAAGATCAGATACATAAATTTTATTTTATTTTGAAACACAATAAATAAATAAAAGATTTTTTGTAATTAAGTGCTTCATCTAAAAAAATTATAATAATAATAAAAAGAATTTAATGCCAATTTCACAAATTCTTTTTTATTATTATTATTAATATTTTGTTAGATTAAGTATTTAATTACAAATAATTATCTTATATTCATTTATTGTGTTAAAATAAAATTTATGTGTCTGATCTTTAAATGACTTTTATTAAAAAAAAAATGTTATGTAAGATATTTCAAATATTATGTTTCCGAGTAGGAAATTGCAAGATCTATCAAAATCAAGAAAAAAAAATTGGGGTTACCATTTAAAAAAATTGTCACTGCCCAAAAATGGGAAGTGGGGGAAAATTGAATTCTATTTAAAAAATTGCGCTTTGAGTAAACAAAATTGACCTGTCCGAGCATTTTTTCGAAAAACCAACTACTTCCATTATAATGAATTTATTCCTTTCATTTGAACCATACTGTATATCAATTGTTTTAGGACGTATACGAGGTTTATCAAAAAATATGATTTTTTCACTTAGTCAGACATATTGTATAATAGAAATTTTTTATTGTCAAAGTTATAAAGAAGAAATACAATCATTTGTTACGTAAATCAAGCAAAACTTTACCTTTTTTAATATTTCGAATTAACGTCTAAAACAGAGTCTTAAATAATTGACCGGCACAGAAACAAACAATAATAAACAGTCCTTATTTTGAAAACATTTTTATTTTCTAAAGCTTAGCTGTTCACTAGAGTCAAAGTATAAAGTATTCCGATTCTATCAACTTTATCTGAATCCTGTTCGACAAGCAGATTAAATACTTCTGTTGCTTTATGTAATCATTCATAATCATTTGGGATAAAGAATAATGATTTTCTCTCAAAGAATTCATACATTTTTTATTTTATTAACATCTTCGCCCGAAAACCAATTTTCACTGGGATAATATTAGTAGCATCATTGTAAGTACTTCAAAATATTCGGGTATACCCCGATAATAAAGACAGTTTTGTCAAACTGACACGATTTGATACTATGCAGGCAGTTTGAGATGTATACCTTGAATTATTTTGTATTATGTACGACATAAAATTATATTTTTGAGAATAGAACCAAAAACACATTTATTTACATATTTGTACAATAAAAGTTACAATAATTATTATTAACTAAATTTTTTCATTTGTAGGATTATTGATTTATTTTTAAGAACTATTGATAAAGTGATGTTTATTGATTACGTGACGTTTATTGTTTGTATGTTATATAAATTAGGTTGCTATATAAATAATAGTAATATATGTATATTTTCTTTTGTAGAGTTACTCCATGAATATTCAGGGATAGTATAGCGAGACCTTGATAAAAAGTCGCCTATTTTTATTGTTTCTAAATTTTTCGAGACATAATTTTGTCATTCATAATTTGAATAGAGTTCAAGAGCTATAGCTTTATAAATTAAATAGCCTATTCTATAGTTTCTGGAGCAATATCGGTGGAACAACTTGAATTTTCCGAACCACTATACAGGGTGTCTGTAAAAGGTCTTTACAAAAACATACCACATATTTCTTAGACCAAAATAAGTCGATTTAAGTAAAATTACCTTAGTACAAAGTTGCTTCGTTTGGGCTCCAGAGGGCCTTGAAGTTACAATTTTTAAATCGTTTTTCCCATATAAATTTAAAACGGCATATGCGATTTTGCTGAAATTTGGTATATTGGTAGAGTTTTATGTGGCAAAAAAAATGGTATTAAAATTTTGTCCGATAATAATACATTGACGTAGAAGTTGATTTTTTAAATAATTGCACCTTTAAAAATTCTACGCCAATGGAAGAAAAGGAGTTTGAATATGAAATTTAGATTGCGCAACTCATTTAATTTAAAAGAGGTACTCTTGATAAGACTCGATTACTCTCATGGTTTTCGCTAAATTTCTGTTTTAATAATTTAGAGTGTATAGGTTTCACAAAAATATTTATTTACAACATAATCAAAATAGAGATTTTACAAAAATTGTTCAAAATATTCACCATTTTCACGCATACAAAGATTTATACGTCTAAGAAAATTAAAATGTATCCTTTCTATAACTTCTTCATCACCTCTAAGATTATTTATTGCATCTTGAATACGCTGCCAGAGTTGTTCCTCATTTTCTACAGGTTCCCTGTAAACTGTGGATTTCAGATGTCCCCATAAAAAATAATCCATCGGTGTTAGGTCTGGGGAGCGTGGTAGCCAGTTAACAGGTGCGTCATTACCTCTGCCTATCCATTAGTGTGGATATTGTTCATCCAAGTGGTTTCTAACGTTTAAAGAAAAATGTGGTGGAGCTCCATCTTGCATAAACCACATATCTCTCCCAAGTTGGAGAGGTAAATCTTCTAACAATTCTGGCAACGTATTTTGTAGAAAATCCAAATAATTTTCTTCAGTTAATCTTCGTGGAAGTATGACAGGACCAACAATGAAATTACCAATTATTCCAGCCCACACATTAATTTTGAATTCGTGCTGAAAATGGTTTACCTTTATTGCATGCGGATTTTCAACGGCATAAACATGTTCATTATGGGTATTAGTTATACCTCTTCTTGTAAAACCCGCTTCATCGATAAAGAGAACCTTCTTGACAAAGTTTGGATCTCTTTCTCTTTGCATATTAACAAATCGACAAAAACCCAAACGAATTTGAGGATCATGGACTAATAATTCTTGTACTGGCTTCTTATAGTATGGACATATCAATTGTTCTCTAAGCACTTTATTAACGACATTTTTACTTACTCCTAGTTCCCTTCTAATTCGTCTGGTGCCTAATTCTGGATCTTCTTCAACACGTTTTAAAATGTCTTCTTCAACTTCAGGAATCCTTACAAAACGTTCCCTTCCATTATCAACAGTGTTGGGAACCATGGAACCGGTCTCCCGAAGACGTCTCTCAACAGCAGCAAAAGTTGGGTGGCTAGGTACACGACGATTTGGAAACCTTTCAGAGTACACCCTGACACTCTCTCAAGCATTTCCTTCACAAAATCCTAATGTCAGTAACATATCGGTATATTCTGCATTGGAATATTGTACAGCCATATTAATAAACCACGCATTTGTTGTTTTAATTATTGAGTCAGATAGAACACTTTCAATCGTTAACAAGAGATTAGGTGTTAAAACTTGACAATATTTTTATTTAGATGAAACTATGGAAACCAACAATAAATGTTTTTGTATACGTATTGCAGGCAAATAATTAATGTTTCTCAAAAAATCGTTCATGGCAAGAATCGAGTATTTTTGTTAAAAGTCTCGATTAGAGATGTTGAAGAAGATATGAAAAAAGTACATTTTTATGTTTTTCATCGTATAAAATTTTGTCCGATAATAATACATAGGCGTAGAACTTGATTTTTTAAATAATTGCACCTTTAAAAATTCTACGCCAATGGCAGAAAAGGGGTTTGAGTATGAAATTTGGATTGGGTACTCATTTACTACAAAAAGTACCCTTGATAACACTCGATTTACTCTCATGGTTTTGACAAAGTTTGTATTTTAATAATTATTGTTTATGTTCTAAAATTACTAAAATGCAAATTTCGTCAAAACCATGAGAGTAATCGAGTCTTATCACGAGTACCTCCTTTAAATTAAATGAGTTGCGCAATCTAAATTTCATATTCAAACTCCTTTTCTTTCATTGGCGTAGAATTTTTAAAGGTACAATTATTTAAAAAATCAACTTCTACGCCTATTTATTATTATCGAAAAAAATTTTAATACCATTTTTTTTCCACATAAAACTCTACCAATATATCAAATTTTAGCCAAATTGCATATGCCGTTTTAAATTTATATGGGAAAAACGATTTAAAAATTGTAACTTCAAAGCCCTCTGGAGCCCAAACGAAGCAACTTTGTACTATGGTAATTTTACTTAAATCGATTTATTTTGGTCTAAGGAATATGTGGTATGTTTTTGTAAAGACCTTTTACAGACACCCTGTATATGCAAATTATATTTATAAATGACTTCTGGACTCTGTCTTTCACTACATTTAGTAGCAACTGAATTTTCGCTAAGAAGAATTATAAAATATTTACAGTATAATCATTCTATAAGTATAATTCATTTTCTTGCTTATTTTCAGAAGATACAAGAAACTCTTTGTAGTATTTTATAATTTCATAAAATGTTTTCTTTCCAGGAAGCACTAAGATTTATTTTTCTTTGTCAAGGAAGATACAATACATCATTAATTTTTTAAATTAACTCTCTAATTTAAAAATGTATAAATAATTTGTATTAGGAATTGTAATACCTAATATTATTACATCTTACTTGAAGGCGAACCATGTTGAGAATTGAATGAATAGGAATTACTTCCAGCTTTAAATTCATCTTTCTTAGCAGAATTCATAACAAAATAATAATTTATAAAATGTTTTCAATATATTTTAGTGTTTTTGTTAATTTTATCAACTTCAACCGTTCCTAATTCTAGGTTTTGAATCCAAATTTTTATTGCCTGAAAGTTTATAGGAAACTGCGTAAAAAATTACTAATAATAGTCTCCGATATACATGTACCACCCATGTTTTTCATTTACTTGCCTTTGAAACGACGTGGAACTTCCCCAAATGTATGTTTTAGGCAAAGCTAATTTTAAAACTTACAACTAACAAAATTTGTAAAAAAATCTTCTGTCCTGGGAATATAAAATCAAACAAAATGTACAAACAGAACAGACAGTTCCCAAGTGATTCTTGACAGTTGTGAGAAAATTTTAGCGCTGCTATTTAAAATAGACGAATCACATCAAAGACCCTTCAATTAACTCCAAACCGTTAGTTATCTATTATTCATTTGTTTTATCTGAGACATAGGTGAATATCAAGCACCAGGCATAGATAGTCGATTTGAAATAGTCAGTGAAAAATGGTAAATTTTGATGGTTCTGATTGGTTCTAACGATAACGTAAATTGCGATTTAATTGGTTAAAATGTCAAAGTTGACAGACGAGGGAAATAATCAAGGGTATTACAACCTTGATAAATAGTCGAGTATTTTTATTGTATCTAAATTTTTGAATTTTTTTGATATCAAATTTTCAAGACGTAATTTTGTCATTAATAATCTTTTAGTATAGCCAGTTTTTATCACAAAGTGTGACTTTTTTGAAAAAATAATCTATACAATTCAATAGCTCGAACTGAGTGTGGTAAATTAATAAAACGTAAATATTATATATACATTTTTTCTATACTAAATTGCTGATTGAGAAGTCAACATTGTGAAATATGATAACAGTCCAGCCGAATTCATTAAAAAATATACAGCACTGCTTTGCGGAATTCTTGAAATTAGGAAATTGTCATAAAGTCAGATGAGACAAAATTGGATCAGTTACTCAATAGTAAAAGAACCAGTAACTAGTGAACCACCCCCTCCCTTAACAAAATTTAAAATACTGCAGTTTAGGATGTAAAAGATAGTGGATTTGTTAGGGTTTCTTCTAAATTTAATTCAGTGTAACAGTTGAATACAGCTTATCAATCGGTTACAACTGTCACGTATGCAGTCAGGAACATATTACAACTACAGTAACTGTTCCATCGTATGAGCAGGAGGTCGTGAGTTCTTAATTCAAATAAAGTTATCTCACATTCTTACCTTTTCAGACTATAAGATTTTGTTTTTTAAGCTCCAGCGAAATTTTGATTGGACTTCACAAAACAAGGAAAATAATAATGAAAATTAGAAAGCTCATTTTAAGTAAAATAAATCACCCTAATTTACCTTTAATCATTTATTTTTTAAATCCTCTTTGATATTTTTTTATACACAAAAGAATAAAGTGTTTTTTTATTAGCAAGAAATTATATAAAAGAATACGAATCCTAATTCCCAAATACTTAATTAACTTTACTTATTTGCAATTTCCAAGTATAATTTGAAAATACTCGACCAAAGCTAATATGCTTAATGGACCTATAAGGAATGCTTAAAACTACTTACTTAAAAAGCATTAAAATTAATGAATTTAATTGCTTAATCATAAAGATCAATCATTACCATTATAAGGACTATTCAACGTTTTCTAATCATAAAGAAAAATACCTGACGAGTTAATAAAACTGTATAAAATGTATCAGATGCCATCGATTCGCTGGTTATGCAATCAACCGGTGTTAGTCACCATTCGCAGCCGACGTGATCATCCCTATAGGTTAGTTACATGGAAGCTACTTATTTCAGACCCCCAAAATAAGTGATAGAAATAGATGACAGCTTGGTTTCAGCAACTTAGCAACAATGGAGAAATGACCAAATGAATGAAGAAGGCAACATTTTGTAATTACTTATATCTAAGAACGAAGTATGAGGAAAATAGGAAATTGAACGAAGAAACTTGGAAATAGAAAACATTGCAAATGTCGGATCGATTACCAGATTTGTAGTTGGACTTACCCCTTTTAAAGGAGGTTCTTATAAAACGCATAAAATATTCATTTTTGGCCTTATATTGATACGAGAGACTTTACTCATATTTATATTAAGCAACTACACAGAAACGCCATGTGCTTGTTACAAAAAAAAGTGGACACAAGAAAAAGTCTTACCGGCAACCAGGTGCATCATTTCTAAACTATTGGCCTCGCAATACCTATCAAAGCTCACACGAAGAATCATTATCAAATTCACAACCAATATAACTAATCAAATCATTCATACAGACACCATCGGCTCAAATATATCTCCTCTCTTTTTCGTCAAGCTAGCTAAACCTGTCTTCATGAGAACGACAGAAAAGGTCCTATCTGTTACTCGTTTTTTAAAGAAAAATACGAAAATTTACCTACGACTGCGTTGGTCAAGTAACCAACTTTTTAAAAGAAACAAAATGTTTAAATCTATTACTAATAAAATTTATTGTCGTAAAACATTTTAATTATTAATGAAATCATTGATCGATATTTATTAAGTAAATATTATTGTTAGAAAGCTCTCATTTATTAATATAATTGTTTATATTTATAAGGATTGCCTACCTGTTAGTACAAAATATTAATAAATAACTATCCGTCAGTGGACTACGTTTACACAGTTTCCTCATTTTTAACTTGGTTATTCAAACGGTGCTTTTATGCAATTGAAAATGCTACACAACTTTGAAACGTTCCACTGACTAGTTATCTGGCATATTTTTGAAGAACCCGAAAAAACTTATTACTAAGCCCCAATCGTTTCTCCGTTATCACTAAATGTCATGGCGACAGTTAAGTTATAGAGGTTAAACGCTTTTGTGTCTCAAAAATTAAAAAATTATGTCGTGACTTTTGTGTTTTTATCGTATTTGTTTATATTTCTAATTTGTCTTTAGTAGTTGGTCAAAAATGCTTTGTGTTTCTAACCAAAAAAAAGGAACCGTTTCTATTTGGTTTTTTGGTTATATGTTAATCAAAGATCATATTTTCATCGATTTACCATTTAAGACTGTTTATTAGATTTTTTCTATTTTTATTTATATGATAAATTGTCACGGTTTAATATTAATACTATCATTTTCTTAACTTGTCTTTTGATAAACGTTTTCATTGAATGCCGATATTTATTTAATTTTTCCATATACTACAACGGTTCATTGTATACAATTCATTTTCACCACACACTAGTATGCATTGCTGTCGTCTGTTTTTCAATCCAAGTGTCATTCGCGTTGTTATCATAAGCTGTTGGAGGAAACGTTGTAGGGGACACATATAGAGGAGAAACCTGTAAATTATACTTGCCGAATGAACTAGGCTACCCTATTTGGGAGGAGGGGATTGTTAACTTACCTGCTCTTATATCTAATGTCATTCTACACAGGACTTTTTCTTATGTGTCCTCATCAGCTAACTCATGTATTCGAAAAAAATATTGCTGGTGTTCTGTTTATGAGATCCAGGATCTTAATGGTCTCTGTCCTTAAACAGGTATCAGTTGCAAACGTACAGAGGTTCCGTGCATTGATATATCTTGCCCATACTGATTTCACAATCTGACATTATAGTTACTATGGTTGATGAAATTACTATTTTTTTATAATTCCTCAGAATATTCTTCTTAGTATTTTCCCAATGTAACATTCATTATACAACATCAAATTCCGACACTATCAAAATAAATTTACGACAAGAACTCACAAATGATTTTACTAATTGGTAGATCTCAATGAGAACAGTAATAATACCCTAAAAACACACTTTTGCAAAATTTTGTGTTATGACACTTTTCTGTAACGGGTGCGATATTTTCTCTTTCGGCACGAGTAAGACGATGGACCCCAAAGAATAATTTGGATATGATACAGCTTCTAAGCATTTACTCAGATATAGATGTTAAAACAAGTGCTCTCACAGTTGCAAAGAGGTATCTTTGGTATCTGTCAAAACAAAAGTATTATTGGCTTTTTAAAAAATACGTATTTTTCATACTGATAAAAATTTTAAAACCAAACCTGTAATGAAAAAGGAAATGAAATGATTAAAATATAAAACTCTAGTTATTGAAAAATTAAATATTTTGTTACTAATAAAACAAAGACGCTCTTTCAATTGTTTGGGATCCACGGTATAAGAGAATACTGCAGTGATTCTTTATGAATTCATACGAATAATTTTAAAATGGGCAATGATACCGCAGAAACCTGAATTTGTCTGATAAAAAAAGTTTAATGAATCGGTCAGAGACAAAATTAACAAAAAAAAGGATTGCATCATTTAAATAAAATAAAAGGGGCCCTACACGCTACAATTTTTGTGACATTTGAAGTCTACAGTCCATCGATTTTGTCTAAAACTCAACGTAAAGTGCTCAATCTGTCTCACATCTGGCCTCTTCTCTTTTGTCAAATGTAAAGATGAAGAGTGAAATAAGCTGATTATTAGATTAAAACTGTGTATTTTGGTTTGCAGGCCATATCCAAGCGTATAGGGCCCTACTAGTGTCTAGTTTTTATATTCTTTTATGTTTGAGATTTCTAGTTTGACATTGACAAAATAACAAAACTGATCAACTTGTGAAACCACTAAAAATTATCCAATCACTCAGACTTGGGCCGTCAGTAGAGTCTTACATTTTATTTTTTGCTTTACAAAATGAACTGACAAATATTTAAAAGCATAGTTTCCAATTTCCTGAAAATCTCATCATGCCTGTTATTTCTAAAAATATAAATTTCCAATAGACTCACAGTTTCCGCCTGCTGGATTTCCAGATACAGAGATATTGGTGGAAAATATACGATCAATCACTTATGACATTTCAGATTAAAACCGTTTATTTTCCTTGAAATGAATTTGAAATCAATCATATTAGATATAAACTGGTTAGCCATTTTCAACAATCTTTACTCTTTTTAAACTCTATATTATATTACAAAATAACCCAATTTCTTTAAAATATAATAAAATCCAACAATTTTCTGATTTCAAAAGCTATAAGAGATAAATTAATTTTTCTTAGTTAATGCTAAACGATATTTATAGAAGGAAAATAAAAGAACTTTTTATATTTTTGAAAACTGGGAACATAAGTTGTTCCCAGATAATATTTTCTATTCATCTGTGTATTTTCGCAAAATTAAATAAGTTTATCAAAATCGTCTTTCAGAAGCTCCTGAACTAAAGTAACTTTATAGAGAAAATACTTTTCTCATTTTTTTGCGTTCATAGAACTGCTGAATGATTGATGTTATACTCTTATTCTACTTGCCGTGAACTGATATGGGAATTCACTTCAAAGGCTAGTAGAACATCGAGTTTCTTGTTTTCTGTTATTTGTTGTCTACTACCTTTATAGAGGTCTCTTTCATGGACCGTTTCCCTGAATTTTTTCTCAGTTTTGTTTACGGTGGATAGCGAAATTTGTTCTATGTTGGGACAGTTAAATAAAACAAAAACCCTTGTGTATTCTTTTTTTTTTTTTCACAATCATTCATTATCACAATTTCAATTCCTTGCATTTTACTAAACTTTGTTTTAATATAACTCAACAGTATTCAATTATTAATGCCATTAATATTTATTCTGACGTAGCAATTTTAATAATAACCACTTTTTCTTTAATTTATCAAAATACTAATTTATTTTTATTTACAGAGAATAGAAAATCAATATTTGAAAATGTATTCTGTCGCAATTTTATTAATATTTTTTGAATAGTTTACAAATGTCATTTACCTAATTGATAATGTTGGATGGACAATTAAAGTAGCTTCCAAATGATGTATTGAACGAACCACATTTATATTTAAGAAAATACAGATGAAGTCTTCAGGCACATACAAATGATGTCACGTATGACAAAAATATTATGAGAGAAAGTGCGTTTGAAAATACAAATCGATAAGTTTCGGGATTTTTCTAATAGTCAGTGGGTCACAAAATAATAAGTTAATTCCTTTTATTGTTCTATACCGTGAACTTAAAAATTAATGCAGAAGTTTCAAAAACAAACACCAATGTTACCGATATTTATGTAGCATCAAGAATACGGTAGCCAGATTTTTCCTATTTCATTATTATGGTTGCGTATGGAATTATGAAGTAAGTGTATATTAGACTGGGCCAAAAAATTGACTATTTTTTTTTAAATATATCGAGAATATCATTCAGGATGACAAAAAAAATTCGTGGAAATTTGAGCCCTTAATATTAATTTTAAGAGGTCTATCAATATTATTTTTGATTTTTAGTCATAATTTGATGTTTTACGTTAGAACTGTTAAAACATTAAATTAAAAAAAATCCTTTTAACTTATCTTTAGATAAAATTAAATTCTCTACAAAAAAGTTTGATTAAAAATTTTCGTCAGCCGAGCCGTTTCCGAGTAATTGAGTAATCGATCGATGTGTTTTTTCGATTTGTCCTTTTTATTTCCAAATTTTGTAACTAATGAATCAATGAATATTTAAAAAAGCTCACGTTGAATTCTACAAAAAAGGTCTCTTAAAATTTTTACCTAAATTTAATTCTTTAAAAGTTATTCACGATTAAAATCGAAGAAAAAATTGAAATTTTTTGTAGAGAATTTAATTTTATATAAAAATAAGTGAAAAGGAATTTTGTCACTTCAATATTTTGACAGTTCTAACATAAAACATCAAATTATGACTAAAAATCAAAAATAGACCTTTTAAAATTAATACTAAGGGCTCAAATTTTCACGAATTTTGTTTTTGTCATCCTGAATAACATTCTCGATATATTTAAAAAAAAAGTCAATTTTTTTGGCCCAATCTAGTGTATACATAATTTATATATACAATTCGTCCATAAACTAACACATAAATTCATTGTTAGCTAAATAAACAATAGTTATTATTAAAAATTCCTGAAAACGGTCGACTTTTGATGTTTTAATAATAGTCCAATCTAATATAAATACCTTAGTGTGATGACGCAATCACCATATTTTAAGATATACTCCATTTTTTACAAATTTTGGATTTCACTAGCTATGTTGATTTCAAAAATGTATCACACGTTTCTTCAAATTGGTACAGGGTGGACAAAATAAAAATCGACAACTAATTATTATCTAAATAAACAATACTATTAAATTTTCCAAAAACAGGTCGTTTCTTTAGTTTATTTTACTGTCTTTCAAATAATAATTTGATATACAGGTGAGCTACCTTCGTGTGATGACATCATACAATTTTTTTTCTTTTAATGGAACATATCCCATGTTTTTGAATAACCAGATTTCTCTTGCTCAGCTGATTCCAACAATATATCACACGTTGCTTCAAATTGGCACATGGTGGACAAAAATGCCAACATTACAAACCCCCTAGCTAACCCTGGGGGGCTATTTTCAAACTCGAGAGAATTCATTTCCATCAAGAGAAATGTCATACGTCAACGTAAAACCGTATTTTTAGGGCTCTTAGGGCCAGTGTGAACTCACTGACTGTTTCTCTCGGTTTATTTAGAGATAATTAAAATTCTCCTAAGAATTTTAATCCTCGATGTCTTTAAATACAGCGTTTCCACATTGACGTATGACATTTCTGATGAGAATCTTGAGAGAAATGAGTGCTCACATACTTGGCCGATGTATGAGAAGCACCTCTTGGCGACGTTGTCAACTATATTAAATATGTAGGCTGGCTTACGAGCTAGGAGGTGCGTATAATCTTAGGAGGATGCAGAATGGGGCGGGTGAGGCCTAAATGCTGTAGGGGTAACCCACCCTCCACCCGTTGTAGATACAGATACAGCTAATAAAATATTTAAAAACTTTTAACAGATTTTAATAATGCTCCTAACCCCTTGAATATACAGTATTATTTTTAGTTTTTGATATAGTCTGAATAAAATAAGAGTGCAGTTAAAGTGAGGATATAACTTCGACTAAAGAGACCAGAGACATAACATTTCACATTTCCAACCTTAAGTAACCCACCAATTAAAAATCATTTTCTCCACGACGCCACCCGAATTATTCCGACATTTCTATTCTACGCTTATCTCCGCGTGAGTGAATCATCATTGACCGCCGTTTTTTGAATTATTTGTTGGTGTTATTAGCAATTTAAAGTGTTTTAGTTATTTAATTTCAAGTTGAAAATGCCACAATGTATCGTGAAAAATTATATATACAAATAATATAGGTGCCAATGTTTTGAAAAATAAGAAATATATTCGTATTTAACGGTAAATATTTATTAACGTTTTGAAATAAAGCCGCCATGATCCTTTGGGCTGAATACTTCAAATCTGCATTAAGGGGTTTCAATAAACATTAAGCATCAAATATTTCAGTAAACAGATTTCATAGTACTTACATAAATTTACTAAAGTGCAAAATTTTAAACATTTAATGAAAATAAATGGAAAATAGGCATTTTTGCTAACGAAATTTTGTTTTTAATAAGTAGTTTTAAAACTATTTACTAAAAGGGGGATTCTAGCCCTTTTTAGTAGATAAATAATTAGAAGTAAAGAAGCATAGTTGCTTGCGAAATTTTGTTTTTATAAGGAATTTTGATAAGAATATTAGATAACAGAATAACAAGTTAACAGGATGAGCTACTTAAAATTTTAAAGCTCATCTTCTTTGCGGTCAAATCGGATGTGACATTTGAAGTTTAAATCTTAAAACGCACAATATGATCTAGTATAAGCAAAAAAAATACTAAAGTTACGGGAGTTAATCACATTGTTAATAAAATATTACATTATAAAACCCCTAAACAACTCGAAAAAATTTGTTTACTAAAAAATCTATATTATTCCAATATTTATTATTTATTACACAATCAAATGCGGTTGTAATGATAACGGAATCAAAAAAAAGCATTCGTTACAATAATTCAATTATTTTCGATTAATCGAATATAATCAATAAATTATTTTCGTTTTTTTTTTTTTTTTTTTCAAAGATAATGGAATAATATATTTTAAAAGAAATACAAAAAGAAATTAGATTTATTGAAAAATCGATTTATCTTTTAATCGCCTATTTTAATTAATCGGTTTATTTTGATTTCTCGAAGGTATTGGAATAGTTTATTTTAAAGAAAATACAAAAAGTAGATTTGAAAATAATCGATTGATCAAGTATAATTTTATATAATCGAAATTTCGGTTATATTTTTAAAACTACTGATTTATCGGTTTACCGGCTTTTTGATTAATCGATATTTTCGATTTATAGATCATTTTCGATTTTTTGATAATTTTCCATTTTTAGAAGAAAATTGACTAATCAATTGTAAAGGAAATACCAGAAAAGTAGATTATTTGAAAAATTCGGTTATTTTTTTTTTTTTTTTTTTTTTTTTTTTTTGAAAATCGATTTATCGTAGAATCGGCTTCCTAATTAATCGATTATTTTCGAATAATCGGTTATTTGTGATATTCAAAGATAATCAGAGATAATCAAATAATTGATTTTAAAGGAAATACGAAAAAAAAATAGTTTATTTAATAATAATCGATTGTTTAAAATAATCAATAAATCGGTTATTTTTCTTTGTAAAATCGATTTACAGGTTAATCGGTTTATAATAAATGAACAATTTTTGAGTAATTGATAATTTTTAATTAATCTATTATTTTCGATTTTTCTAAGATTATCGAATAATCTATTTCAAAGGAAATACGAACAAAAAATAGATAATTTAAACTATTTAATAATTTGTTTATTGTTTTTTAGAAACACTAATTTATAGGTTAATCGATTTTTAATTAATCGATTATTTTCGATTTTTCAAAGATAATGAAAAATTCAATTTAAAGGAATTATCAAAAAAATTGAATATTTGAAAATAATCAATAGTTCGGGTATTTTTTTTGAAAATAGATTTTTCGTAGAATCTGCTTCTTAATTAATCGATTATTTTCGATTAAGTGAATATTTTCGAATAATTGAATATTTTTGATATTCAAATATAATCGAATAATCGATTTCAAAGGCAATACAAAAAATAGATAATAATCAATTATTAAAAATAATCGATAATTCGATTATTTTTTTTTTTGATAAATCGAATAAAAGGTTAATTGCTTTTTAATAAATAAATTATTTTTGATTATTCAATTATTTTCGATATTTCAAAAATAATCGAATAATCGATTTTATAGGAAATACGAAAAAAATATATCGTTTGAAAATGATCGATTATTTTCAATGACTGATACTTTATTTCGATAATCGCCCACACCTAGGGACCGAATGACTTTTATTAGGGTTAAATTTTAAAATAGCCCGTTTCAGAAATATGCATTTCTAGAAATTTATATGACATGCTCTATATTAATTAATATTCCCAAAGAAATAAGCTTTGATGTACCTTTTTCTGACGTTACTATATAAAGCAGCATTTTCTCATTTTAATTAATTTTTAATATTATGTTATAGCCGTAGAAAAAATATAACTACTGGTATCATTATCGTTATCTTTTCTAAGGTTTATTCTTATAGGATCCATTAAGTTTTCTGTTGCTATAACCACTTTCCAAAATGAATTTTCTACCTTTTTATCATGATCAATGCATTTTCTCCAATGTTCTCCATTTACATCTGAAACTGCCTTCTAAAAGAAATTTCGCACATCAGGTAATTTAAATGTTGTATTCTTTCGAGAAACATAACCTTTTATCTGTAACCATATCAGTTCAATAGGATTTAAATCTGCATGGTAAGGAGGCAATCTGAGAATTTCAATTCGCTTTTCCGGGCCATTTCGTCTATAATATATTTTTTGAATTTGTTTTATGTCGCCGTGCCTTCAAAGATTTAGGACAATATTTTTACAATGATGCCATTTTTAAATATCTTTTTTTTTTCCATCTTTTAATCTTGTTCAAAATAATAACGGAGTTGGCTGGATTTTTTAATAATATTCTGAAACCAATTTTCAAACATATGGCCATTCATTTCTTTATGGTAGTCTTTTAATTCTTTTTGACGTGAACATTAATGAACCATCTGCCAAAAATCCATCGGTGCTTCCAATGTGGATAATTATTAAACGATTTCCTTTTCCTGTTGGATTTTTTAATCCACAAGAGACCCCTTCGATAAAGGCTCGTTTTTTTTTTTGAGGTATATTGCCAATTTTTTTTTACTGTATATCCAGCATTAACCCATTCTTCATCTGCTGATTTCTTGCGTCCGATTAAATAATCATTTTCCATAAATAATCATGTCTCCTCGCAATAATTTCGTATTTCTCTGTTATAAATCTGTTTCTGTCACGTTTTTTACGAAAATTTAATTCGTGTAATATTTTTTGCCGATGAAATTATGATATATTTGAAAGAGTGGGGCTATTTTATATTTCTGAGTGTATTTTTTTAAGTGCAGGAATTTTATTTCGAAAGAAAAATGAATGTTGCATTTGTCTTATTACTTTTCCATGAAGTAATAGAATAAAATGTAAGAGAACATTCTCTTAAAACACAGTCTTTTACTTTTGAGAGGTTTGAAACCAATCAATATCTATTCTCAATTTAAGTATCTTTGTATCTGTAATGTGTGGACGGTGGGTTACCTTCACAGCACTTAGGCCTTACTAGGCCCATTGTGCATCCTCCTAAGATGATAAGCACCGCCTAGCTCGTGAGCCAGCCTACACATTTAATGTAGTTGACAACGTCGCCAAGAGGTGCTTCCCCTATATCGGCCGGTGTTAGCCTATACTCGCCGAATACAGATCTTCTAATAAATGAGAGCTTTAAGCAATTGCAAAGGATATACTCGATTGTCTCATCTTTTTGTTCGCACCCCCTGCAGAGTGCGGATTCTGACAGCCCCATGATATGGAGATGCTTCCGTACTTGGCAATAACTAGTCAGAATGCCTGTGACGAGACGCAGATTCTGTCTAGTCATAGTCAACAATTTTTTTGCTGCAGTGTTGTCAGGATATCTTTAGAGCTCCCTGGCAACTCTGCAGTTTCCTTGAATTTCACAAGGGAATGTTCTTTAATTAGGTCTGTCACTACCGATTTTGTCAGGCCAAACAGTATTTGGTTGACTGCTTCCTTGGCTATTGAATCAGGAAGACGGTTACCTTTTAATGTGGCATGACCTTTGATCCATTTTTGGGTGACCAGATTATTGATGGATACTTCGACTCTCAATTTAAGTAAATTTAAATTATTTTTCCCATAATCAAGCTAGAAAGTGATGTAATATTTTATCAATCATTATTTTCTTCGTATGATTTTTAACCAATCATAACTTTAAATTTGGGTTACCTAACTAGGTATATAATCGGATATTCTTGAAAATTCATGGGATAATTCTACCAATCAAAAAATTTATATTAATTTTATTTCCATTGCAACCGAATTCATATTGTTACATACAAACAGTAACAGTCAGGTAATCAATAAACGTCACATTATTAATAATCCTTAAAATTGAGTCGATTATGCCAGAAGTGAGAAAAGCGTAGTTTATAATAATTGTAAATTTTATTGCACAAATATATACCTACCTAAATAAATAATAATTTTTTTTCTACGATCACTTTCCAAAGTAGACTCTCGTGCTTCGAAATCCAAACGCAAAGCTGACGTTATCCGTGAACTGACAATAAGTGACAGCTTTGTCGATCGCCAAAAAGGTAACATGGACTTTGAATATTAACTACTTTTTTTATGATTAACATAGGTATAGGCATTACATTATACACCACTTACGATAAATTTTCAGTTTACTATATCTATTTCCTAAAAAACTGTGATCGTAGAAAAAATATTATGTGCATTTTGAGCAAAAAGTTCGTTGCCGCTGTCTCAAGTATCACTTTTTGCTCTTAATACACAAATAGCTATTTTCTGTTATCTTATTTAAAAAAGAATGGTGACAAATTTTAGTCAGAATATTGACATTCTTGGTGACTATGCAACAAGTTATCGATGTATATCCGAATATTTTGAAGTACTAATATTACTACTATTAAAAATATATGCTACAAGTAATTATATGTTAAATAGTGGAAACGTTTTTCCCAAAATTTGGAGCAACTAAACCGCATCGCGTCGTTACTTATAGTTCAAGGAGTTTGAAAGCACCAAAGGTACAAAGTGCTTTTTTTAACCAACTTAAAAAAAGGAGAAGGTTCTAAATTCGTTGGAATATATTTTTCTTATAAAATGGTCAGCAATTTAGTAGATTTAGTAGAAAGGGATTAGGTATCTCACCACTAGTGATGCCGCGAGAAAAGACGAGACGAAAGAGTGGCCTTTCTCGTCTCGTCTCGTAGGGCGAGAGAAAACTGTTCTCTCGTCTCGACAAGAAGGCGCTTCTTTCGCTTGAGAGAGCCTTTCTCTCGTCTTGTCTCTTCTCGTCTCGCCTCGTTTCTTTCGTAAAAAAACAATATCAAATTTAAATTTGAAAAAAACCAAACATGAAAAAACGGTAAAATTTTTAAGACAAAAACAAAAATGTTTTCAATAAATTTGCGTATTAGTACCCAAATTTGGCAATAAGAAACACTAATGTCTCTCTGTCTGTCACAGTCGTTTTACAATTGAAATTTGAAGTAATAAGTGGCCCTGATTAGATGTTAACTAAAAACGAAAATACTTTGTCTTGTAAGTTAGTTGGGGAGAATTTTTTAATAACCTTTTTTTTGCCAAGAAGTTATAAAAAATTTAATACGTCAAGTGGTTTTTAAATTACCTTTGATATTCTTAATTTATTTATTTTAGTAAATACAAGAAGCGTGTCCTTGGTAATAAACAATAATTGTTAATATGAGAGTTATCAAGAATGTGACTTATTAGTAAAGGCCCAGAACATGTCTGTATAAGAACAAAGTACCAGCTACAAAAAATTGACATTTGTGCAGTGTTAAATCCCTCTAACAGTAAAATATTACTTAAATTTATAAAAGATACTGACATTTACTCTGTACTAGCCAAAATGTTAACTATCCATTGTATACTATTGTAAAAAACAGCATTTATAAGTTATTATACCTCCGGTAATGATCCTTTGAGGTTGAAGCGGTAAATAAAAAAAAGAATTTAACCGACTTTATAAATTTATTTAATGTAATTTCTGTAAAAACATAAAAACTTAAATCTGTTTACATAAACGTAAAAATATAGAAAATATCTTTCAAATGAGGTATCGCGTGACCCTACTTTCCATTAGAAAATTTAAAGCTAGTAACTCCCTCTATCATACGTGTCCCAAGTAATGTGAATCTCGTTATTACAAATATATAATATCTCTTGAGTTTTACCTCGTTTTTGTTTTGTCATTATCCCTTTTCATTTAGAAGTTAAAATAGTGAAGGGTACAATTTTTGTCCTCACTGTATATAATACATTCGTTTGTATTACCTTTTCTTTGACAGTTTTATGAAAATACGCTTAAAAATTTTCAACTTACCTTCAAAAGTAACCTCAGAAAAGCAGAATGGGTTAAATATAAGAAATGATTGTATAAATTTTAAATAAATGAAATGAGAAATATTTTTTCTCATAAATTACCATTCATAAAATCCTAATAACACAATTATCATTTACCATTTAATATATATATAGAATAGATGTGTTATAGTTTTTGACTATCTCGAAATCTAATATGTTAAAATTTTAAGTTACGACAAGCAATTGAAAATTTCAAACAAGCAAAGAGCAAATTGTTCGGGAGAGCCCGAGAGAGCTCGAGAGAAACGAGAAATTCTCGTCGAGAGATGACACTTTCTCGTCTCGTCTCGAATCTGGTCTCTCGAAAATTTTTTTCTCGTCTCCTTCGCGGTGAGACAAGATAAGACGAGAGACGAGAATCTTTCGTCTCGCGGCATCACTACTCACCACACCGGTCTCATCTAACGATGGAATCCATTAAAAAATCATCATACTCTTTAATTTGCAAAGTCATCTGACTGAATATGATTATTTCATTTCAAGTACATTGCAAGTTTCAATGGAAAACTGTCTTTTTAGCAATTCCATCACAGCTTTAATGTCAAAAAAGATTCTGTTTTAAATTAAAACCCAATAATTTTATTACGGCGTCAGGATACATCGTTAAACAACTTTTGAAAGTAATTTTAGAAAACCGACACCAAAAATATGATTTTTGATTTTCTTATAGATAATACCATTACATTTTCACTTAATTTATATAAGACAACTCCTTTCATGGTAAATAATTATTGCTGACCATAATATATAAAAGCAAATTTTTCTGACAAATTGAGAAAGTCTGTTAATAAATATGCAATATTCTTTTCATACCAGAAAAAAGCATTTGGTTCTGAAATATTAGTTTGGAAAATTATGATTTTTGTTAATTTAAATAATTTAAATTATAATCAATAATCACCGATTATTACAACATTTAGGCGAATTTTATAAGATTGAACATATCAAACTTGTTATGGTAATCTTCGTTTTTCGTAACATTTAAAAAACAATGATATTCAAGTCACTTGAAATTTCCAATTCAATTTCTATTGGCTTGAATGCAATAACATAAATGTATTTAAGTTTTATAAACAAAGAAAATCAAAGAAACATTTTGATATTTTGTTAAATAATCCTTTATCCTCTTTATATTACAACAGCACATCGTTTTTACAATATTCACCAATATACAAAGCACCACGGCAAAACCAAAACCAACTTTTTTGTGTACAATGCAACGAACCGCGACTCTTTTAGGTTTCGCACAAAGGAGGACTCTCGCGCTTGACGGTCTGGAGTTTTTTTTTTAATTATTAAATATGATTTTTTTTGGTATGTAGTCGATATATTTTACAGCTAGATATAGTAAGCTACAGCTACTACAAAAGTGGTAATTAAGAAGTTATATTATCACTGTGAACTATTCAGTTTAATGCTTTAAATATTGAAACAACAAGTACTTTAAGGCCTCGGAACTTAACAGTGCTATTAAAAGTGTTTACTTTTATTTTTAAACTCAGTGTTTTTCTATATGTTATCTTCTAATAAATAGATTAAAACTAATAACGTTTGGAGCAAATTGCAAAAGATAATTCATTCAACCATACACCAGGTTTGTTTTTCTTCTCCACTTTTGTTTTATTTAATGTTAACAGAGCATGATTTACTAAATAGTAATAATGGTTTAATTATATGGGGTATTCAATAGCTCAAATAAAAATAAATATTCAAAGTTTGTACCACCAAACTAGTTTATTACTGATAAATAAATTAAGGCTACCATTTTCGGCCGAAGGATTATCATCAAATTATAAGTAATAGGTCCCATTGATCTGAAAGCCGTAAAATATTCTCAGCTAAACAAAATTTACGAATAATTGTAATTTTAAATTAATTTTACTGGTAAATTAATTGTAATAATTGTAAAGTATTTTTGGCTAAGATTAATATACAATTTTCCGACCAATGTGACCAAATCTTTTTTTATTTGACGTTTGTGTCGTTTGACTTTGTGCTGTGATTTTTCCTAGTTGATAGATTATACTGGGGCCAAAATTAGTAGCCTCCATTTGTTTATAACAATATAATAGTTTCATGTTTATTTTTTTTTAATAATCGTTATTTATTACTGACAGAAAAAAATAACCTTTTCATTAGCTTGCAAAAATCTTTTTAATATTTCTTTACCTATTTTAACTATTGTCTGAATTCATTTATTGGGTAAAGGAGTTGGTTACGTTTCCTGGTTCATAATTTTAGTCATGCTTTATATTTACATTTGACATGAATAGACAAGTACTGCATAATGTCAATGATGCCAACTTTAATACAAGAATGACAGGTACGCTCATTTTAAACGACACTTTTCCAATCGGTGTGTTTTATATAAATATGTTCTACTAATATTCCAAAATATGTTGACACTCCCTCAGATAAATATATACAAATATTGTAATGTTATTTTGATTAAAAATGAAATAAAAGTAAAATCAAGTAAAATAAATTTTATATAGGAAATTTAAAAAAAATATAAAATGAAAAGGAAAAATAACATCATGTAGGTAAAGTAACTTATTAAAAGTTAAATACGAATTCACAAATAGAGTCACAAAAATTACATAATTGGTAAATTAATAAAAGGGAATAACTTACAAGTACAATTAGAATGTCCATGGTAATTGATTAATATTAGGAATTATTTGACTATTTAATGTTAGTCTTAATAAAATTATTTTAAAATTAAATAGGTATAGATGTTCCTATTCTAGAATCCAGTTGGCGTAAGATATCTTCAAATGAATTGCAACTGTTTTTCTATAGGAACTAAGAAGGGAGGTTGTTGATTTTAGTTAATTTTTGGGTATACTTATACATTTTTAAAGTAAGGGAATTAAAAAATAAATAAAAAAAGAGTTGACAAATATTAAAGAATATATATTATGTCACTTTATTTCAGCAATGTAAAAACCTGTAGATGTAAGTAAAACAAGTAAGTTATAAGAATTCAGTAATTAATAATAATCACGGTTAATTGCTGTCCAAAAAAACTCAAAACAGACGATAAGACTGGAAAGTGTCGTTATAAGTGAAGGAGCTTATCTGTCATTCTTGTAAGAAAAACATGAAGTTGGCATAACTTAGACTATACATTACTTGTCTCTTGTTCTATTTTTCTTCTTTTTCTCCTCTTCTTCTTTTTCTCCACTTTCTTCTTTTTCTTCTTTTGCATCTTTTTCTAGTTTTTTTGTTTTTTTCTTTTCCTTCTTTCTCTTGTTTTTTTTTTCGTTTTCTTCTTTTTCTCCTTTTTCGCCTTTTAAGCCTTTTTCTTCGTTTTCTTCTTTTCCTTCTTCTTCTTTTTTTCGTCGTTTTCTTCTTCTTTTTTTCGTCGTTTTCTTCTTCTTTTTTTTTTCGTCTTTTTCTTCTTTTTCTTTTTGTGTTCCTTTATATTCTTCTTCCTTTTCTTTATTGCAAACTATGATAAAATATTTTTTCATCCATCCATTCATGCCTGATCAATGTAAATATACAGGGTAGGCCACCGGCAACTCCTAGGTCTGTAGAGCGAAAACTATAATTTGTTTTTTAAATTTGTTTTGACAGCGAGATGTATATCGGAAAAGGCAACAATATAAAAATAATTTCATTTATACAGAGTTTTCCAAGAAAGTGAAACATATCAAAACTAGGTTGGCTGTACAGATAGAGGCGTTACCGGTGGCCCACCCTGTATAAACATCATGATGCTCAGAATATGAACAAATTCAGTTTATACAGGGTGTCCCGAAATTAGACGGTCATATTTTAACATAGGTCCGAAAACATTTCGTTTTCGAGATACAAGGTGTTACAAGTGAAGTCCTGATGGCACATTTTTGCAAATATTTTCGAAAATTTCTTTAGTCACTAGTTTTCCAAAGTTAAAAAAAATAAAATTTCTGACTCCACAGGCTTACTAATTATTGTTTACACTTTCGAATAAGATAACATCAACTTATCGTGAAATTTGCAAATGCTTTTCTTTTGAAAATGGTGCGTCCTAGCAAGGTACAACAAAAGTAGCTTTATTATAAAGAAAATATTGGTTTTCCAAATTTTGTAGTCAAAAATTTTAAAAACAGTCACCAAAAAAACTTGGGACAATTTAACCCTAAGCCCCTCCCCCAATTTACCCACCAATGGCACCAATGGCACCAACTGGCATTTAGTCCTTCAAATAGAGCGTAAAAAGTTTAGAATTTGTACCAAATTTCATCTAGTTATCTTTAAAATGTGTCATCAGGACTTCACTTTTAACACCCCGTAGCTCGGAAACAAAACGTTTTCGGATCTATGTTTATATAAACTTTTACTTCTATTTTAGGGTGTAGATTACGCTGTTAGAACATGACCGTCTAATTTCGGGACACCCTGTATATTAACCTATAAAATAAATTATATGCCAACTCCTTTACAAAGTACTGTCAATACAGTTGAATCCCGAATTTAATAGGTAGTAATGGAATATGTGAAGAACACTCATCTGTCAGTCTGTCAGTTTTGTTGAAATTTTTAAGGTTCGGGATAAGGAGACATTTTTTTAGTATTGGGTGTATCGCAAATATACCGACAAACTTTTAGGATTGGAAGGAGATATACATTTTTTGGACTAACAAGGTCTATTCGAAAACTATTTTAATAAACGTATATCCGAAAATTATTTGGTAACTTTTTGTTTCTAAGATGCAGAGTGTAAATTTTTTTAGGCTTGTCCACGGGACAGAATATCTCCCTGTATATTTTTGAAAATTGTTTAATATTTTTTATTCGTTTCCGTTTTGAGTTGTATTTTTAGTCGTTTCAGAAAAGTGCAAGATTTTTTTTAGAAAACGAAGAGAAATACAGAAAAATAATCAGGCGAGAAAAGTTGTATTTTTAGTTGCTTTATTCAAAACAATTATTAGGGTAACTGAGTCAGTGATTGGCCCTTTAAGACTTTATAATTAGTATTTATGCTGCCATTAAAATATTATGCATTGAATCACTTCTAAATGTTTGCTCAGAAATGCTGTAAAAGTACGAAAATTATTTACACAATTTTTGTTTATAAATAATTAAGCACAATTTAGATAAAATAAATTTATTGAAACTATTCATGATTTACCAAAGATTGGCCTCTCTGTCGCAAATATTGACCATACTAATATCAGTGATTGGCCATACAAATAAATGTAGTGAGGAAGTAAAACAGGAAACGTTGCAAATGGTTTGAAAGTAATTTTTATTGTGTAAAACTGTACAGTTTTTAGTTAAGAAATTAAATGTTAATTTATTCATTTTTTCTTTAAGCAAGTTGAACAATGAAAAATAGCGGAATTTGATTTGTACATGTTGTGTTTTTTTAAACACTTAACATGGTAGATTCTTTGACAAGTCATACATCTTATTCCAAAATTTTGAATTGTGCAATTAGAAGTGCAACTATAACATAGACCAACAACTTTTTTGATATTTAAATCTCCAGAAAGTCCTATTTCCTCCAATGACTTTTGTAAACTGTCTTACGGATTTTAAACAATATTGGAAATAATATTTATGGATTTTCTTGAAATAAATTTTTCATAACATTTTTAATTTTTTTAGGTAATGGGCTCTCTGAAACTACAATATTTTCTTTCGTAGTGGTTTGTTTTAATTTTATTAAGCTCTTGCTTTTTCTGTTCTTTTTTGTACCTTTAATAATTCCCGTTCTTTTCTTTTATTCAAGCGTTCTTCTTTTTCAATTTCTTTTTGAATTTTCTCTTCTTCTTGTTGTCGTTTCAAGTCTTGCCACTCGGTCCCAGTTATGACATATGGATTTTGTGCTTTGTGTTGTATTTCACTAAAATTTACATCTTGTGCTTCACTGTTTGTTTCGACTTTGTTTGGGTCAGAAAAGGCTTCATCAATAATTATGCTCATTCAAATTAATTATAGTGTCATCACCTATATTTTTATTCACGCTGTCATTCATATTGGATATTTCCTCACCCTGAATGTCACTGTCAGTTTCATTCGTTTAAATAATTTTATTGATATCTTCATTTATTTTATTAATATCTTCAATAATTTTATTAATATCTTCATCAATTTTATTATTATCTTCATCTTGAAAGTTATTTGGTATTTTGCCATTAGGATTTTCACTTCTACTTGTTTCAGTATAAAATTTTTTCCATATATTATATAACATTATAAAGTCATCTGAATGGGACTCCTCGCTCTTGTAGTTTTAAAACTGTATTATGACTTGCTCGCCTATAGTATCTTTAAAAACTTTGTAAGTAATAAAAGCATTTTCTAAAATATCACTTACATGTGCTGCCTTAGTTTCAGATACATTATTTCGTCCTAAACAGTTGGAGTAATCGATAGCGTCCTCATTAAAGGGGAATAATCCTGTCGCACGGAACCCGTTCTGTATAGTTTTACATTTGGCATAGCTGTTGACAACATTTTATAAAATGGGTGAAAATTTGTCTTTTGTTAGAGTTTTGTTTAAGTTACCATTTCGTCTCCAATCCAAAATCAGTCACTTTTCGTAGGCTTAAAGGCTGCTACATCTGCTGGTTGAAGAATCCTTGTAGCATTAGAATAAAGGCTGATGTGTATTATGACCGTCCGTATAAAGTATTACTGGGAAAGGTATATCATTATTTTTCAAGTAGGGATATAATACCTTAGAAATGTATTCATAAATAAGATGAGCTTTCATCCAACCTGAATCGCTTACATATATTCCCCAGTCTGCAGGTACAGATTTCTTAATTTCATCTTTTAGTCTCTTTCTTTCTGTCTCAATCACCCATTTTTCTAATAGGTCTTCTTCTTTTGTTAAAATGGGATTGGGTCCAAAAGGGGGTCTTTCTCACTCTTCCTAAATAGCAGGGTAGCCCTTGGTATGGAAAATTTTCGTGCAGCTTCTCTAAGAGGCATTCCATTCTCAATTAATTTAAGAACTTTTTGAATTTCTTTTGAGTATTTTTTTACATATTTTTTCTCGCATTCTAAAACTTTTGGCATGACTCATCTGCAAATAATTTCAGTTATTAGCCACTGCATTTGATCAACTACTGAATTTTGTTGTTAATACTTGATATACAGGGTGTTTCAAAAAGGTATGTCATAAATTCATCCTCAGATAGATTACCAAAAAATAAGTGGATTTGGCTATATTTACCTACATCAAAAACTGGCTCCCAACAAAGTTACAGGGTGTTAAACTAACATTCAGAAAAACGTTTTTTTTTTTTGTAAATTCTTTATGTCAAAAAAAATACGGGGCGGTTAAAAGGTACCCAAACCCCCAACTTTTTTTAAAGGGGTTGCTTTAATTTTTTTTCTCCTTAGAATATTGGGCCTTTAAATCTACAGCACTGGCAAAAATTTCGAGAAAAAAAATCGCAACAGTAAACTTTTTACAAAAAAAAAACATTTTTCTGAATGTTAGTTTAACACCCTGTAACTTTGTTGGGAGCAAGTTTTTGGTAAATATAGCCAAATCCACTTATTTTTTGTTAATCTATCTGAGGATGAATTTATGACATACCTTTTTGAAACACCCTGTATAATCCAATATTTGCATGGTGCAATGATTTCCCACCCTTCTACAGCCATAAATATTTTTGCCTAAACCATTAATTCATCAGTAATTGGCCCGCCGGCCAATGACTAAAAATGACAAAAATAATTCTAATAAAGATTTATTTTCATTAATTCTTAGACATTTACTCACGTAAACTCATCAAGAACCACGCTGTTTGTATAATGAAATACCAAAAAAACCAGAAATACTAATAATTGGTCAAATAAATAATAATTTTACTTACTTTTGAAGTAGGCCTTACTGATTTATGAAAATCACTAAGAATACAATTTTTACACAACACGATACGACACGTTAAAATATTACGTCGCCATTTTATTCCAATACAGTTTAATTGCGCCACCTGTGCAACTTTAAAGAACCATTAAAATGAACCTTTGCACTGGTTGAAAAGGGACAGTCTCAGTTATTCTAGTTTTCTTATTATATCGATACAAAAATTTTGTGGCCAATCACTGCATAGGGGCCAATCACTGCCATATCTAATGAAAGTTATTATTTTTTTGGTATCAAATTTACTGTATTCTGGAAATTTTGCGTTTTAGGGTATATGTTTATTGACCAAAAATATTTGTTTTGATATCCCCTACCATGCCTAAAAGTTTGTCGGTATATTTACCAAATACCCTTTATTATACAGGGTGTCCCAGTGAAAAGTAGCCCGTTTCCATTTGATAAAATTTGGTTAGGGTGAACTTAAAAAAGGAGATTTTTAAAAAACACCCTAAATAGATAATACATAATTTCTATGTCACTAAGGCAAAACTTATAGCAAAATAATACATATCAGCAAAAACCGCACGTTTTTATGATTTGTTTAAAAGTTATAAGCTCTGGAAATGGGCTACTTTTTATTGGGACACCCTGTCAGCATTCATCACAAATTCCTGAAATTATATTCTGCCTATTACTTCCTATAGTTATTTATTTAATACATACTAACTTACAAATAATAGTAAAAGTTTCAACCTAAACCTAAGTTTGGTTAAACGAAAAACATAACAAACCTTGGAACCATTGATTTGAATTGTCTCCAAAACGAATTTTCCTATATTATGAAGTTACTACATAGCTTTATAATTAAGCATATAATGAAGTAATTTAAAAATAAATGTAAACACTGCAATTTAGTCGAATTAAATTTTTAAATCTAGTTATTATTTTTGATAATTAGCGCCCAATTTCGTAGATATATTCTATTAGTATAGCAACAGTATTTTTACGTACAAAATAATTTGTTTGGTAATTAGAATTAAGGGGCGCGTAAAGGGGTTAAACGGAAGTGGGAACACCCACTACTAGTTCTTGTAATTTCGCTTGCAGGCCCACCCGTGGATGTGGGAGTCACAATGTACGTGCTGAGTATCAGCTCGCTGTCCGAGGTCCAAATGGTTAGAGTCACTAATTTCTATATCGACTTATATTTAAATGTTTTGTTATTTTAATTAATGTAGACTTAGACCCGTCCCCGTGCAGACTGCAATTCTCGATCAGCCAGTTTCAATAGCATATTCTAAAGGATTGCTCAAAATGATGCGTCCGAGGTGGAGACCGCGCTTTAACGCAACCCATGTAATAAAATGATGCCATTCTTATACGAACGACCTCATTATTTATATAGGCTGCTATAGAACACTACCGCAATCGCTACCACGGCCGCATTGATTTCCGGAATCTTTATCTACCCAAATCCATAATTACACTGTGTACTTTGAGATTTTCTATCGGTGTATACACGTCTTTTATCAGATACACCGATATGATTTTCGATGAGTACACTCTAGTGTGGGTAGATGAATAGGCTAGTGCAGCTATTATTTTGTTTAATGCTCTGCTAGATATGATGGAGTTCATGATTATGCTTGTTAGATTATTTCAGTAAGCTTCTAGGGCGCTGCATGTTATTAATAGTTTTCATCGATAAATAATTTTGAAGGTTAATTAAATTATTATGCTCTGTTTATGGTAAGTTATTTTCATTTAAAAGAAGAATAACTGACGCTATGTCGACTTGTGGGATGGAATACAACTTAACTAGGTGAATTCAGCTGATTTTTAGTTACTGAATAGTTATAAGAAGTAGTAATGTCACAGCAATAGAGTTATTTTTACTGAAAGTTTTTTTAGGGTGAGGTGCTTATTTAGTTTAGTTACTTTACTAAAAAAGAGAAAAAAATCTAAGGACGACACTATCTATATCTGACAAGCCAATGTAAGGATTTTGTTAAATACTTGTAAAAATAGTAAACATATTATGATCATTTCATCTAAAAAATGTTGAAGGTTTTCTAATTTTCGTAGATGTAAATTTTCTTGTTCTAAATAGATCGCCCCTATTTTTTGTTTCGTATTCCGTTAGAAAATAGAATATAATTGTTTCTTTGTTTAACCTCTGTTAAAATGGATAATTTATTAGAATTATTTAAAAAAAATGAACATTTTGGGTATTAAAATTATATTAATTTTTGGCAAAAGTTTGTACAAAATTTAAAATTACACTAAATAACTTTTTATGCAACCACTTATGAAATGCCTTATTTTATGTAACGAGTGAATATTTACGATGCTCCGCAATATGAGCGAGTTACATAAAACGGCATTTCGTAACGTTTTACATACAATATTTTTAAATTTTGACTAGATTATTTATAAAATTGTGACAGGCAACCAATATTACTTCCTTGTGTTGTCATTTGCATATGCATAACATAAATCATTTTATTGACAAATAGAAAAATATATTAATTTATTCTCAACGACTTGCAGTGTTTTTATATTGTTAAAATTTTTTAGTTTTTAAAAAGTGGGTTATTTTGTCGTGTATTGTCTTAAAATATTTTTTCTAATTTTGACATATAAAGAGACATGTTTTGTGCAAGTGTCAAAATAATCTAACCAGTTTCACAGTTTCGAAAAATTCATTATATCACCAGTTGCGAAAAGAAAATAAATAAAAACTTGTCAATAAAAGAATAAAGTTAATCATATGCAACTAACAATACAAGAAAGTAGTAATATTGGTTGCCTACATGCCAGAACATTTTACCGAAATACAATTATATAAATTATCTAGTCAAAATTAGAAAAAATATTGTATGTAGTACGTTACGAAATGCAGTTTCAAGTAACTCGCTTATGTTTCGGAACCCCGCTCTGCTCGTCCTGCAAATATTCACTCGTTACTTAAAATAAGGCATTTCGTAACTGGTTTCATAAATAGCTATTTTGCAGATTATGAATGGAAAATAAGGACCAAAACAACATTATTGCTAGGCTGTAAGTTTATCTAAATTCTATTTTGAAACCAAAAAAGGTTTATTTTTATTTGTTTTTTTTTGCTACTGCTGACATATTAAATTTTTTGAAACCAGTTTTAAAATTTTCAACATTATGCAACTGGTTGCGTAAAGTAAATCATTTTGACACTTTACCCTGGTCAATTTAGACATAAAAATAGTGATGAAATAACAAAAATTCTGACACAGTTAAATTCTGGTAGCCATCGGGTGTACCAGTAGAAATAAAGTGCCAAAAGTCTCCATTGATCCCGTGGGTGCTAAAAAAGTTATTTAACATCAAAGTCAAAATTTTCGGTTTTTTTTAGATTTTTCTCGAAAACGGTTTTATTAAAAATATAGCCTAGACAGAAGTCTGAGCTATATTTTTGATAAAACTTACCGTTCAAGAAAAATCTAAAAAAACCGAAAATTTTGACTTTGACCTTGAATAACTATTTTAACATTCATGGGATCAATGGGGACTTTTGGCACTTTATTTCTACTGGTGTACCCAAGGTCTCTACGAAAATATACCTATATCGGAATTTGTGTTATTTGAAGTGTCTTTATTGATCGGACTTGCTGCGATTACAAACAATGTCACTTTATATGTCAAAATAAGAAAAAGATTTTATACGATATTTTTTATTATATCATCATGTTCTACGGCCAAACATAACTAAAATCAGTTTTTAACTAATTTTAGACGCAAAATATGTTATGTAATTTTTTTAGAAAATAATTTTTATTTGGAAAATTACCAATTTTAGCTTTACACTAATTATACACCATGTCCCACGCATTACAACTTTATAAAGAATAAATTAATTTGTATTTTCGCCAATATCTGGTAATGAACAATCGAATATATGTTCTCTTAAATTAAACTAAAATGAACTATGTGCGCCTTCCGGTTATACCGGAAGTGACCACTAACTTCGTTATTTTTAATGGAATAGCCTATATTTTGTTTTAAATTTGATATTCTGCATAAAATTATGTAAACAATGATCCGCATTTGCCTATTCTAATTCTAGCGAATTTGACGTTATTCAATTTTTTCTAAATTTTTAGTCGCCGATAGACATTTTCAAGTCGTCTATCTCAGGTACTATTTCTATTTGATACTTGAAATTTTAGCCAGAGGTAGTACAGTCTGTTCGCTATACTTACGCAGGTTTCAGAATAACAAAATTATGCAGATTAATCATTGACAACCAGTTCCAACAAGCCTCTTTCCAAGAAATTAGGTAAAATTGCCCTAATGGTCAGATTTAAATTAAAATAACATTAGGGTAGGTACTAAATTTGTTACAAATATTGCAGTTGAATTGATTCTTTGCAAGTGTTGACATTGGATGTATATTGTAAATTTAGTGGAAATTTTAAAAATGCCTAGACGTGTGTTAGATGTAGATAGTCCAATTTGTAGGATGAAAAATAAAATGGCGGTCCTTTAAAATCGGTAATGTCTGTAAAACAACGCGTATGCGATGCTCTAGGAATTAGTGAAACCAAATTAAGAGAAGTATTACAAAATCACAATAGTGAACTGTCGAAAGAAGATCACCGCAAAACTCGCCCATCATTGAAAACAAAAGATATTCCAGATTGAAAGAAATTTGAAATTCGTTATACCATTTATCGAATGAGGGCCAACAAGGAACATGTGACCTTAAATACAATTCTCTCGGAATAGATAGAAAATTTGACGACATTGGCAGAACAAGTCTATGGCAAGTGATACATAACTTGGGTTTCAAATTTCCAAAGGAGGATAACACAAAGGCCCTTTGTGAACGAAGTTCTGTCGTGCACAAGAGAATTTACTTTCTGAGAAAATATTCTAAATTTAAAGAAGAAGGGGCGAATTTTATATATTTAGACGAAACCTGGATATTTTATAGGGGTGTAACCAAGAGAATATGGCAAGATGATAACGTCTATCAAACATACCGATGGAGAAGGGAAGCGACACATAATTTTACATGCAGGAGAGAAATCGGGTTTTATAGAAGGTGCAGATTTAATATTTTCATCTAAATCAAAATCCAGTGACTATCACGATAATATGAACACAGAAATGTTTGTTAAATGATTGCATGAAAAACTTCTCCCAGGTTTAAGTGAGCCCACCGTAATTATTTAAGGCAATGCACCTTACCATTTTGAAGTATTAAACAAAAGTCCAACGAATTCTTGGACTGTTGGTAAAATTATATAATGGTTATAGTGACGACGCAGTTGGGGAAACTTGGCGAAAAGCACTTTCAATTGCAACTCCAGAAGTGTGGCGGAACTGTATATCCAAGTGCAAGAAACTAATAGAAGATTGGTAAACTCGTGAAAATAAAATAAACGAAATAAGTCCAATCATAATAACAATTAATGGTGATGACTGTGATGATGATGACGATTATGATATTTTGGATGATAATGACTGATTTTCATTTTTGTTGGCAAGTTTCATTTTTTTATTTTTCATTTGAAATTCTCTACATGGAACAAATTTTTATGTTAGAAAATATTTTATTTGAGCTAAATAACCCTCTTATTATACATAGACCATATTTTCCGTGTGAAGTGTAATATAAAATTATTATTAGGTTTATAATAGCCACATTAGACTAGATTATTATTTAATTAAAAAGTTGTACATTATTTTTCATTTCATTTAACCAGTTGATATTTCCCCAAAGAATAGGTCAAACTTTCGGGTACTTACCTAGAAATACTCATAAAATTTTTAATCCGAAACCCGCGTTAGTATAGCGAACAGACTGTAGATGGGATTTAGTTTTAAGAAATATTTATTTGTACATTGTTTGTTGTACGGGGTATTTTAAAAATGAAATAATATAAAAAACTTTTTTATTTTAAACGGAACACACTTTATGTTTTTCACGTTTTAGATTCAGCATGAAATTCTGTAAACTATGACACCCCATTTATTTAATTTTGTTCGAAAATTTGTTGTATTGACATTCGACTATTTAAATTATCGAGAGCCATTCTAATGGAGGCGTGAGGATACGGTGAAATACCCTAATACGTTAATTACATTAACTTTTTCTACTCGCACTTAATGCTGACGATTTCTTCCCGGGTTTTATTTAAAATTATTCAAAAAGTTAGCTTCGATTCTATCAAATTTCTGTCTGTTTATTGGTGGTAAATGAGGGTATCGTTCATTAAACGTAGGTACAGCAGGTTCTACTTTTGATTCGATTACATTCCACATGAATGTAAAATAAAATCAGAATATCCTGGTTGGTATATTCTTCAATTATCTGCATATTTTAAATGCAAAAAACACACAACTTAAATTAATAAAAATTTAACAATTCAATTTGTTGACAGATTGTCATTTAGTACATTTCCACGGCATACTGAGATAAAAAACCATAATATTATGTAGATGCGTAAAATGTTAATTTCAATTTTTTTAAAATTGGTGAGAGATATTTATCGGGAATTTAATGCTAACATGGGTAGATTCAGAATAATTTTCTGAACAAATATTAAAATTAAAATAAAAAAGTTTTTCGTGTTTAAAATATTTTATTTTTAAAAATAATTTCCAATCACCCCGTACAACAAACGATGTACAATATTTTTAGAAAGTACATTCGATCTACTACTTCTGGCTAAAATTTCAAGTATCTCCTAGAAATACTACCTGAGATAGACAAATTTAAGAAAATTGAATAACGTTAAATCCGCTAGAATTCAAATAGGCAAAGAGGATGTTATTATGTACAGAATTTTATGCTAATTTAAAATTAAAATAAAATAACGAAGTTAGTGGTCACTTCCAGTATAACTAGAAGTTGCACATATTTCATTTTAATTTAAAAGAGCATATTCGATTGTGTCTACCCAAAAATCGGCGAAAATACAAATTAATTCATTCTCCACTTACATGGGACACGGTGTATAAAGTGACTCTGAAAATAGGGTCTCCTATTTAAAATACGAAATTTTACATCTACTCCTGGTATAAGCGAAACTGGCAGAGATGTCATAACCTGTATACAATTCTTTCGAATGTATAACAAAATTCATCGCTTGGTAAATATATAGGGTGTCAGAAAAAGTTATTTACAAAAACATACCACATATTCTTTAGACTAAAATAAGCCGATTTAAGTAAACTTATCTCTACAATGTTGCTTAATTTGCCGCTAGACGGCGCTGAAGTTACAACTTTTAATTAGTTTCTCCATTATAAATTTTAAATGGCTTCATGTGAAAAAAAAAGTATAAAAATTATGACTAAAATTAGTCCATAGTCGTTAAACTTAATTTTTTCAAAAATTACATATTTTACATTTCTACGCCAATGGAGAAAAAGGGGTTTATTACAAAAAATACTCTTGGTACTCTCATTGTTTCTGCGAAATTTATGTTTTAGTAAAAACTTTGAGAGTAAATGAGCCTTATCGAGAGTATCTTTTATGTAGTAAATGAGTTACGCAATCCATATATTATACTCAAACCTTTTTTTCCATTGGCGTAGTTTGCTTAAATCTGTTTAATTTAGTCTAAGGAGTATGTGTTATGTTTTTGTAAAAACCTAATCTATATATTTTAAATTAAATCATAAAGAAGATTGAGAAGCTAGTAATAAGAGGAAAGACTAAATTTAAATATATTCAAAATTTGATTCTAATGATCTAATATTTACAAAATAATAAATTGTTTTTGATACATTATTTTGAAAACAAAAAACAAAACATTTTTGGTTAAAGAATCTGAATTAAATAATATTGCCAAAGGCAGTATTGTTATATTTTTATCAATAATATTAAAAAATAACGAGTGTCCAGGTTATGTTTCAAGTTTAAGTTTTTCAAAATTTCGACTTCGTAAATTGCAATTTATTGATTTATTAATTAGTTTAATAAAAGAAATGCGGCACTGCGTTAAAGGAAATTTGAGAATACTATTTACGTCTGATATTTTAAATTCATTTATAATGACAAACCTACGAGTGTTTTTTAACAAATTGTAATTAGGTTTTTACTAAAAGTTTGATTTAACTATGCATGAGATACAAAACTTTTCCAAAATTATTTGTCGTTTAAAATTTATTCAAATAGTATGTTTTCTCCTTATTATGAATAGGGTATTTCTGAAACCAATGCGATTGCGGTTGTAGTCGCGATTCTGATTGCGGTTGTGATTGCGATTGCGGTGGCCGCCTCTGTCTGATAATTTGAATTGGAAAACCGTTTATATATAAGTGCCCCAATTGTTTTTTATTAAAAAGTTTGCGATTGACCGCTGCATCAATCTCGACTGCTACCACTACCGCAACCGCGACCTGGATCGCAAAGGTTTCCGAAATCCTTAATCCTTGGGCAGTGTCCTGTAATAAAGGAGACATTGAACAAAAAAATGGCCTTAATAAAAATCAGGCTTTTCATAGTGGCCAACTAGGCTCTAAATCGTGAATTGCAGTCCCGGCCGCGAGCGAACTCGTACCAATATCGTTCGCAGCTCGGCGGCAGGCCAAGGGCACGAGTTTGATTTGGTTTTCATTTGTTTGGGCGCGCGCAACTCAGGAAAAGTTTGCTTGCCGTTACAGGCCCGCCTGTGGATGTCGGAGTCACCATGTATGTGCTGAGTATCAGCTCCGTCTCGGAAGTTCTCATGGTATTTACATTCTTCTCTATTCTAGATACTTCAATTTTTAAACCGCAAATACCGCCGTTTCTTACATTTCTTTTGCTATACAAGATTTTCTTCCATAACAAAAAGCATAGAAATTTCAGTATTTGGTAAGGTTGTTTTTAGGATAGTCAATTAGTTCGTTATTCAGAATGTACTGACAACAAAAATTATTTGGATTATTTTGAATCTAATCAAATGAATTTAAAATTTTTATTAAAATGGCCTAACCAAGATGTGGATAATAATAATATTATTGGAATATAAATATAACTGAATCTATTTTATATTAGTTATTATATTAAAATAATGTTATTTATTTATATTATGTTTAAGGAATACAAATTGAGAATATCCATTTTGTTATCGAGTAATCTATATTTTTTAATCTTAATATTGTATATTTTAAAATGAACTTCTTTAAAAAATAAAAATTATTCTAATCATAATGTTTAAAAAAAATTACTTTAAAATTGGATATATTTTTTTTATTTAAAAAAAAATATATCTACTGGGTGGGCCACCGGTAACGCCTCGAACTGTAGAGCTAAAACTTTAACAGTAAAGGCATTAAGGCATTACATTAAAAATAATTTCAACTATACAGATTTTTCCAAGAAAGTGATTCATATCATATGTAGTTAGGTTTTTTTTTTTAAAGAAACACCATGTATTTTATTTTATATTTGAATTTCCATCGCTTGTCTCATTATAACAATACCAAATAGTTTATGATTATACAGGGTATTTCATACGTTATAACCAGTTTTATATGAAAATCGTATTGTTTTCAATGACCTGTATATTGCAAAGAAAACAAATGAAAACCAAAAAGATTTTCGAAATTAGTCAAAATTATTTCCGATGTCCTTTTTTTTTAATTAGAAACACATCTGTATAGGGTGAGTCAAAACTAAAATACATCAGTTTTTTACAGTATTTTATATCACATTTAAAAATATCTGAATTAAAGTTAATAATTTTGAGCGATTTTTAAATTTAAATAAGAAAAAAATAATTTACAATCTTAATTATAACTGGTTACTGATTAATGGGAAATAGACTGTTAAATGAAAATTAGAATTTAACCAGCTATAATTTATTATCGACTAATTACATTTTTGACAATATCTAATACGACTTATACATTCAGCAAAAAAATAAATAAAAATACCAACCGAAAACTTCATATAATACCTACTTTATTCTAAGTTTATTAAGTTTTATTTTGATAGATTTTATTTAAGTAGAAAAAATTATCTGAGTAGCCCGTAATAATTATGGAGATATAAGGCGGTTTTTAATTTTAAGTCACATTTTAAGCAGTATTTAAGAAAAACTCGAAATACTTCTTTTATTCACCACAAAAGGTCATATTAAAAAAACTGATTAGTGATTTCCAAAAATAAATATTGCTACTCACGTCAGTTATAACAAATCATCAGATTGGAGTTTTAAATTCAAATTAAAAATATAATAAATAGAATAAGGTAGGTATTATAGAGCATTCAATATAAAAACCGATACACGTCATCAATCAATTGTGAAGTCATAGCCTTGCAGTGCTGCCAATCTTCAAAATAGTCTAAGAATAGAGGAATTTTTAAAACTATGAGGTTATGTTTTTTGGCTATGTTACTAGGAACAGTTAATTTTAAATGTATAATGAATTCTATATAAAAGCCAATGAAGGTCATTGATAATGTTTAAATTGGTTTTAGCAAAACACTGAATTTAATAGTAATAAATTTTGCACATGAGGTTTAAAATGACAAAAAAAGGTTAGGTTAAGGATGAAAAAACAAACAAATTTTATTTAGGCTTGATTTAATTTACAATAAAAAATAATTATGTTCTGTTAGTTTATAAACATCCATATTTAAAAGAAGTAACAATAATTAGAACAGTTAGGTAATAAAATTAACAACACATGACATTTTAAAACTTAAATAATATTTAAGCTAAAATCAGTCAGAATAATCAGAACTAAAATCAGAAACATCTCTATTTGGTGTTATAACAATGGGAGCAATTTCCAATCGGTCCAGTATATGCTCTCTTTCACACTATTTAAAAATCGCTTTTTCAGTGTGTCTTTCACTGTTTGCCTACATTTGTGGGGTAATGGTTCGGAGTGCTTCAGACCACATGTCTATACAATCTCTTTGTGTCTTTCCATCCCGACCAATGTGCCTGTTACAATATTGTTTTGAAATACCCCAAATCAGTTCTATTGGATTAAAAATACAATGGTAAGGAGGAAGACGTTACACTTATGTCCATACTGTTCAGCCCGCATATCAGCTACATATATTTTTGGTGGTTTATTACTAAAAAAATAAAATCTTTTAAAAAATACAGAAAAAGTAGATTTCCATTACTCACCGTCTAACAATGTTCAAAAGTTCAGCCTTAAACATGGTGACTGAATAAGGTATGTTCTGATTCATCAACCACTCTTGAATTTGAACCTTAGTCGAATTACTATTCGGTGTTTTGTATGCCAATGTGCTATGGTATGAAGCATTGTCCATTACAATTAAAGATGGTTCATGCAGTCTTCGAAGCAATTGTTCTTCGAACCATTTTAAAAAATGTTCATTATTCATCTCACCGTGATAATCATAATCATTGCTTTTTGAAGCAAATATGGCCTCGGCACCATCAATAAATCCATTTTCATTTCCAGCATGGAGAATTATATATCTATAAAAAAAGATTAATATACAGTTAACATGTATATATTCATTAGTTTTTTTTAATTAGCCTTTTACTATCAACTTTTGTTTTTTTTATTGCTGTCTTGCCAAGAACGGTTTATGGTGCCATTTTGGAAAATCCAAGTCTCATCAATAAAAAAAAAACTGGTACAAATTTGCTTCCGTTTCTTTGGTAGGTATATTTTCTTAAAAATTCTGCCCGTTTCACGGCAATATCTGGAAGTTCCATAAGACCTCGCCTTGGTTCATCTTTCTGTCATTTGAAACCTATTTCTAATAATAAGGTATGCAATAATGTGCGACGTCCATTGAACAACTCCTTCTCATTAAGTTTCACCAACAAAGAATCTAAACTTACATGCTCCTTTAAAATCATACATTAATTTGTAATTGTTTAATAATAATTTATATATACATACACTTACTAGACTCGTACATGCTATAAATAACATCTCGAATAGCACTGGTATTCAGAATTCTTGTGTTGGTAACTTTCTTTTGCCTAGAACGCTTTTTTGGGGGTGACTTTAGAACTTCACTGTTATTTACAGCTTGTGAAATAGAACTAACAGTAGAAAAATTAAGATTAAGTGCTTCTGCGACAAGCTGAAACAAAATAGTTATATTATTTTGACGGTGATACATTATTAATCAACTCACTTCTCTTACAGCTGTTAAAGGTAACAAAGGCCCATTATTATCACGTTCTTTCTCAAAATAATTTATAAGAGAAGCCACTAGTTCCTTGCAGCGACTATTTAATTGTTTTGGCATTAGTCAATGAAAAAATACACAATAAACGAACACCACTATTAAATTCCTAATAAATTTATTCTGAAAAGTTTGTTAATAATTTAATCTAAAATACATATAATTTGTTGAAAAGAAATCGATCGATGTAAAATAATTCAAAACAAATAACAATTGACAACAATGTATGAAAATTGAAAGCTGACACATTTGATGCCAACTTTTATTATGAAATTCACTAGAAAGTATTCCGTTAATAATCTGCCTACAGTACATTTATTACTGTGATATGATAAAAAATACATTTTTAATATGCAATTTTATAAAAACGATTTCCATGCGTCTAAATTTATTCATTTATTTGCCAAATAAAGTTTCATTATTTTTTTTAGTGTGTGTGGTACCAATAACTGTCACTGACGTCATCTCTGACGTGCATCGGTTTTTATATTGAATGCTCTATATAAAGGAGTGAGTCTAGAATTGGTAGCTATTGGTATTTATTTTTAACTAAATGTTGGTCCTATTTAAAACTGTAAAAAACTTTTTTAGTCGATTATAAATTACAGCTGGTTAAATTCTAATCGCTAATTAAGAAATAGTATATTTCTTGTTAACCAATTATATTTTTTTGTCATTTAAATTTAAAAATCTTCCAAAATTATTAACTTTAGGTATAGGGAATGCTTAACTCGAAAAATATTTTATTTAAGATACTATAAAATGGAGATATAAAATACAGGTTGGTCAATTTAAAAAAAATGAAAAAATGATATATTTGTGTTTTAACTCAGCATGTACAGATTTGTTTCAAACTAAAATATGTTTTTTACCGCAAAAAAATTATTTTCAATTATTTCTTCTGCACTATACAGTCATTGAAATCAATAGGATTTTCATATAAAACTGGTTGTAGCGTGTGAAATACGCTGTATTCTATTTGGTGTTGGTATGATAGGAAAAGCGAGGGCAATTCAAATATAAAATAAAAAAAGGGTGTTTCAATGGATCACTTTCTTGGAGAACCTTGTAAAATTGAAATGATTTTTAAATTGTTGTATTTTCGGATATACATGTTACTGTAAAAACAGATTTAAAAAAAATTAAATAGTATTTGCTCCACAGACCGAGACGTTATTGTTGGCCCACCCTGTATATCTATATATAAAGATATTATAAAATGTTATTAGAAATTGAGGAATATTATAGCAAAATTGTACTTTTGGATTCTTCAATTATTGATTGAGCATTTAAATAAGTCAAGTAAACATTTGGGATTTTTGATAGATTTGATGTATATCTGATTTACCTCTAACGTATATCTGGTGTATATCTGATAAGTATCTTTTTGTAATTTAGTGTTTACTGTTTGCCTGTAAAGGACTGTATTATTAAAATGGATTTATAAGAATCTCAATTGGTCGACAGCAAAAACAAAACAAAAATATTACGAATTTTTAAAAAATTGCGCTCAAATTTGTATACTTAAAAATATGAGTAATTCGAGATAAAATATTCAAGTAATATGTTTAAAAAAATAAATTGCAATAAAATATTCAATATCTAGAACGTGAATTATTTCACAAACATTTAATAAATTATTTGTTTTTCATATTGTCCCACAATTAAATTAAATAAATACAATAAATAATTCCTGTAAAATAAAAAAAAATTGAAAATTTGTAATACCAAAGGACTTTAGATGCTTTAGAATTATAAATATTTATGAGCCCAAAAATCAGTACTCGTGGGATAATGAAAATAACTATGATTTTCTGAAAAAGATCACAATATTCAATATTATTTGAAGAGAAGCATCCACTATAAAGAAGCATAAAATATTAGATATATATTGCAGTAATTAAGGCTGGCATATTATATAGAAAATATTTTTTAAATTAACTCTTAAAATTTTAATGTTTTTTAAAACAATTGAAAAATACCGATGTCATTATTGTATCAGTACTGTCGTTCTGCATACTTTTTTTATTGTTAAATTTGACTATAAATACCAAAAACAAATTTTAAGAAATTCTTTGGCTCTCCTAGAATGTAAGTACTTAATAAAATATTAGGACAGAACAAATTATCATAATTATTTATCGATGAAACTAATTTATTAAGTTATGATGGAAATTCTTGTATTAAAATGGAAATTATATTTGTATTGATCTCCATAGAATTCACTATTATGTATAAAATTTAAATATTTTATTCAAGGCTTCTTGGTGTATTCTCGAGTTATCAATTCAAACATATAATGAAACGGTTTGGTAATATCCGTATTGTTCAAATGTTTTTAACCTATCAAATACTCGTTAATCGAATGATATTTGTATACAATAATTGTAAAAGGCATATCACAGAAATAATCTACTTTTATCTAGATGTCAATAACGTTTTTATACTTTTTAAATTCATTAAACTAGAATATTGGAAATATCATTTGATTATTCTACAATAGTAGGTTATAAAGATATGGTCAAATGGATTTTGAGTAAAAATTGATCGCATCACTATGTACGATGTGTGTTGCAACCCACCAATGCAGTGTCGGTCTTGTGAACTTGATTGAGTGTTAATATTAAATTTATTAACAAAAAATTGCTATGATGATATTACCAGAAATTATCTTGTTCTCTTCTTAAACTACCTCCACTGCGGAGCTCCTAAAATACATTTTACAGTTAGATGTAATCAGGTGTATATAAATTTCCATAACTTTTATCATTAGATACAACATTGTGACTTGTAAAATAGGATAAATCATAATTATATTTAAACAAAAACAATACAAATAAAACAAAAATTAAAGGTATTGTGTCGTAAAATAAACATGCATTCTACTTTTCAAACTACTATCGTTAAACAAACATTGATATTTTATACATAAGGCGACTGGTCAGATACACATTTTGCTGTCATCGGTGTTTTTTTTTTATTCTAAAAATTTACCTTTATGAAGATTTAAACCTGTACAACGAATCTTCAAACTTCCAATTTGAATGCTGTTGGAAGCCTTTTGCTAAAATGCATGCACTGTATATAGTACTTCGTGGCTAAATGTATAAAATATCGAAATAATAAATTAGAATTAAACTTATACAATCTTTGTTTTATATTAAATAACAAAATTTAACACAATAACATTAAACATTGTTTCAGTAATTTTCAAATTAATTTGTTTGTTTTTTTTTTATTGTTTAATTTCTTAATATTATATTTTTTGTTTTATTACTATTCAAAACTTATCGTACAAGCTTGAATTATTACAAAATAAACTACAGGTCAAAAATTTAAAAACTTACAAAGAAATTTAAATTTTAATAAAAACAATATTTAATTCAAATAAACATTTAAATAGGGATTTAGTTATAAAGTATAGGATATTACTTAGCATTTACTAATACCTTCTTTAAAGCAGAAAATAAGTACTTTTGAAGAATATGTGGTAACTTTCACATCACCCTCGCGTACGTAATATTTTCAATATAAATTTGACAGTGACATAAGTACATAATATAGCATCTTGACGATACTCATTACATTAGATATTTTGTTAATTTGAACTGAATAATAAATCATCAGATGATATGAATATTTAATCAAATTAGTAGTGTTTGATTATGAGTTACTAATAATCAAGTAGCAGCATATGGATTTTATACGATACATTGTAAGGTAAATGCACTAGTAGTTGACATTATAATAGAGGAAAAAAGGTTTTTTGTCATTTTTTTCCTTTCAGCATTAAAAACTCTACAAGGATATTGTAGAATATTATCGAAGTTACTCTGTTAAAGGTAGCTGTACACCTCAGTGAACCATTTATCAATTGATTCTTTTTTTACAGTGGCTCTGGTTGATGTAAGGTTTTGTGCAACTCTATTGCTTATCTCAGGATACCTTTTTTAAAACTGGCAGCCATGTTCTTCCAGGTTTATTTTCTTTGAATGGGTTTGGTTGCATTAATTCAGTCACGACCACCTAAAAGCAAATTAACTTTAATTTGTTGGCTGTGATTAAAATTTAGGACGACATGATATCTGAATACTGGTCATGAGTTGGAAATCCCTTTTTCCCTACGTCTACGATCCATTTTACAAGTATTCTGTCTTGTTCCGGTAACATGTACGGCTGGGGACCCATTTTCCTTTTTCGTGGTGTTATGCCTCTTGATTTATAAAATAAGGTCAGTCGGAATATTGTATTTTTTTAGCTGTTGTGGAAACTGCTTGTCCCCGTAGAACTTCTTTAATCGCCTTCTCCATACCCTCTTCACTGTACCTGAACATATTTGTCCCTTTATAGGTCACATACTTAATCTAAATTTTCATGTTTCAGTAGATGACTTTCTAAAATTCTAGTAAATGACATTGATGTTAACTACTAGATCCAATTAACCTAGAGCAGTATTACTCATATTGATGGAGGATATGATTTTTTTTAAATAATGAAAAATGCAATAAAAACAGTATTAAAATCAAAAGCCTATATTTAAAACTAGTAGTTGACATCAATGTCAATTACTAGAAAACTTAGTTCCCATGTATCAGTGTTTGACACCAAGCTTATTCCTCATTTGGAGGTTAGAATTCGTTTTTTTTTAAATACATTTATTTCTCCTATATCTGCACATCAAAATGGTACAAATACAATAACAAGCATTCAAAGTTTAATTTAGAAAAAAAAAATTTATAAACTTACCTTCTTATCACTTATATTAAGTAAATTCACGACACATGAACTGGACGCGACAATGCGATACTAAAATTAGCACCAAACTGCCGTTGTGAACCAGAATTATACCAAAATTGGATAGTCGCCCCACAAATGTCAACTACTAACACGTTGTCAAGTACTATTGTAATTTTAGTAATTTTAATTTAGTAACATTATTAGTGTCTGCTTCATTATCATTATACTAGTCACTGTTCAATTTTTTTATCTAAATATTCATGCTTAATCTTAATACATTTATTTTCTTTAACAAGTGAACAACTATTTTCCAGAACTATTTCCTACTGTTTATCATATTTTGCGAGCTCCAGAAATATAATATTACCTTTCTACGAAGCTACTATTAAGCACTCAAAATACGGAATAAAATGTCAAGTTTACCTTTCCGTGGCATCCTGTAGTTCAGTTCAGAAACATGAAAAATAAAATCCCTAACCAAAGCAGAAACTATGCGATGAGATAGTGACATCACTGTCGACATTTATGTAAATGTAATGTCAATTACCTTCAAGAATATTTCCGCCTATCTTCTTCCACAGGTTAACTTTGTCAATTCAAACCAGCTGCGGGAATTGAAATAGGTTAGATCCAGGGACGGAACTGTATTTTTCCATTTGTGTCTTCATCCATCATCAATGGTTCTGTAAAAATAATAAAGGCGCAAATTTGACATATCAATTGATTATAGAACATGGATCAAAATATTAATCATTTATTATAAGAGAAAAATGAATATATTTTATTTCTGATGTAAAGGAAATTAACAGCTTTCTACATTTTGGTATAAAGCAAATTGAACTTACTCTATTGGGACTTTTTCTTATTTCTTTTCTCATTTATATTTTGCTCTAATTCTTCAAGTCTAGCGTTTTTTATTAACTGTAAGTTTTATACCTTCAATCCGCATTCTTTGCTTTCTTTTCTCTGCATTTTTTTGCTATTCTTTTCTACTATCTTCACTATGTAATCATACCATTTTAGTCTATTACGTTTTCTATTTTGCTGTTTGGTCTTTAGCTTTTGTTTGCAGTTTTTGTTAAAACAAGTTAGTTTGGTGATCCTTTTTGCATGGTCTTGGGACTTTCCTACTTTGAATAATTTTTCTGACTTCATGGTATAATTTCCAAATTTGGGAACCAAACTTCAATATTATAGAAATTTCTACTTGCTTAGAGGGGATCCGAATTTTTTTTAGGATTTAACAGAAGAAGACTCCTCCAATGTATAGCTTATTACCTCTTCTATTTATATAGTTATATAGTGTATCTTCATATTTCTACAATCAACGTTTTTCTGATTGATGCGACAGTTGGAACAAATATGGTTCTTGATAGTAGTTTAAAATATATTTGGAAATATATTCACAATGAGTCCGTAGTTTTACTTCCATTATAATCTTGATTCTTATCCACCAGTTTGCTTATTGATTTCTAATGTTATTGACTCCCGACGGATTAAAAATTGGCATTAATATAGCTTCGTGTACTGGGAGAGGTTATTATGAAACATAGTTTTGTTCTCTGTTAGTGGATTTAATCTCAGTCTGACTTAATGTCCCCTTACTTACCAGATTTTCTTTTTTACACTACTGAAAATCTGTTGGGATAGTAAAAAGTGTAGCAACCTGGGTAATAAAGAAAAGGTTGATGAAACAGCAAGCTGCAGAGTTGCTACGGAGCTCTAAAGTTACCCTAACAACACTGCAGCAAACAGATACTTGACTATGAAGATAAAAATAAGCCTTATAGGCATTCTGGCTGATCATTTTCAATTACAGAAGCACTTCCATAACATGAGTCTGTCACACTCTGTCACAATCTTTAACTATACCGAACAATTCTGTTGAAAGTGTTCGTATAATTACAAACGATAACAAACAAAAATACTAATTGATGATAATAACAAATACAATAGTGTATATTGTGCGTCAATAGTTAAAATTATAGGGATAAAATTTACTCGTAAGGGAGTGAATTATAGGGAGAGAATTATTATTATGAATGTAGTAGATGCCGAACTAAAAATGTAGTTTCAGGTTGGGCTCTACGAGTTAACGATACCTGACAGTGGTGTCTTGAAATGCCAGCTATCATAGTTTGGACACTTGGTGTAGTCTTATAACGCTATAATTAGTCGAGAGCCATCTTCCGATTGCCAAAAAAGACAAATCAAGAGACAACTATGTTAGGTTAGGTTAAAAGTGAATGGTATAATCTCATTGCCTTCCACTGCGATCCAGATGGATATGTTATGGATCATGTCCACAGTACAGTTTACCCTACAAGTAACAACTTTTGATCAAGCTCCTTATTGAGTAGGGTAAGACTTCTTTACTTCTTCTGGAATCTAGTTCTTTTCAAAGCGAAGCAGCCATATGTAATGTGCTCTGCAGATTTTTCTTCCTCGCTGCAGAGTAGACAGTTCGACATTTGTTGCAGAATTATTATTCTCATATCGTTATCTAGGCAACAATATCCTGTCATCAATTCCATGAGAATGCGTAGAAATAAGTTAGCCATGAATAATCTCTCCAGTTCATGAGTGTTATACCTTCGGTCCATTTTGGGATAATTTCTTTGATATTGCTTCTTAGCGGTTCTGGTCCTATGGACTTAGATTTGAATCCTTTTTAAAAGTACTTCATTGCTCACCACACCAGTGCGTCTCGAAACCCAGATCAAAGTAAATAGGTACCGCGGAACTCTTATAATTGCGTTACTATGCGCCATACCATTGTGTTGTTTTGAAGAGCCTAAAATATTTAAGGAAGACCTTAAAAACAGCTTTGTTTAAATTATATTGTCTGTTGATGTTAAGAAGTAGCTTATGAATTTGTCTCATTTTTAAACATTAAAAATCGGATCTAATATTAAAATTAACAATTTGGATTCGAAGAGGTCCTGGTGGCCGAGTTGGCAAGGCAGCGTGCATAAAACTCAAATTTGGAGGATTATAATCTTCTCCCGAGACATTACTTTTTATTTTTTTTTACTTTAGGTGTTGAAAAATAATTTATTATTTTATAGGGGTATTTTAAAAAATGATTTGGGAAATGTCCAAAGAACTAATATATACTTTTTTAAAACTTTATACCGATCTGTGTACATTTTATATAATTTTTGTCATACCAATAAGGGCGTATCTCAAACTTTGCACATTTTGCTGCTTAGCAGCTTTAAGACTCTATTTCATTATTTTCTCGCATGCCGCCCCTGACATTGTCCGCCGCGAAGTGGAAACTTTAAGTGTAAATGATCGATATGGAGAATTTCCATTATATTTTCGATAACTCTGCGTTGAGCGCTAGCCATTCGGGTACGACTATACTGATTGCCGTCAACTCTCTTGAGATTTTTATTTTTTATTTGATCAGAGACTGATACGATTTTATGGGAAATCATTTTAGTGTTATGGCTAAGTGACTGACTCTATTTCTGTTCGTGAAGGTTTTCGACTTCAACCTTGATGGTGGTAATAAGAACGACAAAGGGTGTCCGTAAACTTATTGTCTGTAATTTTTTATAAAGGTTTTTCAAATAATGGTTTATGTAATTTTAAGGAGAACAAGATCAGTAATAATATTATATTATGAACAGATGAAGTTGCAGTTACAGTCAATTAAATCGTTTTGGTATATTATGGCTTATATCTGCAGTAAATTGTGACATCTCTGTATCTGTAACGTGTGAAGGATGGGTTTCTCCACGGCACTTAGGCCTCATTAGGTCCATTGTGCATCCTCCAAAGATGATAGGCACCTCCTAACTCGTGAGCCAGCCTACAGATTTAATGTAGTTGAGAACATCGCCAAGAGGTGCTTCTCTTATATCGGCCTGTGTTAGCCCATATTCGCCGAACACAAATAAATGAGAGCTTTGGGCAATCGTAGATGATATCCTCGATGGTATCATCTTCTCGTTCGCACCCCCTGTAGAGTGCGAATTCTGACAATCCCATGATATGGAGATGCTTCTGCACTTGGCAATGACCAGTCAGAATGCTCATATCGAAACGCAGATTCTGTCTAGTCAAAGTCAAGTATTTGTTGGCTGTAGTAGTGTCAGGATAATTTAGAAGATCCCTGGTAACTGTAATTTCTTGTTTTATCCCATCTTTCCTTGAATTTTATATGGGAATCTTCTTTAATTAAGTCTGTCACTACCGATTTTGCCAGGCCAATGGACCAGGTCCAAAAATTATTTGGTTGACTACTTCCTTGGCCAGTGAATCAGCAATACGGTTAGCTTTCGATGTGGCGTGACCTTAGATCAATTTTAAGGTGACCACATTGTTGATGGATACTTCGGTCAAAGCTTCGTGACATTCTAGTACTAACTCTGAGTAAATTCGTGGTCTGTCCAGGTTGAGTAGTGCTTGTCTGTTATCTGTATAGATGAGCATGTTCCTGCCAGTGATATTGTTCCTAGTTATTTCTTCTGCTGCTATGACAATCCTCTTGAGCTCTATTGCTCACAGCCTTGTTCTATTTTAGAACCGTCGGTGTAGATATGAATCCTACCTGCCACTTCTAGCTCTTCTATTTGTTTTGTTATAACTTTATATGGCTTATGGAAGATATATTTCGGTGAGATGGAGTTCATGTTCGCTTGGAGCAGTAAGAGCGTATCTATCACCTCCTGCCAAAAGGGACGTCTTGTCTCACCAGATCCTAATCAGGTTCTATTCCAACCGTGCAATGGCGTGTCATTGTCATCAGAGCAACCCACTTGATGTAAATATCAAGGGAAGTGAGACTAAGAAGGCTCTAGTCGGTGTGGTTTTCATGGCTCCTGGCAGATTTTCTTGGTTTTCGGTACTCAGACAACTGCACCGTATGTTAGCCTAGGTCTTATGATGACCGTCTAAGTCTATGCGATGACTCTGGTGGAGCAACCTTAGGTGCACCTCACGGTTCGGCGGCAATGTGCATAAGCAATGTATACTCTTTTAAATCTGTTTTCTAAGTGAAAGTTCCATGTTATTTTGCTGTCAAAGGTGAGACTTTAATTTTATTTTTATCCTTTTTCTTGTGAAAAGGACAATTTCTATCTTCTTGGGATTGATAGATAGTGAGTGGTCCTTGCACCACTGTTCTATAATTTTGAGAGCTACTTGCATTCTTTCGCAGAGTATGTTCTCAAAATTTCCTGTTTGCAGAATTACCAAGCCATCTGCATACGCTATGTAGTGACTGTCATTATTGAGGAGGCTTATGAGAGTGTCGAGGACCATTTTTCACAGTAAAGATGATAGCACACCATCCTGTGGACATTCCCTCGCAACCAAGCCCATTATATTTACATATTTTACATATGTTTACTGCTCGCTTTGTGAGCATGTTATGTATCCACTCATTAACCATCTGTGAATTGTTCCTGTTAGTTAGTTAATGTATTATCTTAGGGAAGGTGTTTTAATCAAAAGCATCTTCTATGTCTATGAAAACACCCACAGCAGACTCCTTATTGGCCAGCAACTAGGTGAAGGGCTGAATCAGTAGATATGCCTGGGGTGTATGCATGTTGATTTGGGTGTAGTGGTTTTGTTGCAATCACCGCATCCTTTATGTACCTTTCGCATTGTCTTCTTGGAAAACGATGTCAGACTAATTGTTCGGGTTCGGTATGTTTTTGGAAAAATGTAATCCATCTTTCCAGGTTTGGGTATGAATACCACTTTTACCTTTCTCCAGTTTTTGGAGATATACGTCAGAGCCAACAGGGATATGAATATACCTACCAGACGTAGGCATAGAGTAACGTATAAACTTAAAAATTTGAAATGGCTTAATATGCATAATCGCCGAAAAATACATTTTGCTTCTTTTATATTTAAAATTATAAAGTTCAAAACTCCAGCATATTTCCATAAAAAGATTAAATATCGTACTGATGTTCACAATGTAAATATACGACGAAAGCAAATGCTTACCATACCTTCTCATCGTAAAGAAATATTTAAACGAGCTTTTTCATACAACGTGGCAAAATCTGCAAATAATCTAATGGAAAATAATCTTTTTAACATCATACTTTCTCCAAATAGCTTCAAAATGAACTACAAAAATCACCTACTTACTTTATGATGCTAACTCTTATTGTTGTATTGTCCTTATCAACTTTTTCTTTATTATTTAGGTTATCACAGATACATTTATTGTTATTTTGTTCTAATATTATCTGTTTTTACCTTAATTTTAGCGTGTTTAGTATTAGTATATTTTTTTTATATGTCTCTTAAATAAGATTTTTTTTTTCATTTATTGTTAATTCAATGTTTGTTATTAGTTAAAAATAATCGGGCTTTAGCGGAAGAACAGACATTTTAGTTCAAAAGACTTAAATGCACTGAGCTAAATGCCATTTACTCAATGTTTCATGTATAATTTATTTGTTATGTTTACATAATACTATTGAGTAATAAACGTATTTATTATTAATATTATTATTATTATTATTATTATTATTATTATTATTATTATTATTATTATTATTATTATTATTATTATTATTATTATTATTATTATTATTATTATTATTATTATTATTATTATTATTATTATTATTATTATTATTATTATTATTATTATTATTATTATTATTATTATTATTATTATTATTATTATTATTATTATTATTATTATTATTATTATTATTATTATTATTATTATTATTATTATTATTATTATTATTATTATTATTATTATTATTATTATTATTATTATTATTATTATTATTATTATTATTATTATTATTATTATTATTATTATTATTATTATTATTAATATTATTATTATTATTATTATTATTATTATTATTATTATTATTATTATTATTATTATTATTATTATTATTATTATTATTATTATTATTATTATTATTATTATTATTATTATTATTATTATTATTATTATTATTATTATAAGGTGCGGTGTGAGTTATTCCAGACCACACTGAAGTGGATACAGTCAGGTTCTGGCGATTTAAAAAAGAATAAAAACAACCCAGTTTTATTACATGATTCCCGGCCGAATGTCATCTATAAAATGCCATTCCTTATAACGAACACTTTTCACAGTTTTAATATTGATCTGAAATTTTCTAAAACACTGCACCTATATTTTTGTAAATGGACGCTTTTTGGAAAAGGGAAAAATTATATTCTGTCGTCTGGTGATTTTTGTTTGTAAAAATTGTCTTTGTAAACAGCAACACTACAGATCGCTCCAAACATCCTAAAATTTCAACTTATTTTAGGGTATAAACAATTTTGGACCGAGTTCGCCTTGGGGCCTTACCCCAACCAAAAATGTTTAAAATAAACTACTCAAACAATAATATTTCTCTTAATAATTCAAATAAAAAGTAATTCATTTAAAATTTTATGAAAATCATTTTTCATTGCTGTTTTGTAGCTTGTCTTTCAAAAAATCATCCTACCGATAAAAACTCTACCACTGGAAAATAGTTCAAAAATAAAAATATAAACACCACTAAATATTAATAAAATATTAGATTTTTAAAAAAATATTAGATTTAAAAAAAAACTAATATACGAAACAACAGCAGAATATTTTCTCCCATCTCAATTTTTCATTCTGTGACGTAACACCCTCGTTCATAGCGACCGAACGAGACCACCCTGTTGTCTACAAACCTTGGTTTAATTTAACCAACAATATGTCATTATGTATGTTTTCTATTTGATTCCGTCACGATCGCGTTAGTTACTGTTAACTAAGGAGAAACGTTAAAGTTTTCAAAATGTATTTTGTCAATTTGACATTTTCTTCTAAAACTTAAATTTTTTATTTAAAATACAAAAGATATATTCTTCTTAGTCATTTAGTTTATTTCCAATATGTCTAGAAGCAAGATAAATAAAGAAACTAGATAATTTGTCCGTCAATTTGTTGGAGTACTTTACTAAAGAAAACGCAAACAATAGACATTTGACATTTTCGCCTATTATGCATAAATACATTTCAGATACTTTTAAAATCATTATTCGCAGTGTCACACGTATACTAACGGGAAACAGTGAAGAAACAGAAATAACAACGCAAGTATAATCGCATATTGCCCTGAAGATGTGATTCTGCAAAAGGAGCAATTAAAATATATAATTTTATGATATAAAAACAAAATAGACAAGTTGGGATTTATGAGTTGCACACAAGTAACTCATTCAGTGTAATTTTTAATAATTGCACCAGTTAAAGCAGTGAACTTCAAAAAAACTTAAATATAGTCAAGAACTTGTACACAATTTTTATGTTTCCTCTTGATACGAAGAGTGTCCCCTGTAGATGTTTCCTCCAGGATCCAACGATGATAAGCCAGATGTTTGCTTTCTTAAGATTTAGTTGGAAATGCCTTTTGACATTTGAAACTGCAAAACACTGGCTACAACTAAATTAGCTGAAAATACGGAAGAAGTCCTTAAACATGCTGTTTCATTAAAGAACCATCTTAGACGAGCACACAAATTTTGCTTTTTGTTACTACCGCTGCTTATGTCAGAAATTGAAAGGCTGTTGCTAAAGTATGAAAGACATGACTGAAAAATTAAAATTAAACCGACTAATATGACAATGGACAACTTAAAGAAAAGGAGAGTGGCAGTTCAATGTTGAGGTATAAAGTAAATACTTAACCAATTGCATTCACATACTTTTTTATTTTCCTAATATTTGTACTATATTAATATGTTTACATAATTAAAGAGGCAGGCACATTAGTGTCAGAAGCATTTAGGCAACTTTGAAGATTGGTGATGATCACTATTTTACACAAACATTTAAAAGTCCCTGTGCGTGGTTCTCGCTGGATTCTCCAAAAAAGAGCAGATCTACATTAGATCTTTTTTGACCATAAATCTTCCAATTTGATCATCACAGATACTAAAATATTGGTATACTGCTATGATCTTGAGAAAAAAAATAATAATAATAAAAGTTATTAAAAAAAAAAAAATCCAAAAAAGAGATAGTTGCCACTTTTTCGGAATTACTGGGCATGTTTCCACTGTAGCACTGGAGGATAGGTACTATTAATTCAGAATGGTACACTACAGTTTGTTTGCCTCAGGTTCTCTAAAAGGTTCGCGAAAATGTCCAATAGAAAGGATCACGCTCAGGCTTACACTGCTGCTCACAAAAATAAGTTTTTGAATGCCCAAAACATAAAAAAAACGGATTCACCACATAGTCCATACCTAGCACGTAATGACTTTTTATTTCAGCGGGTCAAGGATAGAAAAACTAAATTGTCAACCTGCGACCAGAATATTGGAGATAATGTTTTCGCGGATAAAAAAATGCGTTAATTGGGGACGAGAATACTTTGAAAAATTAAAAATAAAAACTTTTTGTAACTAAACTGTATTTAACTTTACTAGGTTTAACGAAAAGGGGGAGCCCTAGAATTAATAAGTGTCTTTTTTCATCAAGGTGAGGACCTTCCAAAAATAATATAAACTATGTAAAGGAAGTTCCAGTCTTTTTATAATCTATAGAGCTGTTAAAAATAAATTAATATTTTTTCCTATTTTCTGGCTAGAAATCTGTTTTCTTGTTTTTTTTTTTAACTCCTGTGTATCCCCGAACACATTCAATCATAATCTTGTAATGTATCAATTTAAAAGATAATTATATCATATTTTCTAATGTAATTGTACCCTATTATATAGCAAATTAAAGTTCCTATCTTTACCTCGTCTTGGAAAAATCAAGCTTTCATTAATCCAATACTTAATCTCATGACGTAATAATCTAAAAATCGGACTCATTTTACAAATATATAATTCAAGCAAAATTACCGTTTCAGACTTCGCACATATTAGGTATCAAAATTGCAGAATTGCGAATTTTCTCGATCCTTTTCCTTTAAATTTTGCCCCGGGATATAAATTATGGAGACATTGTACGATCATAAAACGGAAAAGGAATTTTATTTCGCTTCGTAGATTTCTGGAGCACATAAAGCGAGATTCGATATTCAGGAAGGTGCTAACATCATATAGTTTCATTCATATTTGTAGTAGTAATGTCCAGATCGACTGACGATAGAAGCAAGAGTAGTCAATTGAATAATAATAACCGCAATACCTAACCATATATATTGGTTTGAAATATAACTTATTTAACAGAAAATGTTAGATATGTCCTGATATTTTCGACTATATAACAAAAAGAAATGTCATACGTATCGTATCAGACAATGATGATAGAGAAATATTGAACTACTTTGATGCTCCATGCCAACTTTTTATATTTCTGAAAGATTTAATGCCAACAAAAGTATTTAACGAAATCAAAACCATTACTTCGACAGAGCACCTAACAAATCTAATTATAGGAAATATTTTGAAACATTTTTCTAGGAAGGCAGTTACACTACTAACCAATATCTTTAATAGTAAAATGCGTCTATGCTACTTTTCTATCCAACGAAAATACGCCTAAATCATCATAATTAGAAAACCCAGTAAAAACAGTATGTAAGCAGCTTCGTATAGACCCATAAGCCTCTTACCCATCCTCTCCAAAGTATTAGAAAGATGACATTTTTACATAATCAAAAACCACAATTTTAATTCAGGGTTGGTAATTATAATAAAAGAATTCCTAGAAAAGAACAAAATATGCACAACTGTCTTCTGGAGGTGCAACAAGCACAAGACAAATTGAGGTATACTTGTTTATTCTACAAACTGAAAAAATAAACTTCCTGGATTTGTAATAAGATCATACTTGAAGACAGATATTTTCAAATTAAATGAGATATCATTCTTTGGACCTTCAGCAGATTCAGCAGCATTTGCTGATAACCCAGTAATTCTAAACTTAGACTTTAAAGCCACCCAAAAATTACAGAATCATAACTTATTACAAAATTGGCAAAATAAGTAAAGGATCACGCTCTATACTGCCAAATCTGTACAAATTTTACTAGCTCACATAATTTCATAGCCTCAAGTCACAATAAACAGCTCGCATACAAATAAAAGAAAATGTAAAGTAAAAAAGCAGTAAATAGACCTAAAATTGAGGTACTGGTTAATAGGCAATCATTACAAAATAAAATTCTTACCTACATGAACTCATAAACGAACGGAACCAGGACTCAATGCTAGAAAGAAGACTGCAATGTCATCACAAGTACTTATTACTTTTGCATTAGATAGAGTAGATTGTAAACTTGAACTCATCACGCTTATCGAATAGGTCAACGAAAATATCTACAAATAAATTGAAAACATGTACCACAAGGTAATGCCCTGGATCTTTTATTATATTGAGCCTATACAAATGATATTCTATCGAGTAAAGACCACTTATGACACTGAAAGTAGCTAATTTAATATAATTTTTTGATTGGTCAAATAACTGCAGTACTTATCCTTCCAGAAAATATGTTAGATGTGTCCAAGTTCTTTTGATTAGAAAACAAGAAAAAATTCGTAAACAGATTGTAAACTTAAACATGAGAATTAAAAAAATACTTATAGGGATAAATGTTTCGAATAAGTTTATGAAAACATCTACTGGCAAATTAGAAATATGTAAAGGTATACCGCAAAGCAATGTCATGGAGCCTTTATTGTATTGTGCCTACATAAGTGATAGTATAGTAAAAACCGCTAAAATGAGTAGGATAATATTATCGTATTCAAACAGCTGGATTTAATGTGGCTTATTCTAACTTATAGTTCACTTTACAAGCAGCAGGAGTGAACCTAAATGATACTATAGATGCAATCAGTTCTTGGATGACGTGATGATTTTGAAAACATTGTGATATATTTACAAAAAAATCTTGGTTTTCCAAAAAGTATGATAAAAAGTAATATTATCTCATATAAGTAAATATTGCAATTTAGATGAATTTAGATGCTTTAGACGTTGAAAAGATATTAAAGAGACTAGAATTATAATGCAATTTCATTTTCAAGTAGTTCGCTCAAGAACAAAGAGTGCAAGCAAATGTTTGTTGCAATTAGGACATTTGAGGTATTCATTGCATTTCCATTTACTCACAAATACTGTAAATAAAATAAATGAAGATTTGCAGATACAATTCTTTACGATTTTTAAGATACCTATGCAAATTATAAAAAAAAACACGGAAATAAGGACTAAGAAGAGATACGAAGAGATATTATTAAATCAAGTAGGATCTTTAATCCCGAAAAAAAATTATTGTAGTAGATTATACTACAGACCTCTTGTGTAAGAAAAAATGTGATATTGTTAATAAATGTCTATTACTTGACGACACTTTTCTCTTTATCACTCCATTTTCCGAATTATTATCAAGTCATTTGTACAAATACAAATTCACCGGTCATTAACATGCAACACTCAACTCCTCAAGTGATGTATTCGACGAGCTATTATTCTCTTTGAGAAATTTCAGTTTACCAACAAGTCTCGCCAAACATTCGGTGCATTTTGTTCAGGTCAGAGTTACGTCTAGATCGTGAATTCAGTTCGTTTGCCTTGATTCTTGCTTGTTCTGTTCGTTCGAGCTAAAATGTTCAAGACTGGATTCAACTTAACAAGATTAAAAGTTATTTCGGCATACAGTATTTGCCAAATCGATTAAGAAGGAAATCAAACAATAGTTTTCAAAATAAAGAGTTAAGATGCACCAGTTAAAGGTCGACCTGTTGAACAACCAAAAACCTATGTAATTTCTATGAGTTAATACTTTTAGGTGCAGATTATAAATTTTCAGATAATTAAAAAAAAAATAAGAAATTATTTCATTAAATTATTGACCAAAAATGTGTAACGAAATAATAAAAAAAAGAAGGAAATTAATTTGTTTGTGAAAAATAAATTAACATTAGGAATTAAAGAAACGAAAAAAGGGGGAAGAAAAGAAAATATATAGAAATTTTACTAGGACGAAATTTAATAAAGAAATATTTTAATTTTAACTAACAAAAAAAGAAAATGCAAAAAGAAAATTGAACTGTAAGCTCACAACTAGCTCAAAGGGAGTGGGTTCTTACTGCTTCGGATTCACAGAGGAATTTTGCTACTAGTAACTAGCACGAAAATAACGGCAACAAGAAATAAGGACGCCAGGTACTTTAGAGACAGAAAATACCAACTGTACCTGCTGTGAACCTAAAAAATTGAATAATGTGCACACACTGGATATTGAAGCAATAGGGTTGGGCGTCAAAAATGTGTAACGAAAATAATCGACAGATGATTTTTCTAGATACCATGGTTAGGGTTGTTGGCTAGAGTTTAATACTCTTCTACTACTTACACCATCAGGTCTTTGGGCCACTGTCCTTGTAATATTTTGTGATGTTTGGAAGGATGCTCATATTAGCTATATAATTATGTTTGTTGTCTTGTAGTCTATTGTGATAGAAAATTGAGAATCTCTTTATTGCATCTGTGATAAAAAAAATTTTTAGGCATTTGTCTAACGTGAAATTTTGTACGTGCCATGGTTCATTATATGTTTTTTTTCACCTTTTCAGGCATCCCTCTGCATCCCCTAAATAAATTTCATTTAATCCGGCTTGGGTCCAACCACTGGCTCTCTTCAATGTGGATTGTGGTCCAGCCTGCTTTCTCTCCTCTTGATGTTTGTATGGCGGCACTGAACCGCAGATGGCTTATTGTGCCACCACTTGGATACCCTACTCCTCCTCATTTATTATGTGTTTATTCATTTCACGTTGTCGGTGGTTAACCGCTAGTCAGCTAAGTCGGTGTACCGTCTAGCCGCTACACATTCACGAGGTGACAGGAGACTGACTGCTTGGCTGGCTGCTTGGAGACTGGTTGCTTGGATGCATACCAATCTGGGGACCAACCTTTTAGGCCATTAGATGGTTTAGTACATTCTCACAATTGTACTCCACGAGTCCCATTCTTCTTCAAGATTTATTTTTAAAGCAGTAATTTATTTTGGAGAGATAACTAAACCTTACATCATAGGAAGCAGGACATATAGCTTAAATTGAATTGTTGTCTCTTCAGTTTCACATGCTATTCTCAAGTCTGTTCCTGATACAAGTAAAATCATGAATATTTTACTTTGGTCTGAATGGGAATATAAATGTTTTTTAATGTAACAAGTGGGCAAACTGTTCGCTAATTAGTGAAGGTCACTTGTGCTAATTTCTTTTGAATAATTTTAATTTTCCCTTTCACATTTCTGACTTTTAATACATCTAGATGACAGAGTTACTATGATGCTAGAACTGAATCAATTTATGTTTGGTGTCTTAGGCAAAAATGGCAATTTGAGTATTGTTTTTTTTATTGTAACATGTATATCCACGGAATGCATACGTATATTAAGAATAATACGGCTTCCAGAATACTCCCTTGGAGTACTCCAGACTTTATTTGGTGGCAGCTTGAATGTTTAGAATTATATTTGGTTTCAAAGTACATTTCAGCAAGATAATATTTTAGCAGTATATAATAGGTACTTAAATACTTGTATATCGTTATTAAGCCTTTTTAACAACTTCTCAATAGGTCGAGAAGAGCTGATTTAATTTAGTTGTTTTCAAGACTTAGGTATAATTTAGGAACTTTCATACCAAGTGTAAGTATGGAAATTTTAGAATACTGTTGAATATAATTATTAAAATCACATTATTTTTCAGTTAGTGTCATAATTCGCATAGATAAAACGGTAGTCGGGTGAAATATTTTTTTTTTATTTTGTTAGCTGTCTCTATTTGTTACGACAGGTTTATGAGGTGTAAAAACCTAGACAAATCTAATGAAATTGTGGTAGCAACGTAGAAAATAGAGAGACACATATTGCCATTCTTTGTAGGTACTAGATTTATTATTTAATACATTTCTTTCACAAAAATTGGCATTTATCTTTTTTTATTACTTTTAACATTCACGAATTCTAACATGTTATACTGGATTACGTATCACTTATCTCACTTTATATAATTTAATAGAGATCGTCAAAGTAAATATTTTATAATCACTATACGGTGTGTTCCAATACAGGTGAAATGATTGTTAGAAAAAGTACAAAATTTGCGATTTAAATTTTAATTATTTGGGGTTCAGCCCTGCTTGGTTAAAGAGTGATTTTTAACGTAATTTCAGTTTTGAAAAAATATATTTTTCTTCAAAGTGAAGTGTCTTTTATGTCATAGATATGATCAAAAGTTATAAACAAAAGTTTTTTAGAATCACCATGTAAATCTATAATCGTAATTTAAAAATCCTTGGCCAACTATGATTCTTCATAAATTTTCATTTTTAAATTTGAAATACGTACTTGTATTTTGATTTTAAGTAACTTTTCTAAATAACTTTCTGACGTATGTGTTACCGAAAAGTTGCTATTTTGATAAAATAAATGAAAAATCGTAGTTGGCCGAGGATTTTTAAATTTGCTGTATTAACCTGTAATGATTCTAAACAGTTTTTCATATCTTCAAAATAAAAGGCACTTTGTTCTGGAGAAAAATAGGTTTTTCGAAAATTACAAAGAAATAATTAATTTCTCAAAACTAAAATTTTGTTGACCAACCAAGCAAGGCTGAATACCAAAAAATAAAAATTTATATTGAACATTTTGTACCTTTTTCACCTATTTGGAGATATACAGAGTCCCTACCAGAGATATTTGAATTTTTAGATACAAAATGTTTTTTTTTTGTTTTTAAATCACATCTTATAGTTTTTAAATTTTTCATAGGGACAGTATTGCTATTTGATAAACTGTTGAAGTTAGAAAGTTATACTAGATAAAAGTTCCGCAATTTTGTGTTCCTTAAAATGGTGTCAAGAAACCTGTGATATCGGAAAAAACATGAAAATTGCCATTTATGAAAATTCATTTGTTTTTGTCTAATATTTTGAATCACCCTGTAGATATCAAAGATTTCTTGACAACATTTTAATGAGCACAAAACTACGCAATTTTTGTCTAATTTATCCAACTTTCTATAATGTTTAAGAAATAACAATGCTGTCCCTATAAAATACTTAAAAACTATAAAATGTGATTTAAAAACTAAAAAAAAAAACATTCTGTATCTCAAACTTTTAGATAATTCAAATATCTCTGATAGGTTTCGACATACTTCCCAGAAGGGTTTTTATTGAGACATTCTGAATAAACATAACAAATTTTTTTAAATAAACTGTCTAAACACTAATAAAAAAACTATATAAAACAAATCGACGCCAATGAACAAGATAATTTCTGGTCATTATAGTATATATGTTTTGTCGTATGTCACAGCAGTCTTGAATACTTGGACTGTACGCATGGCCGCCTTTCATCTGCTGCCATTTGCTTTAGTCGTAAAGAAGGTCAAGATTTCATGTAAACGAATCACCCTGTATGTATTTTTACGAAATATATCAAACGAATATTACTAGTTGATTAAAAAGAGAAAAAAATGTTATTTAAGAAATATCTTCAATATATCGTTTTTTTTAAGTTTCTCTATACAAACAAAATATTTTTATTTCTAGTTTAGAACCCTGAAGCACCTCGCTAACTTCACTAAATTTTTAAAAATGTATAGTGTCAAATTATTTACTCTAAAGTTTTAAAATTCAACCTAACGTTGGTATCAACAACATCGTTTCTTTTGATAGACAATTGACCTCAATATTTATATGCTTCCCGTTGCAGTCGTAAACAAAGAGTTCAACGTTGGTCGCATCGTTGAGGCCACATTTGGAGTAGATAAAGCTTGAAATATACCTCAGTAATGTCGCCTCCATCTACAAGTTGGTACTAACAATGTAGCCGATGTTCCTCTATATTAAATTGTTTAGTAAACATTGGGGAAAACTTTTCATCAATATATTTAACGATATTGGGGTTAAGAGTAAGACGGGTTTGTAAGTATAAAAAGCAAAAGGAAATTGATATTGTTGATCGAATGGTATTGTAAGTTGTTGGATTATTAAAAGTTTCTTATTAAGATACATTGGAAGTTACACAAAACAGAAGAAAATGTGTTTGTTTTTGAAATTAGTTATATAATGTAAAATAGGATCAATTTTTCTTCTGAATTTTATGCAAATCAATAAAATTTTAATTTTATATTAAATCCATCCGTCAATATTTATTTTATTAACGAATAACAGTATTACAAGAAGATAATTAAATTTTTATATCTATTTTCATTTCGTCCATGTTGGTTAGACTTTTCAGGATCAGTGTACTTTTTCCTTATTAAACGATAATAATTTTATTGAAAGTTATAACTACTTTTTTATTATATATATCAAGGTACCATTAAGAATAAATTTATATATTTGTTTCAATAAATATAAAAATGTATGGTTATGCTAAAAGTTTTATTGATGAAAATATTAATAAAAATTACTGTTAGTGAATTAATTAAAGTATTACAATGTTCTTGTAGATTCTGAACATTTATTTTAATACACTCACCGGCAGAATTAACCGCCCACCCAATTATTTTTATTTATTTCTAAAATTTTCGGAGATTTTCGTCACTTTTTAACATTAATTGATATGACGTGACATTTTGACAATAAATAAATGTTTAACTGTCAGTGTTGTCATTATTTCGCTTTTTATTAGTAATTTGGTTTCAATTTGGCTTGTTTTACGCCCGGATGCACCGTACACGTTTAATCCAGATCAAGGGTTTAATCGCGTTTAGTACCATAGCTAAAAATGGTACTAAAAGCGATTAAATCCTTGATCTGGATTAAACGTGTACGGTGCATACGGGCTTTAATAATAAAATGAACTGTATTATTTTTGGATAGATTATATCAAATTTTTTTTAGACATTACCTAATTAACTGTCATTATAATAATAGATTATCCTTTTATGAAACAGTTTTTTTTTCAATAGCCATCCCTTTTAATTTTGGTTTCCTTCTTTCCTTTACACTTGACCCATCCTTCTCCTCTGTTTGTGGTTTACCACTTTTTCCAACACTTATATTCTATGGTTATTAGGGTTTTTATCGGTATTATTTTTCCTTTATGTATCATATTGTTTTTCTTTCAATTGTAATAATGTATAAATTACTCATCCTCTATCATTTTTTTTTAATGCATAGACAAAAAATCTTTTAGATAAAAGTTTTGTTAAAATGCCATCAAAAACAGGGACCTGCAGATTTTACGGAATACTAACAAATATCTTTTAGATGGGATACCTTGTACATATACAGGGTGTTTTATATTGTAACGGACAGCTTAATGGGAAGTAGAGTGCTCTTATCTGAGTTCAAAACACCCCTTAATTAGCCTTTCTTCTTTCTCGTTTCTGAGATATAGGGCGTTTTAAGATTTTTTCCCAAAATTAAAGTCGGCCATTTTGTTTGAACGGCTAGAGATATTCTGATAAAATTTTGTAAAAAAGTTACTCTCTTAGGTTAATCAAAGCCATAATTAATTTAAAAAAATTCCAGGACCGGAATCTCTTTTTTCATATTGCTCTTCTTAGTTAGAATGTCACCCTGTATATCGGATTTTATTAAATGTTACTGGACATTCAAATAGTACATGGATCCATAAACAAAATAATGTAATAATATTTAATGGCACCATTATGAATTTCTTACAGTAAATTTTTATAATGGCGACTACAACATTATAAATCAGTATTTACAATATTGAAATCAAATATTTTACTCTGTATTTTTAAAACTCTACACAAATTAGGTGCCTTAATTTTTTTCAACTACTGCATTTTCCAAAAATAAATTAAAGGTCTACACAGGACCGGCTCACTTTATTTGATAAAAAAACAGAACAAACTAACAGAAACAAATTATTAATTAATTAATAAAGTAGATTTTAAAAATAAACACCGTGGACGTCAATACACCTCTTCGAACGTTTTAATAGATTTTCACTGATTTGTCAAATATTTTCGGTTTATTTCTAATGTTGTTACATACATTAATTTTTTCCAATAACTGTGCTCGGGTATTTATTTTTTCGTTGTAGATACCTCTTGTACCTCTGATTTAAGGTAGCCCATAAAAAATAATCCAGAGGTCTTAGATCTGGAGATCTTGGTGGCCAACTAACGGGACCACCTCGACCTATCCATCTACTTGGGAAACGTTGATTTAAATGGTCTCTGATGAGTATTGGAAAATAAGGTCCAGCACCATCGTGTTGAAACCATAATAATCCCTTTTTACAAATTTGGCAGGATGTCTCTAAGGAAATTTAAATAAACTTCAGCTGCTTATCTGAATTCAAAAACATGAGGGTCTCTTAAATGATTTTTATAAATACCACACCATACATTTATAGAATATCTATATTGGTAATGTTTTTGTGATACAGTGTGAGGATTTTCTATTGCCAAATATGACCGTTTATAACAACCTGAAGACCATTTGTAACTACTGATAGATCTATAGCTACTGTTGTTAATATACTATTAAGGGATTAAGGCAGCACTGTCACCAGCCAAAGAGTCCTGGAGTCTAGAAAGGAACATCAATTCCCCAGTGGCAAATAAAAATAATAAAAAAATTAAATAAAAAAAAAATCTCTTAATAGCATAGTCGAGCAGTTCTTGGCAACTAGTTTTAGACTCTTTTAGTCCTAAGGGAAAAGAAACCTCGAGGCTTCTCAAATGCTCGGAATATTTGCCTGGTTTTAAAAGTGAGAGGGGAGATTAATAATAAGTATTAAAAAATTAACAAATGTATATTTAAAATAAGTACATAAGTGACTAGTATTCTAAAGAATAAATTACTCCAAATTATAATTAGGGAATAAAGCACTATTTAATAATATATCCAAACTTTAAATAAAGATTTATGACACTAGATGAACACTTAATTGAACTATATAGTTTGGACTTATTAACAATTATAAATAGCACTGGAAAACTTTAACTACATAATAATATAAAAATATTTTAAGACAAATATGATAATCGGGACAAAAATGTAAAATTGGCATTTTAATGTAAATCAGTTGATTATTAACAAAACACTTTAAAAATAAGTTAAAGATATTTACCCATAACTCACAAAAACTTTATTCTACACATTACTTTGTTTCGGGACACAGCCCGAAACAAGGGTATGGACCGCATTCCTTACTCGGGAGACCTTAGTTAAGAGAGTCTTTCTATCTGTCTTGTATCTCTATATAATCCCAAAGTTTACGTGATAGTTTTATTTTTAAAAATGTCATGCTCTAGTTCAATGTTAATTATATTTTTTAATTGTAGCAGAAGATCTTCTACAAGTTTAATGTAATTTGCAGATTTTTTATTTCCGAGAAAATTCTGCATCACAGAGACGAAAGCTGTCCAAGCCTTTAGTTCTAACTTAGTCATAGAATTTGTAAATTGATTTTCTTTCGTAAGTTGTCCAATTTGGGGGGGCCATCAAAAATACTGGCTTTAATCTTTTACATAGTGAGCTGAGGAAATTTTTGGCAAATGTAAGAAAAGCAGTTTCCGTCTTTATCTAGTGATTTAACAAACTGTTTCATGATGCCCAGTTTTATATGTAATGGTGGAAGAATAATTTTGTTACGAGCTACTAATGAATTCTGGACTATGTTTTGCTTTCCAGGCTTCATATTTTCTCTCAAAGGCCAATTTCTGTTTATTCAACGCTCTTGTTTAGCTCTACTGTCCCAAAGACATATAAAACAGAAAAACTTAGTGTTACCACTTTGTTGACCGAGAAGAATGTTTACCATTTTTAAATTGGCACAAATTTGCCACTTATGGTCACTGTATTTTATTTTGTTTAAGACTAGCGAAATGTTACAATATTCTTCCTTTAACTTTGTACTGTAAGCAATAGGTACCCCAGCGTATTTATTTCCATTATGTAATAGAATACATTTAAGGCTACGTTTTGAGCTGTCAATGAATAAACGCCAGTCGTTTGGTTCGTATTGTTCCAAGCCCATTTTTATTAATCTGAACAAAAGGTAATACCGTTTTCTTCGAAAAAATAATGCCGTAATTCTTTATCTTTTTCAAGATAAAAACTTATTTTTAGTATCTGAGGAAAGCAAATTTTTTTTCTTTCAGTCTTAATTACTAACAATTCTAAAGCTTGTTTAGAAAGATTTAAATCTCTTACAAGATCATCTTTCTTATTTTGGGTAAAGCATTTTGGCTCATTTGACATACCTTCAAAATCAGCATCATTTTGTGATGAGTTTGGTCCTTCAATGTCTTGTTCTAAGGGTTCAGATATATTTTTAGGTACTGAAGGGTCAGATGAACGCTGCACTGGACGTTGAACACAACTAGTACTTAAGTACTGCCATTTATCTCGATTTTTAGTGTTTCAACCTTTAACGTTCATGGTACAAAAATAACAGTCTTCGAGATGATTTCGTAGTTCTCGCCAAACAGTCGGTGTTTCAAATTTCTTTTACCACTTTTCCATAATCTTAAATATTTCACACACGATTTTTAAACACAATTGGAAGCCCAAGACTTCTAATTTTTATCCAAGAGCATCCAATAATACTCCAAATAGGTATTTTTTACCAACTCAGATATTACTTTTCTACAATCGATAAACTCATATTCTCTGCATATACCTATAGCAAAAATGATCGGGATTGTTCAAACAACGTCTCCTTGAACTACTCATGACGCAAAAACTTCAGATACTAATCTTAACACAGTAAAATACGCCTGTTATTAATATATACGCTTAAATGATAAAAATCAAAAACAAAGTAACTCGAGCTGCTCAAAAAATTTTGATGTTAGATTACAAGTCATAAGTGAACATTATCAACCACAAAATTCGCGGCAACAGACAAAAAGTAAAATTTTGTAAACTAGTGTTATTTGTTTCTATTAGTTTGTTCTACTACTTTATTAAAAAGAGATGGTACCTAATTTGTGTAGAGTTTTAAAGGTACAGAGGAATATATTTGATTTTAATATTGTATATACTGATTTATAATATTGTAGTCGCCATTATAAAAATTTACTGTAAGGAAGTCAAGATGGTGCTATTAAATATTATTACATTATTTTATTTATTGATCCATGTACTATTTAAATGTGCAGTGACATTTATTAAAATCCAATATACATGGTCATATTCTAGCTAAGAAGAGCAATATAAAAAAAGAGAGTCCGGTCTTGGAATTTTTTAAAACTAAATTATGGCTTTGATCAACCTGCGAGAGTGTAACATTTTTACAAAATTTTATCGAAATATTTCTAGCCGTTCAAACAAAATGGCCGACTTTAGTTTTAGCAAAAAATCATAAAACACCTAATATCTCAGAAATGAGTATGATTAAAAGTTAAGTATGGGGCTGTTTTAAATTAGGCTGTGCCCGTTTAAATCTAAAACACTCGGTATACATTTTTTAAATAATATTTTCTCTGGTTTCACAAATATACAGTATGTTACCCGTATCTTATACAATTTTCGAGTAATTAAAAAATGTCAAGTATCTTAGTTAAGTTAGTTTCTGTAAATGTGGAAAAATTAACGTTATTAAAGTAAGCTATGAAAATAATAACTAACTGTTATTTTCATAATACCTTGAGATTAGGCGTCCAACGTGGGCACTTATTAATTCAAGTCGATGCCATTTTAATAAAATGAAAATAATTCGCAGTAGAAAAAAAAAACGTTAAATATTTACCTAAACTAAGATAAATTAAGTAGCTTGATGCTTAATTACTCTAAAAAGGACTAATTAATTAGTTTTTTAAAATAGTTGACACTGAATGAGTTAAAAATTTTGAATCTGTAAGATTCAGTGTAAGTGAAAAAGTTTTAATAGTAACTGTTTATTTTGACATTTTTATAAACCAGGGACTCAACCTGCACCTTTCTCATCAAATTACTAACCCTAATGTATAACCATGAGATTACAAAATTATTGTTAAATTTTAAATACATACAGAGTTTGATATAATTTTGTAAAAATACCCAGTGCGTTCTTGTAAAAAATGTAAGCTTGGCCTAAAAAACGGTACCACGAACGGTCGCCGGTAGATGTTGTCTTGTAATTTTTGTATTTTGTGCGTATGTAATATGGCAGCCGAAGGGAAACAGGGGGGAGCCGACCCCTCCCCTGGGAATTCCTAGGCCTATGGAAACCAAATCAAGGTTAAAGGTCACCGCAGGACGTGACCCTGGCCTGTCAGGCGCGTGAGTCCACTATTGCCCTAAACCCTTACCCTGTACACTTGGGTAGGGCAGATAAGTAAACCTTCGTAACTTTGAATGCCTAGCATGTTGCATGATGATTATCCTTTAGGATCTGTAGTTTTTCTTTCTTTCGGCAGTACCTTAAGAAGAAGTAGATAATATGTAAATATATAAAGATTCTTGGAACACGAGATTGTGAGAATTTATAGTTCTTATTGACCTACAAATTCATGTTTCACAAATATTTTATTATATCTACAAATTTAAACTATTTCTCTTCAGACTTTAAAGATCCTAAAGTAGGTCTACTATTTTACATAATTAGGATGTTTAAAATCTATATATTTTATAAAACAATTACTTAATCATCAGTAAAGTCAAACTTATATGTATAAATTATGTACCAACATTTTATTTACAAATAGTTGTCAAACAAATATCTTCTTGGGTATTACCGATGGAAAATTGTTCAAACTTTCAAAATAAGTATAAAGCTTCTTCTGAATACATTTTCCCAACTTAAATTTTTGGTAATGAAGGTGATTGTCAAATCTTTAGTTCATTCTCTCTGAATCTAAATTTAAAAGCCAGGTATAATTTGTCAGAACTTTGAATAATCACCTTCACCAAAAATTTAAAAATATATTAAACTACCAAATGACTTCCAAATGATTATAAAAATTTGCATTTATTTACTCTAATTATTATTGTGATTTACTTTCAAGAAAACAAAATTAAAAAACAATAAAACCCAATTTTTATAATTATTTAGAAATAGTTTTTGGTGTACTCAACGGGTTTAAAAAGAAAATTCAATCTTCTTATTTTAGGTAGTTTTACTTTGTGATTTTAACATTTTTTGTTTTCCAATTACAAATTAAGTTAATCACAAAAGTATCCAAAGATATGTTTTTGTTCAAACAGTACAGTATGCTAAAATAATAGATCAGAACAGAAAATAACTGTTCATTAAATTTCTAAATGATTGTCCTTCGCCAGAAACAATTCTAATGTAGATTAACCCAAATAACAGATTATGTGTACATAAATATAGGAAATTCAATATTTTTGAATTTAACAAATATTTTAAATTCCCAAAAAATATTAATATTTAAAATACACTCCACACTTTTAACGGAGTTCATCAAGCGTAGGTAATAAACTATAAAGAATAGTCTTTAAGGTAAGTTGTTAGTGTACGTAGTATGAACAATAGTGAAAAAAATCTATATTCTCGCTATTACACCAAATTAATGAAACAAGATCGTAAACATATTTTTGTTAAAAATATGACTTTCCAGTAAAGTTATTATTGACGTCTTATTTATTCATAAATTGTAAAAAATATGAACTGAAGATATAAATTATTTACAAATTTTAGTTGAAAAATTTTTTTATGTTTCCATTGATAAGGAAATTAATGAAAACATGAAAACATTCGAATATTACACTTTTCCTTAAATTTCTCCAATACAGTAAATTTTAGAGAAATCATATTATACAATAATATCGCAAGCATCTTTAATTTGAAGGATCGACTTCAATCATAAATAACAAATACATTAAACTAGGAAAACGGTTTTCTATAAAGTGCCCCCCCCCCCCCCCCCCCAGATACTGTAACCAAAACGTAATTTACTCAATAAAGGATGAATCTATGTATAAGTTTAAATTTTGGTGTTTTTCTATTTATTATTTTTTAAATTATCACACCCTTAGAGACCCATCATCGCGAAAATGGTCAAAACAAATTCAAAGGATCTTAAAATGAGAATATCCGTCGATAATAATTAAAGATTAATAAAATCACTATTTATATATATATTTTTATTGGTTACTGAAGAAGTGAAAATAAAATGTAGGTATATTAGGGTGGCCCAAAAATAACATTTTTTTTATTTAAGTCTCCTATGAAAATATGTTAGTTTATCATGTTTTAAGAGCCCCTTTTTTTTGAGCTGTCCTTTGGAGGGGGCTCTTAAAATATGATAAACATATTTTCATACAAGATTTAAATAAAAAAAATATTCGCTTTTTTTCGACAACCCTAAGGTATATCTTTAAAAAAAACGCAAATTAAAAATATTTGAAATTAGGAAGATGTCTCAATGTGCAGAATAATGCTTGGCTGTGCCTGTCAAGTATCAGGATGATCAGAATTGTGATGTGTGAACGGCTCTTAAATGTCAAATTATTTAAAAATGTATACTTATTTTGATATTTATTGCAAATAATTTGTAGTGTATCAATTCAGGCTTTCCATAAATAAAAGTACAGCAAGACAGATAATATATATACAAAGCACTTTTTTATTATATAAAAGAGATGTAGGATATAATGCTGGTTTTTTTGTAGAAAATTTTTATTATATGATTTTGGATTACATATTCAACTAGCGAATTGTAAATAATAATTAGTAAACTTCTAGTCAAAAATTTCCTCAATAAATAAAATTTTAAAATGTGTCTTCTTACCTTGGTACCGAGGTATTTTGTTGTGTTTTTCATTTTAATTATAAAGTTGTCATTTATTTGTATGTTGAAAGAAGGCCTTTGTAAATTACATTGCTCTCTATGGATCTATTTTAACATAACATAACATAACATAGTTTTGTGGCTATAAGTTGCTATAACCTATCGTCGCAAAACTATTAATAATTTAAACATAGTAAGTAGTATTATTATAGCATCAAGTAATTTTTTAAAATAAAGTATATGATCTCAAAACAGAAATAATTTATAATAAATGCGGGTAAAAAGAGGGGTAAAATAACAATAAATTAAGGGAAATTCTTAAAAAGGGTATTATCACAAGAAAGTATATCCGTTCTGTTTATATATCAAGTATTGTTTGAGGTTGTTTTTTTTTATTTCTGTAGGCACTCTATTAAATTTTTTAAACCTTTAATAAAAATTGTATTTTGGGAACTTTTAGTGGTGGCTTGCCGTACATGAAAGTCAGATTGGTTTCTTGTATTATAGATGTGATATTGCGAATTATATTAAATTTTTTCTAATAGATCTGATGCGATGGTAATATGTCATTTTTATTTTATAAATAAATATCAGTCATGTACTGAACATAATTCTGAACTGAAAGCCAATTTATTTCTTTTAACATAGTTGCAATACTCATCCTTCTGTCCTTTATTAATAGAATATCAATAGGCGAAGTAAGAAGCCTAAATATTTTACATGAGCAGGCTTAAGAGGTAAAGGGGCCAATTATTTTTGGATAAATTTCTCAAACAAGTTTTTAAACCCTAAGCAAAAGGCGATATAGAATGGTTTTAAAAATCAAGGCTTGTGAAAATCATCACATGGTTTAACCTAAGTAATGCCAATCCTTCACAAACCAAAAAATCAACGTGCTAATACTAATATCGGCTTTCTATATTTCGTTCCAAAATAAATCATTTCTCGTTTTTGTTACGCTACGAGTTCACCCTTGCGGGCCTCAGTCTCGATAAGGCGGGAACCACCATTTTAGCGTCTCTCGAATTTCTGATATTTTTCTGATATTTACCATCACTAGATTTTCTAGCTTCTCTGTGAAAGCGTAAAACCGAAAGTGAAAAAAGGAATATTTTCAAAGACATCGTAATTCTAAAAATATCTCATCCTACAAATTCTCTGCTACTTGATTTAAAAATTCCAGATAAATACTACAGGCCTAACAAGGCTTTTATTTCAACCTTGTCTGTATGATCTAAGAAAGTAGAAGTATCTCCTGCTTATGATTTAAAACTTTATTCATCATTTTCTTATTAGATGTCAGGATTGAATTTAGAGCTATACCCAATGCAGTTATGCCTGCCGTTTACTGGGACTGTGCAAGGATCTGATAATTGTTTCTTTTTAATGTAGCAGATGTAATTAATTTCTAGATCTCACTGTTTAACTCTGCAGCTTCTAAGGTCTTAAAATTTCTTGGTAAAGGGTATTTGTTTAATAATTCCACTTTTTCGCACTTATTACCCATTTGTCAATGTGTTAATCTATTTTTTTAACAGAGCCAACTGAAGATAAGTAGCCGTAATAACATTTTCATCAGGATCTTTGCCAAATAACTGTAAAAAGTCATCCTCAAATTATATTTCTTCCAATTTGTTAACTGTGTGAAAAATTAGAATATCATCGTCTAATGTTTGGTTATTTTCTGGAAAACCTGCCTAACCTCTATGATCTGTACTACGATCTGAGGATTCCAACTATTCAGCAATGAGACTTTGTGCCCTTGGCAAACTTGGGCTACGACTAAGAGAGCAATTATGACCTGAAGATCCTGTCGAGTATCTTTAACCTGGACCCAGATGGTCTGACAACAGAACTTTTCGATTTACAAGTTATAAAAGTAATTTATTAAAAACGATTTTAAAATCTTGTAAATGCCCTTAAAAATTGAGATATTTATTTAATCACAAATCGTAATTTCCTGACCAATTGTATAAGAAAATACCCTTCCTAACAAAAATAGAATCATAAAAATCGGACAAAGTGGTAAAGACTTAGTGCTGATAATACAAAAAAAATGGAGAGTTTCCTGATTTTCTCATGAACCCCATTATTAGTTATTAGCAAATGGAACAACCCATGATGTATCTCCTTTTTAACAAAATAGAATCAAAAAAATCGGAAAACGTAGTAAAATGTTACCGCTGAACAAACATAAGATGTTGCAGGATAGAATTCGCTTTTATTAATTTTGTAGGATAAAATGTCTGATTTTAAATATTTGTAAATATAATAAAATAACCTTTACACGAATAATATCCCATAAACATTGTGGAGTTACAACATTCACATTAATATTAAAAAACGAAGTCTCTAGTGTCAAAGATATTGGAATTGCCCTGAATTCAAAGTTAAATTTTAACATTCGTGTAGAAAATATTGTCCAAAATGTTTCTATGGCACAGTCTAGCTTTATTATCATTAAAAATGAAGGCCCACCGCAAGTACATTTTCAAAAACCAATAAAAGATGACGCATCAAACTTAGACACTTCTGATATTTCTCTATCTTCTCCTCCTAGTTACATACTAGTTAATCTAATTGCCACAAAAGTAGCCTATGAACCTGCTCTTGTAAAACTAGCACAAAACAATTCTAGAGTTATTGCTTTGGATGGTGATATAAAAAATTCTACTTACTCAGAAAAGTTAAAGCAATATGACGCGTCCCCGGTACATTGAATGTTTTATTGTTAAACAAAGTATTGTTTCTAATGCAATTAGAGCTGCTTGCAGATATAGGACGGTTCCATTTGTTTCGAACTTTGCCACATTTTTCACAAAAGCTTTTGATCAAATAAGAATGGGCGCTATTTCGCAAAACAATGTAAACTTTATAAGATCACAGTGCGAAGTATATGAGAAGATGGTCAGTCAGATGGGTTTGGAAGATCTTGAACTATTCAGATCCATTCCTGGTAGCATTGTGTTCTACCCCGCTGATGATGTGTCTACCGTGGGTGCAAATATAAAAGAAATCACATTTACAAGACTCAACAGACCTAATACTCCTGTTATTTACACAAACGGTCACGTATTTGTGGTCGGTAAAGCAAATGTAGTAAAGAAAAGCGATACAGATCAACTTGTACTGATTGAAGGAGGTATAACCCTACATAAAGCTATTACAGCATTCCCAAAGCAGGTATTAATGCAAGAGTAATCGATCCATTCACAGTAAAGCCAATTGATAAAGAAACAATTGTGAACAATATCAAAGAAGCCGGCATCGGTGTCATAGTTGTCGAAGACCACTACTGGGAGAAGCTGTAATTGTTGGAGTTAACATGGAAAGGAACATTAATGTTCAACATATTGCAGTGCACACCGTTCCTCATTCTAGGCCCCCAACTGTTCTTTTGGACAAATACAGAATTTCTGCAAAGCACATTCATGCTGCAGAACAAGAAAAACTAAAACTTTGAGACATATTATTGTAAAGTTTTATTTCTAAATATTTCTTGTCATTTAACTTCAATATTATTTTATTTTTCAAGGTCTTTCAGGATACTTTATCAATGCATTCGTATTATATAACTCAATGGTTGAAGAAATACTTGAATATGAGTAAATTTTATGAATAAAACAGTTGAATAAATAGGGTTAAAAAATTATTTAAATTACTGGTTAAAGAAATATATAATTTTTGAATCATATGATTTTAGCTTACGACATAATAAAAAGACAAACTAGTTTTGTGGAGAGTACATAAACAACAAAACATAAATTTAATTCTTGTTTTAATTTTGGTACTAATTAAAAATGTATTTTATTTTCTATGCAACCTCATAATTAGGATGCCAAATTTATGTGAAATGCAATTTTTTACTTGTGTTGCAACCGAGTATCTAAAAGTTGCTGGACAATTTCGCTATAATTATGTGCTAGGATTTCTGTCAGCCAACAGAGCAGTAGTACTTCCTATGAGCCAGGCTTGATGCTCCGAAGAGCGATCACTTTCAAACAAGTTCTAAAGAAAAAGCTTGATGTAGTAGAAGATACTAACTACAGTTTTAAAGTCAGCAAGCCTATTTAACATTAAAACTTCTCAAAAATTAAACTGAACAGAAATTGTGTTACAAATTGTTTCCCAGTGTATTTGCAAGGACATACTATAAGCTTGATACATTTTCGAAATATTTACTAATATATTATTAGTTATAAACTTCCTTTACTGTTAGGATCAAATTATATCCAACAAACTCTCAAAAGCGGCTAAGATATCCGATTATTGTTAAGACCACATTGGACCTTGGTAGGAGGGCTTGTATGAGACTTGTAATCGCGCAGTGCGACTCTGGATCTTTGCCAAAAATGTTAGATACACTCCATCCCAGAAATAATGTCTCGGTTTCGAATCGTTCCGGGACTGATTCCCGAAGATATATGTGAAAATTCGGGAATTTGTGAAACGTTTTATTATTTTCATAAGAATGATTAATGGATTGACCGAAAGTGCTTAACCAAAGTTCTTTGTTCATACTTGATAGAAGTTTCAACTAGTTTTCTTTGATCCAGCGGCGCGGATCGGTAGGAAAAGTTGAAAAAATGTTTCTTTTGTTAAGTGAAAACAATTTCAATAAATACTTATTTAAATAAAACAAGAAAGTAGGTACGGGCAACGAAAAAATGGCTAAAAGCGGTCGAATATAACTAAATAAAAAATAGAAAATATTAAAAATATGAACGAAAAAAAAAAAATAAAGTTAAATAACAGGAACGCTTAAGAGAAGATTGGGTGTGGCTGTCTGCCATCTCAAGATCTCACTGTCTATGAAAGACTATAAAATTGGTTCTAAATGAAGTTATGATGCTGGAAATAAAATGTAACAATTTTTAATAATTATTCTAAAACAATAATAATGTCTTTTTAGAAAGTTGTCAAATTCAAAAAACACAAACAATATGCATACACGGAAAAAAAATTCACTAACCGTTAGCGAACTTTTACTTACCGCAATTAAAAAGTTGTATACTATATGGGACAGGTAAAATGTTTAATTATAGTAAGTAAAAGATTTATGAAATTAGTCACCTGTAAACAGTTCAATTAGTTTTTAGACGATCTATAGTTAGTGAACTATTTACTTGTGGTTAGTTTACATTAATAATAACAATAATAATGCTCTTCCTAATTTACTTCCTTGCTAGTGAAGTTTAACCCCAAAAGCTGAGCTTGTGCTGGAAAAGGGACGGCTATTAATATCAATAATTTTTTCAATGTCATCGGCCTCTAATGATTTTATGTGAGTTTAATTTTCTTAAATACGTTTTATATATTTCTGGGAGAAAGTAAAATAATCGTGGTGCTAAAAATCGGAAATACCTAGTTCCTATTGTTTTTTTTTAGGTGTTTTTGTTTGTACAAAATCTTTAGACTTATTTCTTGTTTGATAATGATGGTGTTTTTAAGTCAGCACGGTTTTTAAAAAGGTAAATTACCAAATTAAAAATATATAGTTGTCTCAAACTCATTACATGTACTTCTTTAAATAGGAGCTCTGTGCTGTATTTCATATTCTTAAAAGTAATTACTTTTAATATTTTTCTTTGGAGTATTTCTACTTGTTCCAAATGACCAGGCTTTCTCTATTCTTTGTATATTTTTAGTGTTCTTATCTTTTTTAGTTATCCCTCTTCTTTTGTCGTCAGTTTAAGTTGAATGTGTTTCTAGTGATTTGTCCTCTATGTCTTCGGTTTGGTCGTTATGCATTAATGTGGTAGGACTGTGTGCTGTTTTCAAATTGTTGGACTTAATCTTTGTTTGTTCGACATCACTACCATTGGAAATTCTTCTGTTTTCACGTATATCCATTTGGGCTACCGTCAATATTAGGGACAGTAATTTTGTCACTTTCCATAAAGATTAAGTAAAACCATAATATGTTTACACTTTTTAATCTTCTATAAGTGTGTACTAACCTAATAAAAGCAACAAATATTATTAAAACACATTTGTAAGCTAAAAAATTAAGAATATGCATTTATTCACGACATTTTCAGGTAGCCATTTTGTTTTGAATTTTTTCGATTTGACAGTCACACTAAGAGCGCCTGTGCGTGATCTTAGCGATGTTTTTAATTGCTTTCTGTTATTTGTTATAAATAAATATATTTATGGTAATACCGTTCTATATTATTTTTTGTTTATGAATAATATGACAACTAATATTTTTATGTCTATAAATGTGGAGTTGTCTAACATAGTAAAAGAACATACATAACAGGAATGACAGTGGCTCCAGGCCCGATGATAAAACCAGAATATAAATGTGTTTATTTGAGACTTTTCATTTCAATTATTCAATTTGAGCTGTGTCCAGGCCGTTGGAGTCTATGCCGGTCGGCGTAGACACGTATGGGTTGATGTATTTTGGTGGCGGCGAAGCCGCCACTTTGCGACTTATCGTAGCCGTCACCCTACGATAAGTCGTTGCGTCGTTTTCTTGTTGCATATTTATGGACTGGTATGCGCAATCGCAAGAAATTATGTGAAAAAGTTTACGTTTTCAATTCAATTTGAGCTGTGTCCAGGCCATTGGAGTCTACGCCGGTCGGCGATAAATCGTTGCTTCGTTTTCTTGTTGTATATTTATGGACCGGTATGGGCAATCACAATTTTCCATTAACTACTAATTTTATCACAATTCGGCAACGTTGCAATTATATTTTCCAAATTCAACAGAAACCATCGAGTTTCGATGTTTACAGTCGTCAAAATGCTGATTTTTATAGAAATTGAATAATTTTTTTTTGGCTTAAAAATTGCTATTTTTTTTATGTACTATTTAAAATACGCTCTTTCTGATAAAAAATAAATGTCTTTAAAATTCCACTGTCCCTAAAGTCGTCCGTACCCTTCATTTGTTTTAACTCGTTAATGGTATGCAATTAAGCTTTAACATGCTCCCCTCCAAAAATTACACTATAGTTAGCTCCATTTTCATCAAAATTGATAACACCTAATTTTAAAATAAGTTGTCCAAAGACACCATTGTTTTCATGTCAGCCACATGGATCCTTTCATCCCTGAGTGGATATACGTCTTTTACAATACCCTTTGACCAGACATTTGTTGGATTTTGGTAGTCAACAATGATGACGACGTCACTAATCTGTTTGCTTTTCCATTTGGATCTTATGTGTAGGGTAGGCATATTCTTTGATGCAGTGACACCAAAACTTGTTACTTAAATTGTGGCTAAACCACTGTTTTTTTTTTACTTAGTCGGTACTAATGAGAAAACTTCCCAGAACCTTAACTTCTGATGAGTTACCTATAATAAGGTCCGAGGCAAAAAATGATTAGGCATAAGTGCTACTACGTCTTGAATTTTTAACGGAATTTGTACTAAAGGCCTGGAGTTAACGATGTTTTCTACTTCAAGGAAGAACGTGCGGAGCACTTTATTAAATGCGATCTTTTCTTTTAAAACAGTGTTTAAAAATCTTTTGACGGTTAATTGACGTTCTCACATGACTGGTGATAGCCGGATTAAAATGCCACCTAGTGTTTATTTTAACAAACGGCTTATTATAAGTTTTTGCTGATTTAACTACTTCAAAACTACTTGAAGTTTATTTATTTGATTCTTTTAAATTTTTGCCGTTATCGCTGAATGTTTCAGTAATCTATTCAAACAAGTAAGTAAGACAATTTAAGGTTCAAAATAGTCTAATCCCCAAAAGGAAAATAGTTTTACATGTGGTGCATGGTTTGTAACATGAAAACAGACATGGTCGGACAACTTGATTAACTAAATTTCTTGATTTGGGAATCCAATACTTTTGTCTCATTATACAGGGTGTAACTAAATAAGTGTAAAACATTTAAGGGGGTGATTCCTCATTGAAAAAAAGATAGGATATTTCATATAAAGAAACTTCATTGGAGCAACCCTTGAAGGTACAGCCCCTTAAAGGGGGTACATAAAATTTGTTTAACAATTCTTTTCACAAGCACTAAACAAGTTACAATATTAAAATTAAACTGACATTTTCTACTACCAAAAAGACACTTAGCCAGTAATTTATTTGGTTTACCCCATGGTTGTAAGGGGTGGAAAACGTAACCCCTAAAATTTCGTTCCAATGTAACTTTTTGTCTTATTATTTTTTTACCATTTAAAAATTTATTTCCGATAGCCTGTTTTATTCTAAACAAAAAATGTCTCTTGAATTTTTTGCCCAAAATAAACCAGTTCGCAGCAAAAAATTATTTTACGAACAACTACAGAGATACATCGTCATAAATGCGAACTGGATTTATTGTTATTTAGTAGTTACTAAAAGATCCTATCTTTTTTTCGATGAGGAATCACCTCCTCAAATGTTTTACACTTATTTAATTACACCCTGTATTTTTAACTGTTGATGAATAAATTTTTTGTAATAAAATCATATCAATAATTCAGTTACTTTGTGATTATGTGGTAAGAATATGGTTTTTTTTGCAAATCGATATTCTTAGTAATTTAAAATATAAATAACATCGTCTATTTTTGTATTCCTATAAATCAACATCAACTTGGCTGCTCATGTTGACGAACGTTTGATTGGCTGTTATTCAAATATAGACATGATTACTTAATACTCCAGATACCCATAATTCTAATTAATCCGTTTGAAATAATGTAGTTGTAAACGTAAGCATATGAAAATTGGATTATATTGTGCATTCTATTCTCTACACTGTAGAACTGGCTGGGGGATACGTTTTCAACCATATCATATTGATGATTAGTAGGTGGGAGCAAAACACGATAATCCCATTGATGGCTTATATTCATAATTATTAATAGCAGATCGTATAAATCAAAAAGTGAAATTAGATAATGTAGGGTTATTGAATTACATGTATATATTAATCGCGACAGAAATGGATGACGTCCAAATGGCACCAATTTTAGTAATAAATAAAAATACTAGTTACAATTAAATGCTACGAAAATTTAATTCTTGAGAAAGATGAAAGGATAAACAAGATCTAGAGAGTAACTAGAATAAAGAAATGTATTGCTTGGAATTCTATATGATACTCTTAACAGTGAAACAAACCTTTTAATCTTCCTTCCCCCATTTTTAATCAGATGTTTTTCGGAATCCAGAAAAATTCAAGTTGATATCGGTTTCTGTTTCTGAGTTAAGATTTTATTTTAATATTTTAATCCTTCTTGACCTCTTATTTTTATTTAATTTTTTTTTTTAGAATCAATAGGCTTTATCCCTTTATGGTGTCTAACTGTTCCTAAAAATTTCAAGTTGATATTGAGTTCTGTTTTCAATTTATGATTTTTTTTTATTAATTGTAACCCGTTTTAATCGCCAATTTTCATTTAGAATTTTTTTCAATTCAATAGATTTCGTGCCATTGCAGAGCTTGATTTTTCCTGAAAATATCAAGTTGAATTGTTTTTCGTTTTTAATTTATAAATTTTTTTAAATTTTAAGATCTTTAACTCTCCCCCCATTTTTATTCAGATTTTTTAAAAATAAATAGGATTCGTTCCATTGTAGAGCTTGATTTTTCCTGCAAATTTTAGGTTGATATTATTTTTCGTTTTTATTTTATGATTTTTTAAAGTTTCAATCTCCCCCCTTAACCATTATTTATCAGATTTTTTTTTTCAATAGGCTTCGTGTCCTTATAGAGATTGATATGTCCTAAAACTTTCAAGTTGATATTGGTTTTCGCTTTTAATTTATGATTTTTTTTTAGTTTTAACCCTTCTTAACCCTCATTTTTATTTAGATTTTTTTTATAAACGAATAAGTCTCGTTCCATTGCAAAGCTTAATTTTTTCTGAAAATTTCAAGTTGATATTGTTTTTGGTTTTTATTTTATGATTTTTTAAAGTTTTAGTCCCCTTAACCCCTCCATTATTTGTCAGATTTAAAATCAATATGCTTTGTCCCCTTTTAGAGATTGATATATCCTAAATATTTTAAGGTGATATTGGTTTTCGTTTTTAATTTGTTTTTTTTTTTTTATTTTAATTCCCCATAATCTCCATTTTTATTCAGATTTTTTATAAATAAATACGCTTTGTAGAGCTTGATTTTTGCTAAATATTTCAAATTAATATTGTTTTTCGTTTCTGTTTTGATTTTTTTTAAGTTTGAAAATATTCCCTTAACCCCTTCATTTTAAAACAGATTTTTTCAAAATCAATGAGCTTCGTACCCTTATATGGATTGATATGTCCTAAAAAATTTAAGTTGATATTGTTTTTCTTTTATGATTTATGAATATTTTAAAATTTTAATCACTTTAACCCCCATTTTCATTCAGATTTTTTTTAAATAAATAGGCTTTGTTTTATTATACAGATTGATTTTTCTGAATATTTCAAGTTGATATTGTTTTTCGTTTTTATTTTATGATTTTTTAAAATTTTAATCCCCCTTAACCCCTCCATTATTTGTCAGATTTTTAAAAATCAATAGGCTTCGTCCACTTAGAGAGATTGATATATCCTTAAAATTTCAAGTTGAAATTGTTGTTCCTTTTTTTAAATTTTAAGCTCCCCATTTTATTCAGATTTTTTTAAAAATAAATAGGATTTGTTCCATTGTAGAGCTTGATTTTCCTGAAAATTTTAACTGATATTGTTTTTCGTTTTTATTTAATGATTTTTTAAACTTTTAATCCCCCCTTAACCCTTCCATTATTATTCGGATTTTTTTTAAATCAATAAGCTTCGTCCCCTTATAGAGTTTGATATGTCCTAAAAATTTCAAGTTGGTTTTCGTTTTTAATTTATGATTTTTTTTTAATTTAACCCCCATTTTTATTCAGATTTTTAAAAATGAGTAGGTATTATTCAATTGTAGAGCTTGATTTTTCCTGAAAATTTCAAGATGATATTGTCTTTCTTTTTTGTTTTATGATTTTTTTAAAGTTTCAATCCCCCTTAACCCCTACATTTTAAATCAGATTTTTTCAAAATCAATAGGCTCGTACTCTTATATAAATTGATTTTACCTTGAAAATTTTAATTTTATATCATTTTTCGTTTTTGACTTATCGTGCTGACAAAATACGTGACATCGAACAGACGGACGGACGGACGGACGGACGGACGGACAGACTGACGGACGGACTGAGGGACAGAGATTTTTAAAAGTTGTTGACGAGAATTTTGGTACAAAAAATTTTTAATTTGGATAAATATTAAAACTTTTGGTTTCTTGAAAGTAAACCTATAATAATCTTTACCGACTACTGTGTGAAGAGTATATTAAACAAATAAAATATATAACAAAATAAAAACCAACCAAATATGTTTTGAAGATCCTTCCATCGAAAAACATTTTTTGTAAAATACGAAGAAAGTTGGTATGAAACAGGAAGCTGCAGAGTTCCTAAGGCTTTTGAGTTACCATTACAACACTACAGCAAACATTTGACTATTGACTAAACAGATCATTAATAACATGGGACCCTTATGTATTGTTATTCAGGCAGATGCACAATCCTACTAAATTAAAGTACCAATATATGTCTGTCCATGCCGCGATCTCAAGATAGAGAAAGCCAAAACCTTAATGGACTTAGATATAAGCTAGGGACAATTAGAGGAGCAAAATGACACCAAAATCATGGATCCCAAAATATAGAATTCAGTCAAAAATGTAAATGATTAAAATCGCCTAGATGTCAAAGATTACAAAAACACGGCCTACTATAATAAAATGCCATTGTCTGTCTTTCTGTCAAATTACCGTTTTTTATCAACACACTTTTCAATCAATGAACAATCAGATATGAATTTTTTGATGAATCAACTTCCGAAACACCTGGATTAAGCATCCTGTGAATCCATCTTAAATCCTGAAGGTCAGCTTGAAAGAGAAGTGTTCACCAAGTTTTTATATTGGATAGTATAACAATTTCAAATTAAGGCTGCGTTTATTTATCCAAAATTCACAGCCAATTTTTATGCCTTAAACGAAAATTTTCTCGACCATATCAAAGGAAATACAAACCCGTATCCGGCTGTACCTTTTCTAATGGGCGATAATGAATTTGAAATACTATTAGTGCCGTTCCACATTTGAAAACCAGATGCGTAACTAGGCGGAAAACATTGGATGTTGGCTATCTATGACAAAGGCGAGGTTGCCAGATAGACACTTTTCTATTTATACGATCCTAAGCCCAAGTTAGACAAGAATAAGAAGCCATTTCTGGACAAAGATAAGCGATGTGTTCTTCGTTATATTATTAAAACCGTCAAGCATGGAATTAAGTTGCAAGTTAGAATATCTTTTCCACACGGGAATTACAACAAACAAGCTGATGATGACCATTTCTCATATGGTGTCTGTATCTGTTACTATACCAAAGAATTCCTTAAAAACCGGACCATTCGATTTCAACTAGACTTGGATGTGTAAAAAGAACATCGTACAATAGCCACCATTATCGAAGAATATTAAAATCGAATGCCAGCTACCCATATAAACAGCACCATTGATTTAACGACTGATTTTTTTACGCAGGACCAGCTCTATGTTGCATTCTCCCGAGTCAAACGTAAAAGTTTAATCAAAGTCATTTTTAATCTTATAAAGGCTTCGTGGACTCGAAACAGATGCTAGATCCATAGCCCCGAATAGATGAACCCGGTCAAGAGAATTTGCAGAATACTATTTAGATGAAAATTATTATAATATATTAAATGACATTATATAATTATATACATTTTTTCAAACTTTTTAAACTTTTAATTTGCAAAAATTTACTAACTTTTGAAATCTCAAAATTTTAAGCGTCGAAGAGCTCGATCCCCTGGTTCTTAACCTAGTAATAGCTAACTTATTGATTTACAGATGTGTACTGATCCAGAACAGGTAGTAAATAAAGAAATAAAAAAAAAGACAAGTATGACTTGGACACTAGAGCCGACAAATACGACATCGATGTTAAAATGATAGAGTTTATGAGCTTTAAATAATGATACGTTACAGGCTTTTATTGAAATTAGATTCGTAACAATTGACATCGGTATCGATTTTGTATAGTAAATGGTGCGTGTCGTTGAACACAATTTAAGTTGATGGACATTTCTAGGATTAAGATCTCTTGAAATTCCAAGCTCGATATTCTGGAATAAATTTCATTCAACTTATCGTCACGCCAAGTCAGAACATAAACAATCACAGATAATAAACGAAATTGTTTTTTTTATGTTTAATAACTGGGAAGTGAAATGACATTTTACACATGTAATCATTTATTATGAATGAATATGAATAGATATTAATCCCAGTCCCAGTCGACATAGACGTGTTAATTTTATAAAAAAAAAACTAATAAAAAATATTTTTAAAATCGTTTATGAAGGATTTATATAACAGATATTAATTTCTTAAAATAAACAATGACCTAATAAAAATTTTTGTTTTACTAATAATAGGTATATTGACAAATAATGCAAAAAGTCTTCTTTTCCATTGACAGGATTTTTTAAAATAGCCTTGTCCTAATTTATAGTTAGTAGATGGCAGTTACCAAGTATTAATAAATATGCTTAAAATAAGAAAAATCAAACATGGTAGATTTTCGCACACTTTTATTTAAAAAACTAAAATTAAAACTAGCTCAAGAGAACTTTTTCGAAGTGCAATTTCTTCATAAAATGTGATTAATTTACATTTCGGTGTCTATTGTATAGACAAAGTAAACTAACTATAGTTTATTTAAAAATGAATATGAAATTTTAGTTTTAAATGTACATAACACTCTTATACATGAATATTTCAATAGTAGTGTTCGGAGTATAGTTTGTAAGTGTTGAAATATGACCGGAGTTGGAGAAGCAACCATTTATAGAATTTTGAATCAACAAAAGGATGGAAGTATTACAGTAGCACCTAAAACATTAACTGGGAGAAAAACCATTCAAATAAACGGTACTATGAAGCAACTACTATGAAGAAAAGTGCATTTGTTTTATTTACAAAAAAAAGATACCTACTTTGGATAAACTTTTAGTAGACATTAATGGAGACGAAACTTTGCCAAACGTTAAAAGAGACAAATTGTGGAAAATTTTGACATGAAATAGACTTCGCTTTGGAGAAGAACGACAGAAAATCTGAGCTCATAGAGAAAGATGAAATTATTTGTTTAAGGGGGTAATATTCAAGGGAAATTAGAAAATTAGGAAGAGAAGACAACATATTTTTTATATGGATGAAACATGTATAACTGAATGACATTTTGTACAAAACGTTTGGCGAGATAAACAGGTTACAAATGCTCGTCAGGCATATATAGAAGGTTTGTCTAATGCTTTAAATTTCCAAATGGCGAAGGTCGCCGTTTAAATATCACTCATATTGGAGGAGATAAAGGATTTGTTGATAATGGCTTGCTTTAGTCTACGAGAAACTAATATGAAAAAATTACTGCTGATGTTTTTGAGGAATATTTTAGTCAAATGATAGATTTATTACCAACCTATTTTGTAATAGTTATGGACAATGCCAGTTACCATTCAAGATTAAAGGAACCGTTACCTAACACTAAATTGAAAAGCAAGAACTCTCCGATTGGCTAATAACCAAAGAAATAGTAGCAAAAAAGAGATTAAAAAAGAGCTATTGCAGGCATGTAAATAACATTCACCAAAATTTAAGAAGTATTGCGTAATATCAAAAGAATATGGAATTATAGTATTGCTGTTACCACCTTTTTACTGTGAACTTAAGCCCATTGAACTAATCTGGGCTCAAATAAAAGGATATGTCGCGAGAAACAATAGAACATTAAAACTTCAAGATGTTCGTTAACTATTATGTGACTCCAAAGATTTGACCGGACAATTGGCAAAACGCTACAAGACATGTCATAGCAGAGAAAGAGAAATTCTGGAAACTTGGTATGTTAATAGAGGAAACAATGGAACCAATTATTATTTTTGTGGGAAGTGAGGAATCTGATGATGCTGATAACTCCTTATCGGGAGAAAACGACTTATTTATTTAGGTATGTTACTCTATATTGAATCAGAGCCTTTCCCAGAATAAATATACGCGTTGTAGAGATAGCTGTTACTGTCATCAATAAGGCACATAATTTTTACCCCATATCTGGCACACTTTTGTGTACACCTTAAATTTACAACGACCCCTAAAAGCAACCATCATCTCGTCGATTGTTATATTTGTTCCAAGAGAAAAGACACGAATTTTCAATAAATTTGTCAAAAATCTTTAAAATGTGCGGTACTGGGTCTTCTTGATCTTGTCTGTTTTTGTGAGTTATAGCATCGTCAAAGCGAAGCAAAAAAAACATCTCGGCCTGTATCATCAGTGGCAAAAATAGATTCGATGCTCTCATTTCCTGATTTAAAAACAGCAGAATATATCAAGAAACTCAAGAAAGCTTTTATTTCGATTGTATCAACAGTGGCCAGTATTGGGCTATTTGGGTTTTTGCACTTTTGTCTGATTTCCATTATTTTACGTTTGTCCAATTAATTATTTCTGTGACCATGTCTTCGGGATTTGGATTTGTGCCGAGTCGCTTTTGCACGTAATCCAGGTAGCGCAATAACAATGTTATGCTGGCTGGTTCTAACATTTACATCCTTGCGCCTAAAAAAATATTGTATCTAAAAACAATCCTACTATCAAAAAACTAAAAACCTTACCACTTAAACTTGTTTTTTTTTTTTTTTTCATAGTAAAACTTTTTTCTTTCTTCTGTGGACTCTTCTGGCTCGCTTTCTGAACTGGTTTCATTGTCGGAGTAATCCAAATCGGAATATTTTTCATGAATCTCTTTCACAACATCCTCATTTCCACCCAAATCGTCCTCACTATTTATAAATTCAACATTTTCTGAGCCAAATTCGAAAAACGAGGGTCGTCAGGATGCATTTCGTCAATATTTTTTTTTTGTTCATTTTGAGAGTGATTCTCTTAAATTTCCATAAATTGATTTCGTCACGTAATCGCTAACGGGAGGCCTCGGAGAACAATGACTGCGCTCTACTAAAAACAAAGCGTCCGCTCACATAGCCAGCTTACACACAAGTTCTTCACTCATAGAAAGGTACCTGAACCCCCCACCGTGGAGAAAAAATTCTGGTGAAAATTAAAAGTCAAGCAATGCAGCCGGAGTCTCGCAGACCACACCTTAGCGGTTAAAGGGTAAATATGGGTGAAGGAATTATTATTTCGTCATCTTTTACCACTTGCTGCGTACTGTTCAAAAATGGCACCCGAAGAGAGTAAACGCGATCTTTCAAAACAGGGTTTTAATGATGGTTTTTAAAAAGTTAGTGTCTACAAAAAGTACATACAGTTTTTAGTTTTTACCAAGAAATGTTAGAATCATTTAAGATGGTAAAAAATACTAAAATCAAGATAACTCTACATTATCGACGGTTGACATAGAGACGCTGAAAAGCTTATTGCTTGTGTATGAGCAATGTTAATCTTGCATTAAATATTACGTTACAAACGGCGAAATGTTTCACGTTTTACATGATGCACATTTGACTATATTCGACATGGTGGTAAACATCGTATGGCAAGTAAAAGAAAAAGTACAAGAATATAACTCAAGATGTTAAGTTATATCTGCGCTTGTGTAACACAATAAACTACAATTTGTTAAAAAAGAAACTACTGGTTGAACCAATGATATTTTTGGAGATCAATAGACGTTGTCAAGTAGATTTAATTGATATCCAATCCCGTTCAGATGGAGAATACAAATGTATGATAAGTTTGTACAAATACGTGCATTAAAAAGGATGGTGTATAAAAGTCGGTCTGTCCACACCTGCTGTTCCAAAAGAAATTATTAAAAATCTACTTACCACAGGAGAACTTGAAAGAGTCTTAAGGTAATTTGATACAGAAGGACAGCTCAACAAGACGCAATCTGGAAACACACAACCCGCAAGAAAAAATTACAGAAAGTGACAAACCGCAAGAAGATACTACTAAAGGTGGCAATATGGAAAATGTTGACAATAATTATAGCGAAAATACCAATAATATAGAAACTACAGAAAATCAGACCAAATGTGCAAAATGTGATGTAACCGCCCCAACGGGCTACAATGTACGGTGGACTGTCGATCACAATCGTATGCCTATCGGGTCACTCATGTGGAGACGGTAGTGGGTTAAGTTCTACTAAAGTTGATCGATTATTCTTCTTGGGCGCCAGATGACCTCAATCCCCTTCATTAAGAACTAAATTTACCGTGCACGTCTGGTACAGAAAACGACCAACTCCAAAAACAACAACGATTTATTAAAAGTTGAAAACTGTCCAAACAAGAAAAGGTAAACATAAATCAAGTAACCAAATTATATTGGTAATCTACAAATTATAACCTCTTAAAACAAAAAATAATAAATAATTTTTTTTAAGAACCTCCAATGTCAAAATATCAATATGATCAAGTATCAAAATATAAAAGTATCAAAACAGTGTACCAAAAAAATTTAAGTACCAATACATTAAAGCAGATGAATATTAGAGTATCAAAAGATTAAATGTATCAAAATATTAAGGTAGCTAAATATTAAAGTATCAACACCTTGCAGTAGCTAAATATTAAATTATCAAACGATCCCGCTATCAAAAAATCTAATTTAATTATTTTACCGTCTGATAAAATTAATTAAAATACTATTAATATCCAAATCAGCACCATGTGGCCGTAGCTGGTGATACTTTTTACAATAGCGAAGATTAAAGGAGATAAATTTACGAAAAATTATGAATATTGTACCAAAGGCGAGCGATGAGTGAGAATCAGTTTCCCATGGAAAAACCACGGCAGTTAATGTTAAAAATTAATTTCTGCTTCACAATCTGCAAAGGTAAAATATAAGTGCATAGACCCAAGTAAAAATCCAGGGAAAAATAGCCCCACACTGCGCATGAACAGCATATGTCTTACATCAAGTGTTCTTCTCCCCGTTAAACAGAATGAATAATAAAAAAATTATAAAATCCAAGAGAAACTGACCTCAGTCTGTAACGAATATCAAACGGCGAGACCCAACTGCAGCATTATTTAAATACTGACTTTAAAAAATATCCCACCAGAGTCATCAGACTACAGCCAAGTTCCCTTGAATAATGCACCAAACATATAAGTAGGATATAAGATAAATATTACAAACAAAGCATAAGTACAATAAATAAACTTAATCCAACATAATCTGTACACTAACCATAGAGATTAATCTGGCGAAGTCGAAAAAACTACATCCTAAATCAGGACACATACACATCATTCCAAAAGAACAAGGTAACTCTTCTGTCATTACGAAACCTGGAGAAGGACCAGAGGAAGTCTCCTGCTTATCTGCAACACCAGCTGCATGGAAAATGAGATTTCCAGTCCTACCAAAAACAAATTACTACACTACGTGTAACCTGTACCACAGCGAAATGAAGACTGTGATTATAGTCAAATTAAAACAATGTTCTTAAATCAAGTCGTAACTCGAAAACGTGAGATAAGTCAGTTGATGTTTTTATATTAATATCATCACAGTTCGAAAAAGAAATCACGAATAGGCGTAAGTCGACATACGTCTATTGATCAAAATGAGATACGTCACGCAAAAAATAATGGGATATACGTAGAACTATAAACGTTTGGATTACGCCACTAGGTGCATTCAACAGAGGATAAAAAGTTTGGTCGCATATCTCAATTTTGCATTTTTTTGAGATACGCCAATACGTGTTTTAAGAGACGATGTGTTTGCGATATATAGATCCCTAGAATATTCTCTAACTTGTCCTGTATTTTCGCTTGATAACATTTACTCCAAGATGCTTGGTTGAGTTAATACTTGAACGAATATTAAAGTTTTGTTATAACGGCCCTAAAGTTTCAGGTGGCTTCAACATTTTGCAGATCCGAACTTAATGTAATTCGTTGTTACATGGCGGAGCCGCACAAAAACTGCAGGCCCCTGGTTTCCGAAACATGTCCTAGACTGACTAAATAGTTTTACTTGTAATCTCAATACATGCAAGGATTATTACATTTATATGCTTCTTGAATAATATCAAAAGAAGGTCCAACTAGGTAATTACTCCGATTCAAGGTAGAACGAATTGCAAATGTGCTGAGTAATATATAATATGTATTTTGACCTATATAAAACAACTAATATTATATCGTATGGTGTTCTACTTTTTTAATAAGACAATTAGTATTAACCCCAGTCGGAATATTTGTTCACTAGTTTTGCATAAATCTAGATATAAATATAAAAACTTGCTCAAGCACCAACCGATTACGAAAACACTACAAGTAAAATATAGCTTAAATCCTAAAACACGAACTTAACATTACACAATTTATATTCTTACCGAACGCACACACGAGTAATTAAATGTAATAAAAATAATACAAGGTATTATTTCTGAACCCGTAGGTACAACGCGATAATAAACTTACGCTAACAAGTTGCATGCGTTACCATTTTTACACAGTTGCATAAACCAGAGACGTACATATATACTGGAAGTAGATTTGGATTGTATTTTTTTTGAATTGATGAAGTTATTGAAGCAGGTACTTGAATCTAAAGATCCGGTTCAATGGACCATGGGAAGTAGGTGGCTTTTTGCTTGTTCTTTAATGGTGCACCTATTTTTGTGGGTTTAATTGTTGATTTCTGAGGTATAGCAGTTCTCTCTGATGATGTTGTAAATTAAAATGGTGGGTTCGACACAAGAATGTAAAGCTTACATGATTCCTTCTTTAATTATTATCTTTTAAACAGCATACTACGTCAGGGGTTAAAATATTGGCGTAGTGTGCAAATATCTGAGAAAAAGATAAATTTAAACAATGATATTCAATAACAGTGAAATATAGAATCTTGTAAACTTTGGATACTTGAATTAAGTCCATTATTTACGCCTTCTACCCTCTCAGATTTCAGAAATGAATATCTACATTCAGAAGAAATAGGTGAATCGTTAAAGAAACAGCAAACAGAAAAAACTATCTTTTTTTTTTAAATATATTCAATATACGCCAACCTCTTAACTTATGATGTAGTCAAATCCGTAATGCCCATGTAACGTTGTAAAAACCCTTATACCAAAGAATTTTACAATCCTTCGGTCTAGCTCAGATAAAGTTTAAATTATAGGTCAGTGAAATTTGGCTAAAATTTATTCAAAAAGTGAATGGTACTATCTTTAGTTAAAAAGGTAAAAACAAATTAAATTAAACCTTGTGGACGCCACGTATTTAGCTGTTTAATAAACATAAATTGTGCCATTTATTGCCATTTGAAAAAAAAAAAATAAAATGGCTCAAAGATGAATTTTAAGAACCAAGATAATTTTAGTAGATAACGGACCATTGGGTATTTTCTAATTGTTCCTGGTAAAATGGTATATGTCGGATGATGCTTAGTTTTTTCCTATTAACCTGTTAACCTGTTAACCCACTTCGATGGGGATGAAGCCGGACACTTCCTCTACTTTTCTTCTGCAATTTTCCAGGGCTTCGGTCAGAACTAGGGACGACTCTTTCATATGAGGGACACTCGGTATAAGTTAACCACTCTTAGGTATGCTAGTGAAGTTGGCTTGCTCTAAGTCTTGTCTTCTTTAAGTTGCCCTGGTGATATTTAATTTCTTTTACGACAACTCTCGGTCTCCTTTAAGCTCCCCTGGTCTCCTTTATTTTTAAGAAATAAAAACACGTTGTTAGTTATTTATAATACAAATACCTTTTCATCTATAATAAAAAATTAGAAGAAACAAATATTAAAATACTATTAAAATAAATAAACTAATAATGTTACAGCAATAAATGTAGATTCACAGTATTTCGACAATGTTCTTAAAAGATGGAAAACTCGAACACAAAAAAACTTAATGTCATCGTCCATTTTGTACAGCATGGCGACATGGATAATATAAAAAAATATATCGGGTCGGTATGAGATGTATTGTCGGATGTGTACCATTTTAAAATATAATAAATAAATGTTTAACATAAGGTTACAGTAGTGTGCTGTTTGAAAGACAATTAGTCCAGTAACTGAAGACCTGAAAATATGCAAAGCTGTCATTAAGTCGGTCCAGATTTCCTTTGTGGCTCAATTTCTTGACGGTTGCTTTTAAGGGTGAAAACTTTTACCAACACGGCTGGGTCGGAAAGGGCTCAAAATGGCCCCTAAAGTCCGAAAAAATGGTTTTCCACTAATATCTGCCAAAATATACAAATTAGACAATTTTTGTTTGGAAAAAAAAGGAAGATCGTATTATTATCTACAAAAATGGTCCCTACCATTTTTTTCGCAAGACGAATATTTTTTGCTAAAACGGCCTTCGAAAGAGCCAGAATTTTTGCACTGAATAGAAATGTTTCTCACTGAATTTCCGCTCGAAGGAGTTGGGAATACATTGATTTTCATGTTTTGGACTTTGGAGACCAATTGTAGATGGCGCTAGCGGCGTACCTCTGCTCACTAAATTATGGGGTCTATGAATGGAAATCCGGGCACCAATCGATCTTTCGACAATTATTGGCGGATTCTACAAGATTTTTTCTGTAAAGTAGCGCTTGCGGTATCTCATCTATATTGCCGAATGTTTGTTGCAAAATTTAATAGAAAAGTGCAAAAAAATTATTTTTTTTCAAGTGGCAGTCTCAAATTTCGGCGCTTTGCCTAATAGTGGGTTACTAGTTTTAGAGTGTGATGAATATTGACCCGAGAAGAGCCTATATATTTTCTGCGTCTTTTGCACAATTTTGTCCTGCAGGTTTCGTGCATCTTTATAGAGGATTGCTTCTTTATGAATAGGTGAAAATTATCGTCCCTTTCCTAACTCACATCAATTAATTTTTCTAAGCCTCGAGTGACATTTGCAACGTCATCCACAACTTCCTGGGCACAAAGGAAACATTTTGGAATGTAGTCCGCTTCCATTGCTGCAACAAAAGCTTTACAAAAATATATTATTGAAATGTAATAAGAATTACAACAAATTTATAGACTTTATTTTAAATCAACCAAACCTTTACTGTTCCCCACAAACGAAAAACAAATTCTTAAAAATTCAAGAATGACGTCAAATTTTTCACTGTAAAAACTTCTTTTTTTTAACAACTTAATTGATAACGATAAAATACTATCAATATTTTTCTAAAATACTATCAATAATACCGACAATAACGACTCCAAAAACAACAGAGATTGTATACCAACAAAAGCAGATGATTAAGGTGAGCGCGTGGCGCGTGGGTACACGTGGTTAGGTTATGATGGAATATCATAGATCTCAGGCGGAGAGAGTCAACATGGGGGGAGATAATTCTAACAAACAGTTAAGAAACACGCTCACATACGGGGATCAATTGATAGAAATGATAAGGTGAGAAAATCAGCTTCACTTCGGTCTGGGTATTAATGTTTAAAAAATGAACAGCAAGGAACAAGAAGTATTTAAAAAAATAGTCCGGTTTTCCCCGGTGTGATCAATTTTCCCGATTACTGGAAAATGGAGCAACTTTATTAAAAAAAAAGTACATTCGAAAAGTAGACACTCTACGCTTTAAAATGGTGTGCATTGAATAACAATATAATGAAATATGAGTTTTTAATGACTGCTTGTTTCAAAGATTTCTAGAACTCCGAAAACGTATGAAAAATGCAAATAAACAAATCAATTTTATTTTAAAACGCCAGGAAGATACTGGAAAAAAAATTCTGAGATTATACGGGACATCTCAAGATCCCATTTAAAACAAAAATGGGATAAAAACTATTAAAAAAAAACATATGAATGAATTACTATAAAGTGGTCCAAAATAGTGGGAAAACGCAACTTTGACCCCTTTTTCAATATTCTTGACGGGAAATAACGGGCTTCAGGGTACATGGATCGATACCTGTGGATTTTCCCATAATAGTGAACTTTGAATCATCGAAAAATATCAATTTTTGACCGAGTTCTGAAACAATTTGTCTACCCGTTTACAAGCTAATCAGTAATGCTATAGAGATAAAACAGGGGCTGAACGAGGGTACTTTTGATTGCGGTTATCACGAAACCTGTCGAATTCCCGACAAAAATGGTGGGGATTTTTGTAGATAATAATAAGATCTTTCTTTTTTATCTAAACAAAAATTCTCTAATTTGCATATTGTGGAAAATATTGGCGGAAAACCAGTTTTAGGGTCCATTTTGGGCCCTTTCCGACGCAGCAGAGTTGGTAAAAGTTTTCGACCTAAGAGTTGAGCCACAACGGAAATCTGGACCGACTTAATGACAGATTGGCCCCTTCAGTTACTGGACTAAATAAAGAAATTAATATTTTAAAGAGATTTGGTAACGTTTTCGTGAAACATCGATGATGGGGCTCGGCAAGTCCCGACAGTGGACCAATGTTTCGTCAGGTGATATATAATAGTGTACTCTTTAGTTCTTAATGAAACATCAAGAAGTAATGGAGGACATGAAGCTGGGATACTGATTTGCTATTGCAAAATGGAATTAGCGCATCTTGTTGTCTCCAATTTTTTACAGTGTCGTATTTAGTTATTTTGTTAGGGTTAAAAATATGTTATTTTTATTATAATAAGCCTCCATCTCGATAGCAAAATGGTTCATATGGCACTTTATTTACAACCAAAATGACAAAAAAATCGAAATGTACCATCCCAAGAATATTTAAAAAAGAAATGTATGATCATAAAAATGAATATAAACCAAAAATGAAAAAGATCGTTACACTGCAAGACAAAGTGTAAACAACAAATATTTTAGTTTAATAAATATGCACTAGTTAGATATTAAATTGGTCATTTGATGCTTGAATTGTAGAATTAACGTAAGATAAAAAACAATAAATCCACAGAGGTTACTTTATTGTAAGTTCTACACTGAGAGTAAAAAGGATGTTGGATATTTGAATTTGATATTCAAAATGTTAAATTGAAACGTGAAGTAACTCGAGATACAATGAAGAGGGAATTTGAACGTATCCCTAACTGCAATTTAGCTATAAAATATTAATTAATGTCGTAGTTTGCAAGTAAGGTAGTATTTTTGCCCTGAAGGGTAATTTACATAATATTTATAAATTCAAATACAGGGTGTTTTTTTAATATTGCGAAAAAATTCAGGGGTGTGTCCCTTGAACGAAATGAATCAAAGAAGTTCCTATGAACATATGTCCTACGCCCCTTAGATTTTTAACTACAGGGTGGTAAAATTATAACAAAAAAACTTATTTTTTGTGATACATTTAATACCCCTGAAGATATTTTTCTAAAAATTGGTAAGCAGTTTCTATGCATCTACAGGGGTATTAAATATATCAAAAAAAATTAGATTTTTTTCTTATAACTTTACCACCCTGTAGTTCAAAATCTACGAGGCGTATGACATATGTTCATAGGAACTTTTTTGCTTCATTCGCCTCTGAATTTTTTCGCAATATTAAAAAAACACCCTATATATTAGTCAGACACAGCTGAAATTGTTGATTTTTAACTTATCTAAGAAGCTCATTTTTATTTTGATTATTCAAAAATAGTGTTACTTCGTATTTAAATTCATATAGACGTGCTAAAATATTAGAGGAATAAGCCAAATATGGAATAAATTCAGAATATCTTCTTTATACCTTTGAAAAGCATAATTTATTATTCATAATATTAAATATATTTTAGAGAAGTCACAGAAAAATATTCTACAAAAAATTGAATGTTTGTACCATATGAAATATGTCCCTTATATGGAACATATGTTTCAAGTAAAAATAAAACAGTAACATGTTTTGACTATTTTTAAAAATTCGCACAAAAATATATTGTTTTCTACCACTGAACAGACGACGACATGGCACCAACCTAAACTTTTTATTTCAATAGAAACAGGTGATATCCTTTACTTGTGGGTTCCAAATGGTGGACATTCCATATCAGGTACATCGCCATTGTAATTTTTATTAACAGATTCACACATTACCCCTTACATTTGTTATACAGGAATAAAGAGCTTATGTTGGGCTTAAACACATATTATGTATAAAAAGTTGGTAATTGATTATCCCTTGTGGACTAATATTATTAATACCTGCGAAATATTCAATTTTAGAAAAACTTATGGGACGACATCCGTTGCATTTAGTGTTCACAGATCCTTATTGGAGAAAACATGTGATAACATTTGGATGCGATTTGCGCGACGTTGCCAAAGCTGGTTCAAATAATTTAATAGAATTCCATTTTAGAAACATATTCCATATTTGGCTAATCTTTCTACTCTAGGATAGTTAACGGACATAGGTGTGCTGCTAATATTGTGAGATTCCTTCTGTTTAAAAATCAGAAACGCCATGTTTTAAGAAATGACATCATAAATCCGTGCTCATATAACTACTATACGACTAAATAAATGTAAATGAGGAATAGTGGGTCAATTTTCGCGAGATGACGTTTTGCATTTCCTTTTGGGAAGGAATTTTTTCTTCTTAATTTTTAAATTTTTATCGGTCCCCCTGAAATCTCACTGGACTCACCAACGAGCTCAAAGGAGGGCACCTCGCAGGGTGAGAACCGCTCCTCTTGGAAATTTTTACCTAGGAATGTAGCTGCAATAAAACCAATGGCAATAAAGTTTCATTTTGTCGCTATTTTCTGCAATTTGGACAAAAAGTACAACCGCTTATCAAACTGGACGTTAGTGCGCAGAATGTAATGCGAGTTTCTTACAAAAATTTTCATTCATCCTCTCTTTGTTTTGATTTTTTACTTAACTTTACATAACCGTTAAAATATTTTAAACCTAAAATGTGTGGTATTTGCCTAAAAATGTTCTACTAAAACGAGCGTTGGATGTTTTTTTTTTCCTGGATTAAAGGTAATTATTGTTTTCTTTTTAATGGATTTTTAGAAAGGCCTAACTAAAACAGACGTTATACTTCCCTGTATTAACTTTTATTGCAAAATTAGGAAGATAGCAGAAATTTAAGAGATGTTAAATAATAATTTAGATAGACGGTGACTGAAAACTGCTGAAACACAATATGCATATTAAGTGGAGTTGTTAGTTATAGAATGGTTTTCTGAGAATCCAAGACGCCTGGCTAGTCCTCGGTCGTTTCTATTTCGAAGAATCAGTTTTCAATGAACACATAAAGCCTATGCTGTTACTGAAAATTGATTGGACTCTACGTAACGAGTTTCATAAGATATACAGACGTAATTTATAGGATAATTTTCTGAGAATTCGAGATGGCTGGTAAGTCTTATTAATTTCAGTTCTTCTAATTCAAACGGACCAAAATTATGTCTATAATAATTGTCTAAACAGTTAAAAAATCGTTTCAATTTATTAAAATACTAAAACTGCGTAAATAAAATTAACATATAATCAGTTAAAAATATACAAAAACTCCACTTAAAAAAAAGACAAATTCTTATTGTACGTCACTGTACTGTGCATGATGATAACCTTATTTTACTGCTCTTTCACAATTCCATTTAAACGAATTTACAGGATGACTGTTGTAGTGATATTGACCGATTTTAACTGGGTTAAGGTTCTATTGGTCGTATAAACGTGATATTAATTTGCTCAATATCTAATTTAATAAACAACAAGTTATCACGATTTTATTATTACGATTTATTACAATTATTGTCTTTCGATTTCTCTATTTTTAAGTAATTTTGTGAGATGAGTTACAAATTGTTTTTTTTTGTATTACAAGTTTTTATTTCATGGTCCAGATTTTTGGTTGTATCTGTATCTGTAAGGTATGGAGGGTGGGAAGGGTGGATTGCACTAAGGCCTTATTTGCTCCATTGTCTATCCTCCAAAGGCATACGACCTGCGATTTAACTTGTTAAAAACGTGCTGGTTATCGCTGAGGGAATTTAGAGACAGCCAGCCTCTCAGGTCAAAGTCCTGCAGGGTAATAAGTCGCCGAGAGGTGTTTCTAGATGCTCAATTTTTGGGAATTGGCCATTTGATGGGTTTCCACCCCGATAGCAAATGCCATTAATTCCGCCCTCTCCACAAGACAAGATTCTTGATATTTCTGGGAAATTGATAAGTGTGACTGGTTTGGATTTGTTTAACAAACTTGATCAAAGTAACTTTTCGTGTCCACACAATTAAAACTTATTTTACAATGACGTAAAGTTCAGAGGTTTTTCGAAAAATAAAAAAAAAAGAAATAACTTTATTTAAAAATAATGTTCTTCTTAAAACTATGAAACTATCTAAGAACATAATTTAATTATTTATTACAATATAGTGGTCCGTACTCCTTTGCAAGCCGCAAGTACCTTCAGATTTTTTTCGTTCATTCTTATTCACTTTTTGTGTTAAACCTGGGGTAAGTTTGAAAGCCAAGTCAAAAAATCGAAAAATCGAAAAATCGAAAAATCGAAAAATCGAAAAATCGAAAAATCGAAAAATCGAAAAATCGAAAAATCGAAAAATCGAAAAATCGAAAAATCGAAAAATCGAAAAATCGAAAAATCGAAAAATCGAAAAATCGAAAAATCGAAAAATCGAAAAATCGAAAAATCGAAAAATCGAAAAATCGAAAAATCGAAAAATCGAAAAATCGAAAAATCGAAAAATCGAAAAATCGAAAAATCGAAAAATCGAAAAATCGAAAAATCGAAAAATCGAAAAATCGGAAAATCGAAAAATCGAAAAATCGAAAAATCGAAAAATCGAAAAATCGAAAAATCGAAAAATCGAAAAATCGAAAAATCGAAAAATCGAAAAATCGAAAAATCGAAAAATCGAAAAATCGAAAAATCGAAAAATCGAAAAATCGAAAAATCGAAAAATCGAAAAATCGAAAAATCGAAAAATCGAAAAATCGAAAAATCGAAAAATCGAAAAATCGAAAAATCGAAAAATCGAAAAATCGAAAAATCGAAAAATCGAAAAATCGAAAAATCGAAAAATCGAAAAATCGAAAAATCGAAAAATCGAAAAATCGAAAAATCGAAAAATCGAAAAATCGAAAAATCGAAAAATCGAAAAATCGAAAAATCGAAAAATCGAAAAATCGAAAAATCGAAAAATCGAAAAATCGAAAAATCGAAAAATCGAAAAATCGAAAAATCGAAAAATCGAAAAATCGAAAAATCGAAAAATCGAAAAATCGAAAAATCGAAAAATCGAAAAATCGAAAAATCCAAAAGTCGAAAAATCGAAAAATCGAAAAATCGAAAAATCGAAAAATCGAAAAATCGAAAAATCGAAAAATCGAAAAATCGAAAAATCGAAAAATCGAAAAATCGAAAAATCGAAAAATCGAAAAATCGAAAAATCGAAAAATCGAAAAATCGAAAAATCGAAAAATCGAAAAATCGAAAAATCGAAAAATCGAAAAATCGAAAAATCGAAAAATCGAAAAATCGAAAAATCGAAAAATCGAAAAATCGAAAAATCGAAAAATCGAAAAATCGAAAAATCGAAAAATCGAAAAATCGAAAAATCGAAAAATCGAAAAATCGAAAAATCGAAAAATCGAAAAATCGAAAAATCGAAAAATCGAAAAATCGAAAAATCGAAAAATCGAAAAATCGAAAAATCGAAAAATCGACAAATCGAAAAATCGAAAAATCGACAAATCGACAAATCGAAAAATCGACTGACTTCGGCACGGTGTTTGTGTGAGTGCGACTAGACGTATGCGTGTAGACTAGCTGCTAATTGCTCATAACTGATTCTATCTCTTTTAGATACAATTTCGGAAAAATTAAATTTGAAAATGAATAATGATCCACAAGAATCCACAACAAAATATGGGACCACCATTGACGCGGTATTTTCCAGATATTTAGAGGAAATCAAGTCTCAAACTTATGTTTCTTATTTCAGTTACCATAAACCTATAGTTTTAATGATAAAAATTCCTGAATAACCTACATGTATTGTAAGATAATAAAAATATTTTAAACAAAATTAACTTCTCATTTATTCAATAAAAGAAAAAAAAATGTTTTCTTATCGGTCACCACGTTCAAAAAGTGTAACTTGAATTAATATCCAAGAAAAAACTTGAATTATTATCAAAGAAAAAAAAATAGTGCATAAATAAAATAAATAAATAATTATAATTGCAGAAGTTGATAAAAAATGCTATGCAATAGCTTTACCGCGGCAGTCCCCGAGTGCCACACGTATTTTTTTCTTTTTTAAGTATAAGACAACTAATTATATTCAGATTAAGAGATTATAAAACGAATATAAGCACAGTTGCCCTCAAATATAGCATTTTTGGCGATTTCACTAAACCATTCTTTTGATTTATTGACTTTTATGGTTTGCTGAGAATAGGCTCTGTGTTTTTTATGTTTGACAAAAAATTTGTGAATAGTTTGTTTACATTAACAGAGTTATTAGATCCTTTATTTTTCAATAAATTTTATGCTTAAATTATTCTAGTCAATTTTTCTAAATTAATAGTAATTTTGAATAATCTCATATTCAGGATGTCGAATACATAATGTTAATTTCTGATGATCAGTAATTTTATTTAGTTTATAGACTTTAACATCATAGTTATGAGAATAAACTTAATCAATGGGTACTTGTACTATATTTTATTCTTGTGTAAAATGTAACAAACTGTTTAAAACCGTAGATGATTCTTTTAATTTCTTAATCATGACTAAAATAAATTTGTTCAAAAATGATATTAAAATATGCCCAAAATTCGGCATGACTCGCATTTGGAGAATGATAAATACAACCTAATTGCCAAAACTTTTTTCTAACCAATAATTTAATAATTCATTTCATAACTTACGTTTTAAAACAAAGTATATTTTATTAACCGACTTCAAAAAAGGAGGATGTTCTCAATTCGTCGCGATATATATTTTTTTATGTATGTTTATCGATAATTCTTTAACACGATGGTCCCATATAAATTTGGTCAAAATCTAATAATTGGGTCCATGAGAAAATTCTCAAACTCTTCATTTTTTATGTATGTTTAGCGATAATGCTTTACCATCTTGTCCGATTTATATGATTCTTTTTTTGTTAGTAAGGGGTACCTCAGGGGTGGTCCCATATAAATTTGGTTAAGATGTGGTGATGGCATCTGCACGTTTTTGAAGTCGGTTTTTTTAATTTTTAATTTCTAATAGTTGTGTCTCTTCTAATGTAGATAATAACTCCAACTGTGTGCCTACTTACTGAGTTACATCTAATAATTTCATAACCGTCAATATAAAGTTTATGTCTTGTTACTGTTGTTCAGCGCCATTTTAGAACAGCACTGTTAAGTCGAACTCAAAAGTGAATGTACGAAATCAGAATTAATTTATAAATAATTAAATCAATTAGAAAAAAATAGTTGTTAACGGTGGGATTCGAACCAGGGTCCCATGGATTCGCAAGTCCAGACTCTTGCCACTGGGTCGCATACCTCTTATCTGTATATAGTTGGTTTTAGTTTTATAATTATTTTATTTAATATTTTGTGTCGTTGATAAAAAAAAGTTTAAATTTCAACCCACTGCAGTCAAATATATAATTTTACTAAAAAAAAAACTATATTTCTAATTTCCAATTAAACTAATAAAAAGTTTCGCCAAACGCTCAAAGATTCTTATCTCCTATTAATTCGTGTTTAAAACTGGCCGTAATTACTAGGAAAGTAAAAAACTTGTCTTCATGAATGAATTTCGTTAAAACCAGGTCAATACCACGATCAGTATCACTCTGTACTAGTTCCTTCCCTTTGACTTTAATCAGAAAATCGATTACCGAGTTCAATTTAAATCGTACGCCAGTAGGAAATTTTTAAAAAACTTTGAAACTTTCCAATCCAAATTTTAATGTAACCAAGCTAGAGAAAAAAAGCCCCATAATTTTATCAGATGATTAGTGGAGCAGAATGAGCAATATAATATAGTTGGGGTCTTGTATTTTTTGTGAAGGTTTAAAGTAAAAAGTGAATATTTTTTTTACTCTCAATGGGTTAGTTATCTGTAGATTTAAAGCCTTCGAAACAGTCGAGAAGCGACTTATGGCTTACTTTACTTTGCCGGCTTGTCGGGGAAGTGCCGGGATAGTAACTATACCAATATTAATATATAAAACTACTAATAGTAGAAGTTAATACCAAAGGAAAAACGTATATATACTTGCAACATAAAATTCGCAGGATTTATCTAAATAATACAATTGGACAGCAATAGTGACCTAGCGACAATTAGGGTATTTACCGCCGATAGCTCTATATTCGGATGTGGTGTGATTCGTTAATTAAAAGAAGGGGCGCTAGAATATTTTGCCACGGAATACCCCCTGCTGAAAACTACCACAGTTCCAAATATATGAAGAGGTTGAGTGGTGTGTACACACTGGGTAATAAGAAATGAATCGAGAGTATTTAAAGTGTGTAAATTGAGTTTTTTTAATAAAACTCTGTAAAAATTTGTCTAAGCGCTTTCGGCTTATTAGGCCATCATCAGAAACTCTACAAAGAGAAAAAAACGGAGCTGTAACAATACAATCAACTCGTAATAATACTAAACAATGAATAAAAAACTTGAACACTTACTCGTCAAAAACTATAGAAGAGACATGAAAAATGCACTAAGTTAAAAAGGACAGCAACATACTTGTCCCAAGTCACCACCATAGCTTATAGCTAGGATAATTCAACATAAAAGAACCACACAGAACATGTGGTTGAATTTTAACAAATGAAGTAGGGGTTCATCCAAAAAAGTAAAAGTGAACACTCCAAACCATTCAAAGGAAAAGATACTGCTGGTCTTCAACATGAAGACAGCCAGATTTTTCCAGTTGCTACCGTGAGGCGGAGGCAAGTTGGGACACAAAAAATAGTAGGTACACGATATTTTTGAGAACATGACCATCTTGACAGTTTCCTAAAAAAAAACTGAGTGACAATTGACATTTGACAATGAAGTTGCCAAAATTGCCAACTTGAGAAATTGAAATGAATTTCGTGAAAAATTGTCAAAAGTTAATATTGAAAATGATAAAAGTGGGTTGGTATCACTGATCTAGCAAGATCAAGTATGGCGGGACTTTTAAATTATAAACAGCGAAAGATTACAATGATTAAATAGAATTATAAAATATACAGTGAATGAAGGTGAAAAACATATTTTTTTATAAAATTATTAGCAATACTCTCGATTCATTTCCTATACAGTTTAGTTGGATCTTTTTTAATTTCAATTTAATGAGAGTAAATATATAGGTATTACTTAATAAATTAATTATTAATTTTGTCCCTGAAATATATAAATACGCAGACAACGTAACAGTGCTTCCCGAACACTAAATTTTATTACATAAATAGTTATAAAATACATAAACATACAATGCTCAAACTCTCAGAAAATTATTAACTTAAAATACTTAAACTAGGATACCCAAATCCCTTAATACCAAAATAATAATACTTAATACACGGCAGGATGTCCTTGTGATCTCTGAATAAATAGTTAACAAAGAAACTTGGCTCGTAACTCGATTTATTCTTGAGTTGATTTCATCTGAAGGCTGTTTTCTATGAAGGGAGCTCACTAAACTGCGCTGATATGCCAAACTTGTCAGCCGATGGGGTGTGTTTGCTTCTTTGCACTCGATATTCCAAGTTTACGGTGATTCCACACTATAGTTACCCTGGCACAGAGACAAATACTGCTTTTTCTTAGCAAGAGCTTTGGGGCTCCACAAAAAATCTGGAGATAAACGAAAAACCAAGTCAAAGACAAAAAGGTGTCAAAAAGGGAGGCGTCAAAAAAGCCCAACAACATTAATTGCCACGTTTCAATTCTATAAAATATCGTCGCTGGAATAAATATTAATAATAAAATCATACTAATTCTTTAAAAATGAAATAAAAACATGCACATAACCACTAAGTCCTATAGCAATCCATCAACTAACACTGGAGCCTTATATTAAATATGATCATGGCGTGAAGTGAAAATAAAGTCCTTCTTCAGGTACAAATTTGGAGATCTACCAAGAAAATACGCAGCTTTACAGCTCGAACACAAATTCTCCCTGTTATTAAAATGAATTTACTTTATAATCCTTTTACGGCTAGCAAAGATTGCCATTTCACAGTAAAACATATCACATATCACTTTATTTTCCGCCTTAAAACCCCTTATCGCTTTTTATAACAGAATTTTGAATAAAAAATACAATTAACAGCTAACATAGACTTTTAACATTATTGACAAGGTAAATACTCTAAACTCATGTTCGACAAATAGGTCTATGTTCATTACAAAAATTAGGCTCCATCAGGACCGCAACACAAAATACACAACTGTATACCGTGTTGCCTGCATACTTTAGGGGAACTCATTTTTGCCTTCCGTCCACATACTTTGATATCAAAGTATGTGCTTCCGTCTGTAGACATCGGTAACGCACTAAAATTCTTTGCGTTGATACACTAACTCCGGCGCACTCAATAGAGTGCGCCGCAATAGCGCCAACTCATTGCGTTAACGCAATTGCGTTATTGCGTCACACCACTGCCTGCGCCGAATGAAGTCGATGCACCTCGGTGTATCGCATGATACCGGGGTTATTCAGCGCGGGCTGTCCTTTTATAAGGGTCAAACCGGCAAAAACGCAATTGGGAATTTAACTAAATTTTTTTTTATTATATGTTTAAAAATAAACGAAAATATAACAGTGTAATGCACTCATTTTTTTATTTCATTGTGTTCGGATTTTACAAAAAATACAAAAATTCTAATTTATATAAAAAGGATATAACTTTTGTATACTAGTAGCCAATCAAATTGGGAAGTACTAAAAATTAACAGTGTACAAGATTAAAATTCATAAAATTCGACCTACAATCCTACAAATGATGTGACATGTTGCAAAGAACATAATTACTTGATAGATTTTGGGTAATCTACATTACGAGTTGCATCAATTACGTAAATTAAAATTCTCAACTCGTCACGGAAAACAGAATCAGTGCCTGGGCGCATGGCGCACCAACAACTCGCGATCCTTTCGACTCAATATCGAAAATTGCATTGCGCTGATACAGTAACAGCTGGTGTATCAACGCTCGTAACACATACAACTGCGTTAACGCAATAACGCAACGCAGCGCTGCGTTACCCATGTCTATCCGTCTGTAGTTTACCTTGACGCTTGGTTGTAATAGAGTACTTCCCTGATCGGTTTGTAATATACTATTAATTTTGATTTACTCTCATGAAATTTAATCATTTTAATACAGTCTTCAAGAAAAATATCTCTTACGGTTTGGATTTTATAAAATTTGTTTTGTTTCTCACAGTTCTCTCTTTTAAATCAACATTGTAGGGAATTTTTCTATCACAGCTTGGCGTAGCTTTAGCAAAGTCTCAATCTTGTACTTATCTATTCTCCCAATTTCTCTTTATTATAGTAGGTCTGGTGGACATTTTAAACAACAGATAATAGCTCATAAATTAGCGATAGGGTTTTTATCTTTATCAGTTATTTTTTAGCCCAGAACACTGCGGCCTCTTGGGTGTATGGTATTTCTCTGCTTTCCCCGTATTTAGGTACTATCTTTGGAATAGTCCTGTGCTTTTGATCAGTTTTACTAAGTTCCCTACCAAGTGTTTCTGGGGCGTTCTTGCCGGTTCTTGGTCAAAAAGGGTGAGATCCCGCCTAGTAAGATCTTTGCATTCGAATATCACATGGTATGAGGTTCCGTCCTCTTCCATGCACCGTCTACACGTGGTGGGATCATTGTGTCATCCTATCACATGAAGGTGTTTGAGCAAGCAATAACCCATTAGTAATCCCACAATGGTTGTATCCTTGCCATGCGTTCCCTTAGTAAGAGTATACTGTTTCTATGCCCTCTTATTTGTTGCCAGTAAGTTTGGTGAGTGATAGGGTTAAAATAAACTATATTATGTAGTATCAAGAAATAATACTCATTGAATAGTAAATACCTCGTACGATTTTAGTCATTCATTTTTGTGGCTACGAGGTAACCATTTTATTTACATATATCTTGTACATTATTTCTATCTTCCACCCAAATTATATTATTATTAAAGAGCATGAACACAAATTCAAGGCAAAGGCAACAGAATTGAAGTAGCTTAGAAAATTTAGAGAAACATAAACAGGTACGAGTATGAAATAAAAACACACATATTAGTGAAGAATTAAACATTGAATCAATAACAAAGTACATATTAAATTAGTGAGAATGTGTTTAACTAAAGAATGGAAGTGGTAAAGCATAGGAAACAGTAATTGTTTATTTATTTATTGGACCCTTTACAACCCCTATAAAAAATTAAGAGTAGTTACATGCAGAGTTAGGTAATAAAAAATTTAAAAACAAGAAACAAAACAAACCTTAATATATAAAGAACTTAATTTTAAAGTACAACCCTCAACTTTTTTAGGCTAACATTAAAGATATCTGTTTGGACCTCGCTAAGAAACTCTTTGGTAACAGCTAGCATTTTGGTAAAAGGAGATATGCTACTTAGATCTACACTAAATAATTTTTTGTTACGTGGGATTCTTAGAATATTCTTTGGCACAATAAAATTTATATAGTTAAGTAAATCACAATTTAAAATAGAAAACAAATATATCACAACATGTTGTCTTCTTCTTTGTAAAAGAGATTTAACTTTAAATCTTTTGATATGAGATTTTATAAGGATACATTAGGTTGCTTTTTATGACATAAAAATATCGTATTGTGCAACAAGAGTGGATATGATGGCCATATCGCACGAAGACAAAATTTGGGCATTGGGCACGACGCCATAGGCGGAGTTATTAAGACAAAATAACTAATTTTAAAATAATTTATGAATGTTATTGATTTTTAAAATAAAATAAATATGAAAAAAAAAATTACCAGCTTTTCGCGTGGAAGGAAGCACTCTGTTCACGCATCTACGGCCACTTTTACGATTTTGGTTTTAATACTCGTAATTAAAATAAGTTTATATAGTTCGATAAAAATTTAATTTTTTTTTAAATATTGTCCAAATGAAAATGCTATTATTTATGATTATTTATCGATTCTACACAAAAATAACTCATTTTAATGTATATTTAATCTCAATGATTAAAAAATATACTCACAATAATTAGTTTAACAAGATTATCCCTTATTTAAAATTTTAAAAATAATAGTAATTGGGTGTCCAAAATATGAACTGTGATTGGTGGATTTCATTTTTTGCAGTGTTCTCACTACCTAGAATGAATATGAAATATATTCGTTCAGTTGAACGCAATGACATACTTTTTAGTTTTGTAGTCTGTGCGTAGATAAGCTAATATCTATGTAGGTGAAGAAAAAATATGTGTGATTTTCAAAGGCAACCATATTTGTGAATCATACTCTACATGAGGTCTTACTAAGACATTATATAATTTTATTTTCGTGAAAATCCTATTTTTTTTGTATTTCTAATTAAAAAACCCATAGCTTTTTTAGGTAGGTGCAAGAATAAGTTATAAAACTTTAAATTATACTAAAAGACAACTCCCAAATCCTTTACCTCATATTCACGATTTAGTGTCACATCACAGGTTATGTAATTATTTAATATTGGGTTGTATTTTTATGTAAATATAACAACTTTACTTTTTTTTTTTATATTAAGTACCATTTTATTATCTCTTAACCATTTACATACATTGTTGAAGTTTTGTTAAAGTAAATCAAAATCGGTTTGTTTCTTGACAACTCTGCATAGTTTAAAATAATCTGCAAAATGTAGTCCTATGGAGTTTTGAGAGACAATCTGACAATGTATTTACAAAACACGAAAAAAGATAAGATTGAGATGACAAGTTAAAATTAGATGCGCACTGGCAAATATAAACTTAGGAGGGATTGTCTCAGTTAATGGCTGAACTTCGATGATATTGTTTCAGTGATCTATTTGTGTTCATTTGTGGGGTTTGCATTTAATTGTGACTTGCTATATTAACTTGTCGTACTGAATTATGATTGTACAAATTTTTAATTTTGTACAATTGTTAGAATTGCATAATTTAAGATGAACGTAAACCAAATAGGACGAGAAAATGGAAATTTTATCACGCCTAGATAGCCCACTATGGATTCGCAATTAGACAGCAAAACTGAGTGAGGTATCATTTCTTTGCCTATCACTATCAATCTGACGATTTTTCTTCGCTTACTCGTTTTACAAAACTAACATTAGGAAATTAAGAAATCTGCAAAAAATTACGTTTTTATCGCTACTGTCGCTTTCTAGATATTCTGCATAGCTATTTAGACTTTTCTGGATACCGGCGCGTGTATTATAAACGGCAGCTCGTTTTGTTTATAAAACCTTGAAAGTGTTGAGTTAATTTATGAAACAAAGAAACTATGCTGTTCAAATTCAAGAGCAATTATATGCAAGGATTTCGACCACGAAACTCTAAAACTGACACGAGTTTGAGGGTCATGCGGTTTCGTTTGAACATAAAACAATAGTTGTCAAATTATAGTGAACGACTGATTCGTAATTAACTGTTTGCTATTATTTTATCGCTTTTAATCAATATAAAATTATATTAGTGTCTATGTGACCAATAAAATTGGAAAAATGCTGAACTAGTTTAAATTGTAATTTACAGTTTTGAAGACTCACCAAACAAAGAATCACTATAATTATTATTATTAACATATATTAATAATTTTTGGTGTTTGTAGATGGCATGGTGTTGCTAGCGATAAGCAGAAAAGTCAATCAAGGAAGGAATTGAATGTTTAATAGAATTACTACAAAATAAACTGATCTGTATCTGTAACGTATGGAGGGTGGGTTACCCCACGGCACTTAGTCCATTGTGCATCCTCCTAAGATGATAATCACCTCCTAGCTCGTTATCCAGCCTACAGATGTAGTTGATAACGTCGGCCGATGTTAGCCGATACTCGCCGAACATAAATTTTCTAATAAATAAGAGCGTCGAGCAATCACAGAGGATATACTCGATGGTTTCGTCTTTTTGTTCTCACCTGAAAAGTGCGGATTGTGACAGCATCATGATATGAAGATGCTTCCGTACTTGGCAATGACCAGTAGGGTGTTTCATTTTGTAAATAAAAAAAATTAAATGTTAAATTTTTGCAGTCTGCTTACACCCCGAGTGTAATTAATGTAAAAGATATGTATGCAAAATTTTAAGAAGATTGGACAATATTTAGAAGTTGCACACTTTGACCAGTTGGAAAAGTATGCAAAAAACACCACTTTTTAATGTTAATTACTTTTATTGTTAAAACTATAAATCTCAAACTTAAAACTACACATAAAGATTATTAGGTAATAATATTAGGATTATTAGGTAACAGTTAGGAAAAACTTGTCTTATATTTTTCAACTTTGAACGATGCAATCCCTTGTTAAGTTCGCTTGATGACGACTTTTCTATGATGCTCCACTACCCTCAGCAAAAGCTGTTTTTGTTGTTCATCTCTGACCGATTCGTTAAATTTCTTTATTAGAGCAATTCCTCTTTCTGCAGTATCATTCACTACCTTAAGAGCGTCCACTTGATTTCTTAGAGAATCACTGCAATAGTCTGTCGCGTTATGGATTCCAAACAATACAAATAACATTTTTGTTTTACTAGTGATGAAATAGCTCAGGTCTTTTCCTTCAAAAACTAAGTTTTTACCGTCTAATCGTTTCATTTCCTTTTTATTTGGAGGTTTGGTTTCTAAATATTTAGTCATATTTTCCTTTTTAATCTGACTAATACGTTCATCCACTAAAGCCAATCCTATGTTTGTTTCTGACAAATATCACAGGTGTCTCTTAGCAACAGTAAGAGCACTTTTTTTTACGTCTATATCTGAGTAAATATTCAGAAGCTGCAGCATATCCAAATCATTTTTTAGAACCCATCGACTTACAATTGCTTCGTGCCAAAAGCGAACATATATGAGGCTGACAAAATGTGCAACCCTTTTCATTTCTTTCAGTTCTCGTTGAGACATATTCAACATAGTGAAGAGAATAATTTTAAGTGCATAAATCGCTTTTGCCATCCACCTTGCTTGATGCAGAGCTCCTGGGATCCTGAAACTAAATTCGTCTTGAGACCAACCTCCTAGGTACAAAAGTCATAGTTGTAATAACTCTTTGTAGTCTTTTCTTGGATGACTTCGGTCTTTTAGGACATTCTGTGAGTAGTTAATCATTTTCACTCGCTGTTCTTTTATGAAGCCTTAAACGGGACGTTCCTCATCCAGTATTGTCGTATATTATTTTTTATCAAGTAAAACACACATATTTTGAAACTTTCGAAAGATCTGGATGTCAGGACCACTTGATGGTATGTTACAACACGCCTCAAACACTCTTAATATTAATTCATGAGTGTGATGACAGCACGCCAACCACAACAATGTTCGTCCTACTTCTCTTTTAATTATGGTACATGCCCCTTGGATCAGTCCTGTATTAGACGATGTAGTATCAAAAGATATACCTATGATATTGTCACTTAGCCCAAATCGGCAACAGGTACTCCAAGCAAATGCTCAAAATCTTTGCCAGTCACTAACTGCAACTCTATCTTTCGAATTTTTGACATTCCCATAGGCAACTGAAGGCAACAATTTACTATCATAATACAATACCAAAGGAGAAGGATTTTCAAAAAGCATCTCCTCGATTTTCCTTGCCATTTTTCTTCTATTGACCACCCGAGCTCGGCAATCGGTGGATGGAGATACGAAAATTTCGTGGCCAAGGCTCTTTGCAGTTGCTATAAAGGAGGTACTTGCTTGCCTAATAGAGAGTTGCTCTCGATCCCAAGTAGACGTAAGTGTTTGATCAAAAGGTTTTAATCTAGGTCTTGAACGTAATGTTTTCTTTGCTAGAGGCAAAAATTCGTTATCTTCTTCACTAGGTGCAGATGATGATGAAGATGAGTCTTCCAGTATTACTGTCTTATTCATTTTAGCTATAGCTCTGTTATGTTTATTCTTTTTATTTTTGTCTTCTTTTGTACATTTAGAACCTTGTCTACTCCAGTCATTGATGAACTCATTCGGTCTTCTCTTTATGATCTAATAAATGCTTTATCTTCTTCCGATAAGCTTGGCATTTTCATCACATTTTGCTGAGAAATGTTAAATAACTTGACAAGGTCACCTATCCAAATATGCCGTTTCATGTTAGCTTTATCGGTGTTTCTAGATTTCTCTTTACCTAGGTTTTGGAATTTTATGTATAGCTTCTAAATACCAGCGCGTATATTCTCCTCTGTCTTAACAAGAATACCTGCTTTTCTTCACACTTCCTGCAGTTTAGTACTGGTAGATTTAGCAGCTTCCGAAAGTGTCATATCCTTATGATGGTAAATAAAAACTTACAGTACTTGTTCCTTTGAAGGGAACCGAATTTATAAAAACTCACCACTATGCACCTTTTCTAGCAACTAAATTCCTCTTTTGGTTCTTATTTTACATTGTTTACATTGTTACATTGTTTACATTGTTCTGTTTTTAAACATGTTTTAAAAGTAGTCTTATAATTATCTATATAACAAAATAATAAAATGTATTACTCTCTGAGACATATTTATCTCTTGGACAACAGTTATATGTTAAATTAGTGCCTATTGTAGCATTTATAGGATAAATATAAAATAATTTTCTTTTACAATCATGTATCCGTGCTGCTTGGGATATGGAAATGAAGAAGTTGACAGAAATGCTCGTGAAGCAGTAAATTCTACAGATTCAATAGAGACTCGAGAAATGCTGTTTTATGACATTTGATTTTAGAATTCTATGTATAGCTTCTGAATACCAGCGCGTATATTCTCCTCTGTCTTAACAGGGATACCTGCTTTCCTCCACACTTCCTGCAGTTTAGTACTGGTAGATTTAGCCGCTTCCGAAAGTGTTTCTTTCATATCCTTAAGATGGTAAATAAAAACTTACAGTACTTGTTCCTTTGAAGGGAACCGAATTTATAAAAACTCACCACTATGCACCTTTTCTAGCAACTAAATTCCTCTTTTGGTTTTCATTTTAGAGCTCAATTACCTACAAAAGATGAAAGAAATACCTGTAAAGATCAAAGATCACTAGTAGAAAACAAGTCAATATTAAAAATTTCACCAGTTTGTGATAAAAATGATCAATGTGTGCTACCCCTAAATATTATCCAATCTCCTTGAAATTTGGCCTATATTTTTTATTATTTAAACTCAGGGCGTAAGCAAAGTCGTATGAAAATTACATCTTTGGCAAAATCACCAGTCAGAATGTCTTCGACTAGGCGCATATTTTTTGCTACAGTGTTGTCAGGATAACTTAAAAGCTCTCTGGCCACTCTGCATTTTTTTGTCTCGTCCCATCTCTCCTTGAAGTTCACAAGGAAATGTTCTTTAATTAGGTCTGTCAACACCGCTTTTGTCAGACCAATAGAAGGGTCAGTTCCAAAAAGTATTTGATTGGCTGGTTCTATGGCCTGTGAATCAGCAAGACCTTTGGATGTGGCGTGACCTTTGATCCATCATAAGTTGATTACATTTTTGATAGATACTTTGGTCAAAGCTTCGTGACATTTTAGTACCAATCCTGAGTAAATTTGTGGTCTGTTTAGTAGTGCTTGTCTGCTATCTATATTGATGAGCATGTTTCTTCAAGTGACATTATTTCTGGTGATTCCTTCTGCTGCTATGAGAATCCCCGTGAGCTCTGTTTGAACTACACTGGCACTATAACTCATTGTTCTGTTATAACTTTATATGCCTTATGGAAAATATATTTCGATGAGATGGAGTCTTTGTTCGCTTGAACCTTCTTGATGTAAATATCAAGGGAAGTAAGACTAAGAATGACTTTCATGGCTCTGGTCGCTTTTGTTTTTATGGATCCTCTTATGTTGAGACATGCTGTTCTTTAAATTTGTTCTAGTTTACGGATATCTGTCAATTTTTGGGTTTTCGGTACCCAGACAGCTGTACCGTATGTTAGCATAGGCCTTATCATAACCGTGTAAGTCCATGCGACTGACAAATCATCAAAATTATTGAGATGATCTTTAAGCACTTACAATGCTGAAAAATGTTAAAAAATTAGAAATGTATAAATTGAAGTATACAACATTTTTTTTTAAATAAATGTTTATATTAATAATATATTTATTATTAAACTTTAACTTTTACAAAAAAATGAGCAAATATATACATTTGTGAAATATCTACAAAATATTTTGCCCACCTAAGAAGACAAATGGCTACAACCAGTTCAGTTATAAATCGCTTCACTCCTGATCTTCCACCAGTACCAAAGTGATGAAAATAATGTATATTGAGATGACACATAGAACAGCAGAAGAGACTATTTTTATTTTGAGCAGTACAATTGCCTGTCCAAAATATTATCTTCAAGCCTCACAAATACATTATAGTATGCCGATATTATATGTGTTGCATTTCGACCCATCACACCTTAATGCCACAAAATAAATTTATTTTCACTCTCGCCGAAAAATTTGCAAATTTATCATAAAGACTACTAATTAACTAACGAAGTAATGTTAATTTTTGGCAAAATAAAAATTGTCTGCATGACTAAGGCATATAGAGCCAATTCGCAATTCTAAAACATCATTATCGCACTATTTTCTAGCCTTGATATATCTTTGTCTATTTTGTAGTTATCGCATATTTTACGAGATTGAGTATCATTGATTATTAACCCATCAAATTTTTTTCACATTTTCTTATCTATATTTAGCTTTCTTAACAATATTTTGTCTATTTTTATGATTGTTAGCCCAATAAACTAGATGACTTTAGAAGATGGAACTTCTTTTGATTTGTCTTAATAATCAAGCAACTTTGGTTTTTTCACAGTTACTGTCTGTTTGGTCACAATTAGGTCCTTCTCTGTAAAATACTGTGAAAGGCATCTACATTTTTTCCAGGGGTATTTCAAGGAACATCATGTAAACTAATCTATGTCCAATCGATGAGCATAAGATCAATTTATGTTAAGAAAATAGTTACAAGTTGATTTTCTTGCTGCGATTTTAAATTTGCATGCAAATCAAAAACTTAGTAATTTTAGTTAACAGATTTTTCGATTGCCGGGCAGATTGTTTATTTACGCGCATGGGTGCAGAAAATATAAGATTTAAGTTTTGTATTGCAACGTTATTTAAAAACAAAAAAATGTTAATTTCATAAGTCATAAATCCCTTTAAACTACCTATTATGGTAGAATAATATACACTATTAACTTACCACCATTTATGTCTACATCCTTGGATTCATCAGTTAAATATACCCGCACCGAAGCATGTCAGTAAATCGCCTTCATAAGTTTGCGGTGGAGAAAATATAGACTCCTTTTCCTCCACATAAGTCCTTCGGAGGATTCGCAGTCACAAAGCGAGAACTTCCAAGATTATTATTAATGATACAACTTTATATTCACGGATACGGCAATTGTTATTTGTGCCTATAATCTTCGAGTAAGTCGGCGAGGGATCATTTATTTGATCTGTTTCAGCTTTTGCCATCCGTTAAAGATGGAATAATTCAATTAACTGAGATTTAAGTAGGATTCACACGGATTTATTAGGGATAAAAATATTTTTGTGGCTGTATTGTGTATTTGTTTATTATTTTGTGGAATAAACAGATTGAATTCAAAAGAGAAACAAATATCTTTATATTTGGTACGCGATATTGCTAATGTTGACTCATTTCTATAAAAAAACTTTTTATAAGTATAAGAAAGTATAGAAATAATTATTTTTGTTATTCTAGAGTTTTCGATGGATCTTTATATATAAGAGAATGGCAAAGATTAAGCTTACCTCGCCTATAATTATCTGACAACTTCGGATGAAATTTTTTTTATTTAATTTGTTTATATTGTCATTATTATTTGTACCTTGCCACAATATTTACAATATATACTTCTATTCTTTAAATATTTAAATTATAATATTGAACTCACTAAAGGTTTAAACGGATAAAAATAAAATTATTAAATGTTACGATCCATATTGCGATAAGTTGATTAGATTTTGGGCATAGCGAGAGGTGGTCTTTTTTCTACTTTGTGGTTTAAAACAGGCAACATAAAATGCTCCATTATATTTCTTATATTTTGTTAAAACTCTTTTGTATCATAATCTGCATCTAGTTTGTTTCCCGTGCGTTATTATAAGGTGATCAATACGATTATATCTAGAATCTGCATTTTCAAGTTGTGAAAGCTTTGACCTTTTAGTAAACTTGGCTTGGTGGCCTTCCAAAACTAAAAAAGCTCTCTTCTAAGAAATGTCAAGTGATTAAGTTTACCGTTTTGAAGTCTGTGAATCTGACATGCATTACGACCTGCAACAGTCAGCGCATGAAATATCAAAGGCATAAACTATTTTTACTATGAAGAGCTACCCAATACAAACTTAAATTCCTAAATCTAAGGGTGTGCAATGTGTGCATAAATCTTTTATATTCGAGACAGAGATAAACAAACCCTTTTCTACTATTTAAATTTTAATAATTTTACCCCCCTATATTTCGATTTTAAACAAAAATATTGTGGATTTGTTCTACTTATATTCTCTTCTAATTTTTGAGGAAATAACATCTTATTATATGTTTATGGAATAGACGAATAAGAATTATAAATGCATTATGCCATTTGACGAACCATATTTCGTTTCTATTGGATCTTAATTCGAAGTTTTGTCTTTTTTGTTTTTACATTTCTTTTGAACTGACAGTTGGTTATTTTTAATTCCGATCATCTCTGATGCTTTTATTTGCACTTTGGATAAAAAGGTATTACAAGATGAGGGTGTCTGTAAACCAAAACCATTAGAGTTTGGATTTATTTCACTCTTAGCACCCTGATGTAGTTCGATTCATACATATTCTATGCTTGTGGTCCCTTCATAAATTGGCATTCCTTATATAATTGCATACATAATGACCAAAATAAGGCACTACAGATTTGTTAACTATCCCAATGGCTAAAAAACTATGTGATTTAAAAGTGACCGAGTTACGTCGAGAGTTAGAAGAAAGTGAAGTATAGACGACAGGGAAAAAATTAGAGCTGGAAACGTTTCTATTGTAGGATGATCTTTTATAATTTCTTAAATTTTTTTATTAGAAACTAAAGAGACAATAAGGTTATTCTCCTAAGCTTCAAAGGTCTTGAGAAGGTTCGTATTTTATCAAGAATAAAATCAATGAGTCATTTACCATATAAGTAAGATCCCGAACGGTAAACCGAAGGTAGTGCACCAAAACCAGCTGGCGCCATTTGAGGGTGATCATGACGAAGAAGAAGGAGTAAACTAGCTCCAAGAAACACCTGACCTTGTCTTAAAAGAATTTATGGGTGCATATGGAGGTACCGGAAAAGCAAGACATGGTGCAACAACAAGATTATTGTTCCTAAAGACTATTCGCTGATCTATAGCACTTCCGATAACATTAAACGACGCTCGAGGTCGGACATCTGCATACCGGAAGAAGTTTGGTTGATTACTAGAACTTCAAGATCAGTTACCAACCCCTGGAAAAGCATTGAAACTTTAAGATGGATCTCGTTATCTTTTCTATTTGATAACAAAGAAAACATTCCGAGATCGATCCACTTATTATGATGTATGGGAAGCATTACCTAATCTGAGGGAGCACGTATTGGAGTCCAATGTACAGAAATTAGCCATGCCAAGGATAGAGAGCAACCAGCTAAATTGGAGGATCATTAAAAACATGCTGGAAGTAATGTTCCAAGATTCCTAAGTCCGAATACTGGTCTGCAGCCATTCGCCCAGGCTCCAGAATTTAATAAAAGCCGTCACTTGCTACTTCTATGCAACTGGAAATTGTAAAAGAAGGATCCAGTTGCAGATGTAATCATTCTGTATTAGTTTCAGGAGGAACTATTTCTTAAGGAGAGAGCAATGTCGCGCAAGCCAACCCTGTGCTTTAATTACTTCTTGCCTACGGTATGAAGTCTAGCTCTGGCCATATACAGACAAACGAACTGCTTCTCAAAACTACCAGAAAAAGCATCACGTGGCCGTTAAGTCATAGAGACAGAATTTTCTTACATTTGAGATCGTCTAGAAACTACTAGTACAACAAAGCTGGCTTTATATAAATAGTTCCTACTATAGTTTAGTTACAAATATAAGGATGGTCCCAGAAAAGTTCGATTTTTGTTCGAAGCAGTGATCCTGGTAGCAGCAACTGGTACACAACAATTAGTTGGTGGTAAAATAATTAGACTATTCTTGCGTGGTAATCATCATCACCTTCTTCAAGAGAATGCATAAGCTCGTGTAAAGATAATCATCCATATTTGCCTACTTACTGTTATTTAAAAATAAAGGTAAACGCCAAATCTAAAGAACCAGCACAAATGCTCGAGTTCGTTTACTAAAAAATCGCCACGCCTTACTTACCTGACTCATAGTCACTCGCAATTTGATATACATCATGTTTTATATCAGTTGTCCATAAAAAAAGAGTTATTCTAACAAAATATAATAAAATAAAGGAAATAATATTGTGAATACGTCAAAAACAATTACCTTCCCTGTTAATCGAGGGTAAACTGATAATTGATTTAAAAATCACTCAACTTATTATACTCCTTAATTCGTCCTGCGCCATCTATGAAAAGCCAAGCGAAACTATCGAAAAGGTGTTGCAGAAATCGTGATTGCGAATTGTATTAGGATATCCTAGTAGATCAGCCTTATGGACGTTTCATTGGAGGCAATTCTGTCACATCAACTGTTAGAACTATGCAGCACTTCATCAAAATGGTTCGTGTGCTAGGTGCTCCCTCGACCATTTAGTATAGAATTCTATATACATAAAGTTTTCTTAATTTTTAAATTAATTTGCATAGACTGCCAAATTTAAATTAATATAGTTTATATTCTCTAAAATGAAGTTAAATCGTAAATAAATATTCATCAAGCATAATTAAAATCGTATATCTCATTTTTAAAACAAATATTTTGAATCGATTATCTTTCTATCTATTAGTAAATTACGTTCATTATTCAGTTTCGACAACCGTTTGATGGCTCGGTAGAAAACGACAAAATTATCAAAGACATGACTTTGACACCAAGGAGCTTGCTGCCATCTATTGATACTGTCCTCTGTCCTCCAAGATAATTTGCAGTAGGAAACATCTGCCATAAGTTTTAAACAAAATTTATTTTTTATTATTTATAAGAAATGTGAATTTATTCTAATCAGGATTATGTTGAGAACAAACTATGTAAGCAAAGCGTATCTAATTTATATTGGATAGACGTGATATGCCACTTAAAAAAAAATGGAATTTTTAATCCACTACAATAAGTTATAAGGTAACAAGCCGTATAACGAATGATTTGGACAAATACTACCATCACTAGCCATCAATTTACTTTATTTTATCCAAGTTGTTGTAGTAGTTTTTGAAATTTGAAACGTGTTTTTCTCAATATATTATTTCTGTGACTCGCCACGTTTTTCTTGTAAGCGCTTCATATTTAGATACATCAATAATTCGTTTGTTTTGACATAACAATTTATATCCGTCATCGGCGTATTGTTATAGATTACAAATTCCCTTTGTCTGAAGCTCATCGGGCAGAGACAGATAGTTCTTGTGGAATCCCTAATCCATACTGAAGTCCTCCAACCAACGTGAATGATCCTATCCTCGCTTAATTTTTCTCTCCAAAAATATTATTTATTTACTATAATTTATATATATAAAAAAGAATAAAATGTAAGAAGCATTCAGAAAATAAACCGTCCATTATCGTGTCAGCGCGCTAAACGTCAAAGGAAATTCATGTTTCAAAACTACTTTTCGCTGCGAGCTCGGATCATTTCCTCCCCGTTATTGGAACTTAATGTCCCCTTTCTGGTTAGTGTATTCATATAATCTGAATCTAAATTACATCTGTCAAGAAGCAGTGAAATATGAGGTTGAAATCCGCATCACAAAGCGTTAAAAAACACTGTCTTATTTTCCCAACTTAGATAAAATGGAAAGCAGAATATAGCCATCGTCGGAAGGAAGCAGAGGTTTTTTAAATTCATGAATAGTAAAATCTTACTAATTCATTATAAAACAATTTGTAATCCTCTAATACATTGTTCTCATTTTCTACTTAAGAATGAAAAATTACAGAAAACAAAAGAAAATTATTTCATCATATGATCCAGATGTGGTAACTTTGAAGTTTTAACACTAATATACTGAAGTAAATTACTATTTATAGTATTTTAACACGAATCAGAATCAGAAAACACCCTCTTTCATTTGCTAATTTAATTTATTCATAAAAATATGCATTCTTATTCTTATAACAATTTCCTTGAAAATTTTTAAATCGTCTGCAAATAGTAAACATTTCGATTTTTTTAGTATAGAAAGTAAATTATTAATAATACGAAGAGTAACGGTCCAAGATTGGATCCTTGAGGAACTCCAAAAGTAATATCACAAAAACTAGAAATTTGTAACGAAAAATTGCCTATCTTGCAGAAAACTTCTTAAAATGCCATGATTTATACCAAAATATTTTAATTTCCCCAATAGTATTTTATGTCTAATTCTATCAAACGTCTTCGCAAGGTCTGCGTAAAGTGTATCCATTTAAACCGAAACAGATTAGTGTTGATAGATCTTTTATTAACAAATCCGTGTTGTAATATACTTATATTATTCTCTATATGCCTATAAATATTTTAATATAAAATTTGTTCTAATAATTTTGCTGGAGCACATAAAATTACTGAGGCCCTTCCTATGGGGCCTCAGTATTGCATTCGTGCAGACGAAAAAATTTTCTGACCCCTATTTTTTAAAACTTTTTTTCATGTTTCTGATCATTCTGAATCCGAAAATAAAAAAAAAAAAAAAAAAAAAAAAAAAAAATAAAGCACATGATCTCAAAACAAATAATCTATAATAAATGCGGATAAAGCGAGGGGTAAAATAACAATAAATTAAGGGAAATACTTAAAAAGAGAAGGTTTAAAGAGTATTATCACAAGAAAGTATATCCGTTCTGTTTAGTTATCAAGTATTGTTTGAGGTTACTTTTCAATACATTTATTGTGTTTTTTTTTTATTTCTGTAGGCCTTTAATAAGAATTGTATTTTGGAAACTTTTAGTGATGTTTTGCTGTACATGAAAGTCAGATTGGTTTCTTGTATTATAGTTGTGATATTACGAATTATATTGAATTTTTTCTAATAGATCTGGTGCGATGGTACTATGTCATTTTTATTTTATAAATAAATATCAGTCATGTAATGAACATAATTCTGAACTGAAAGCCAATTTATTTCTTTTAACATAATTGCAATACTCATCCTTCTGTCCTTTATTATTAGAATATAAATAGGCAAAGTAAGAAGCCCAAATATTTTACATGAGCAGGCTTAAGAGGTAAAGGGGCCAATTATTATTGAATAATTTGCTCGAACAAGTTTTTAAACCCTAATCAAAAGGCGATATAGAATGGTTTTAAAAATCAAGGCTTGTGAAAATCATCATATGGTTTAACCTAAGTAATGCCAATGCTTCACAAACCAAAAAAATCAACGTGCTAATACTACTATCGGCTTTCGGTATTTCGTTCCAAGTTAAATCTTTTCTCGTTTTTGTTACGCTACGAGTTTACCCTTGTGGGCCTCGGTCTCGATAAGGTGAAAACCACCATTTTAGCGTCTCTCGAATTGAAACACATCGGTAATTTAATACATCAGTTGCATCACCTGATTTGAAAATTGGCACACAGGTCGCAGTTTTCCACTTCTTTGGAAAAATTTCATACTCCAATGATAATTTAAAAATATGTATTAATGGAGTTTCTAACCAGTCAGCACATGCTTTCACTATATACGGATATGGATATACGAATATGGATTAGAGGGATCGGGCACGTAGAATTGAAGGCGACCATGTTTTAAAAATAAGCGACCCACGCGCTTGCGCATTGATTGTATATTGTAGTGTACAGAATAGGACTAACACATTGAAACATAATTCGAAAATATTAAATATTTAGTTACACAATAGAACTAATAACCATAAAAATTCGTAATAGAATTTAATTTTTCTTTGTTATCGATAAAATAACTGTTTATATCTTAAAATTTTTGATAATTTTTCTAAAAATTTCGAAAACTTTCGGATTTTTCCTGACAATTGGTAACCGTGGTCGGAGCACACATACAGAGTTGCGCGAAAGTTCGAAATAAAATTATTATTGTAATGCGAGCCATTTCATTATTCAGTCATGCTCTAATCCTCTAAGTCCCTTTCTGTCTTATTTGGCCTTTGAGGCTCAACTTGTCCTATTATCATACATAATTAAACCCCTTAATTCCAAACGTATGTGACGACTATGGCGAAGGCGCTTTCGAATACATTCCAGATTAAACGCGATAATGTTACTAGTGTTGGTGAGAATTGGTAAGAACATTCTAGAACCTTCACTTTCAAATGTCTATATAAATATTGGTGGAAGAACACGGAGCAGTCAGTTGTATACGAACAGTTAAACACATTTAAGATATATAATTTAGAATATTATTGTTTAAAAATAAACAAGTGTTTAAATAAAGTAATAACAAATAAACTGTTATTAAAAATAAACAAACACTACATTGGTATCGAGAAGTGAAATAGTGTAAATGAATAGTGATTAAAATGGCTAAAAAAATATGTGATTTAAAAGTGACCGAACTACGTCGGTAGTTACAAGATCGCGAGTTGGACGACAGTAAAAAAAGCAGAGCTGCCAGAACGTCTTAAGGAAGCACTAAAAAGTGAGGGTTTGGATCCGGAAACGCATCTATTTTCTGATGATTCATCTTCTGCTATAATTTCTTCAATTTCTTCTGATATGGAAAGTAACATATATTAAAAACTGGTATTTCTACTGAGATTACTTCCTTAGAAACCAAAGTTTCATATAATGTCTTCTATGAAAACTAAAATTTCTTCTATAAAAGATATTTCCTCAGAAACTATAGTTTCTTCTGATTTTTCTTCCTTAGATAGTAAAGTTTTTTCCTTGGGAGAAAATGTATCTTCTAACATATCTTCTTTAAGAACAGAAATTTCTCTTGATTTAAAAACAAAATATCTTCTTTGAAAGGTGAAATTTTTTTTGATATATCTTCTCTAAAAATGAAATCTCTGTTGATGTGGAAAACAAGATCTCTTCTGTAGAGGAGATAATAAAACAGATGGAAAAGAAGATAAGAAGAACTGGAACATAACCAACGCCAATGCCCAATGCCCAACGATAGGAACAAACCTGGTATACAGACGGGTCTAAGACTGCGGAAGGCACTGGGGCAGGAGTATTCTCCAAAAACCCTGATACTAACCATAGCAATGTTATAGGGTCCTCGGTATTTCAGGCCGAGGTATACGCAATTTTGCAATGTGCAAAAACGAACAATGAAAGAGCTGTCGAAAATCAGCATATTCAACTAATGTCAGACAGTCAAGCGGCACTTAAGGCCATATCGAGTCAGAAAGTTACGTCGAGGCTGGTATGGGAATGCATCGAAGAACTAAGAACACTGGCAGACCAAAATAGAGTAAAACTATTTTGGGTGCCAGGTCACCAAGGGATCGAAGGCAACGAAAAGGCTAACGAACTTGCAAAAAGAGGGTCAGAAAAAACACCGGAACCAAACACAAACCCAGGAGTACCAAAAAGTACAGTCCGGGGTTTCATAAACGACTGGATTTGGGAACAACATATCAAGTATTGGGGAAGCACCCCAAAACATGCACATGGAAAAGCCTTTATAGGCAGACCATGTCCCAAAAGAACTGGAGAACTACTCTTAATGAATAGGAATCAGTTAAAAGTAATAACAGGGTTCATGACTGGGCACGCCCCAGTAAAAGGACACTTGAACAAAATTGGCATGTACAATGGGGAACTTATGTGCCGACTATGTCACAAGAAACCAGAAACGGCCAAACATATACTATGCGAATGCGAAGCTTTAGATCGCAAAAGACAGGCTCTTTTTGGACAACCCCAGGTTGATCCAACAACGTATAGAACCCACTCACCCACGGATCTGTACAAACTTGTACAAGGTACAAAAGTGACAGAGTGGGTGCTATGAACTAACATGGGGTAAAGCACAATAAGCCAATAGGCTTCAGTGTTATTCGGAGACATATAGTCAGACGAGTCTAGGAGAAAGAAAAAAAAACCTGGAACATACAGAACCGGCCAAGGACGGTGAAATAAAGTGCCATAAGGTAAAGTAGAAATTGAAATTGGAAGGAGCTGTAAACTCTGCTCGTGTTAAAGCCCCAACTTTCGTCGGGAAAATGTCATGGACCAACTACCTTGAACAGCTGCCAGAGCAAACGAATGGTCTGAACGAGAGAAGGCAGTAAATTTGACCATCGCCCTTCGAGAAGACGCTTTAGATATCCTTCAGACCATATCTGTGAAAGAGACCGATGACTTTTAATAACTAAAAAAGAGACTGAACATGCCAGATGGCCACGAACATTTGGAGCATCTATACCAATCACAGTTAAAGAATCGCAAACAGAAACGAAACAAGACCCTTCAAGAATATGAAGTAGATTTTTCCAGATTGGTGCGATTTGCTTACCCATCAGATTCCAAAAAACATGATGGAATGTTCGATAGTTCAAACATTTGTTGACGGACTCCGTGACAATGAGATGTAGAAAACACTTCACTTAGCCCGTCACAAAAGATTGATCGATGTCTTGTCCGCTGTTCTAGAGTATGAGGCAGCTAAGCAGGCTTCTCGAGGAGACAATAAAGTGAGTACTGTAAAAGAAGAAAACGTAGAAGATAAACTTGATCAACTAGTTAACATAATGAAGAACTTTACTAATAAAAAGATGAAGACTAAGACCATCAGGTGCTGGAATTGCGGTGAAATGTGCAAACGCCCTAGGGTCCCAAAAACTTAAGACAACACACGCCGCAGAAAATCTAGAGCGGGTCAGCTTAGAGGGGACAGCTTCGACCCGAAACCATTTCAAATCCCTCTCATACTGATAGCATCTTTGAAATGTCGCGGTGATAGTGTATACGTAGACGGCGAAGTAAATAATAAAAACCCTTAGATGTCGCGTAAGTAAAAGAAAAAAAAGGCATGGTGATATGCCATTTTTCACGAGCTTTTCAATAAGCCTACACACGACATATTTATTTATTTATTAGAAACAAACAGGCATTGCCCAATTTACATGTTTTAATTACATTTTCTTAATAATAATACTGAAATTATAACAACCCGCAACCCAATATTAATAATAACAATAATACTTATTAATACTAACATCTATTAATGCTAAAAATAACACGGTAGTGAATGAACCGTTTAAACTGCAAGATCTCCCCAACAAACCTTTGAAATCCTGTGATATTTGTAACCTGATTTGTAATGTAAGTTTAAATTTTGGAGAAGTATTCATATCAGAAAGTGGTATACATACCTTTGCATTTGAAACAAAAAGTTGGGTAGGGTTGCAGCTAAGGGATTGAAGAAAAAATTTCATTTTATTGGCAACAAATACACCCAATGTAAAATCAATTAATGTGCTTTAGGGTTTTTTTAAAGTTAAATTTTATTCCGAACTTTCGCGCAACTCTGTATTTCATGCACCTCTTTAATTTTCTGCTATTACCCGATTTATATTGGAAAGATGATGGTTTCCATGAAGCAATGTTTAAAATTAGATTAAAAATAGGATTATTAGGTGCTTTCAACCTTACAACCCTCTAAAATATATGGGGTATACTGTCAACTTCAGCAGATTTCATTGGATGTTTTCGAATTGCTATTTCTTAGTCACTTTTTTTATTTCAAAAACATTTGATATTGGAATTGTTATTAAAAACAATATCCAGGATACAATTAGATTTCTTAGAAGAGTATGTCGATAACCTGACTAGCATTACTACTATTTTTATTGACATGTCCAAAAATTATGAATATACCATGCTCTTTTTAATTTCATATAAAAAATTTCCATATTAAGTCTATATGAGCATTTTAAAGATTGGCATTATTAAAAAGGTGGCTTTTTACTACGACTCCATTTTATTAATGAAAGACAGAATTGCAATGCCCGTTTGTGCTCAGTATTCATATTTATTCATTTCGCATCCAGGTTTTCAGCAAAAAAAAATATATATAAATGTTCTTTGTTATGAAAATGTTCCTATTACGTCAGAAAATGAATGTTTAAAAAACTCTCGTTCCTCGTTAAAAGTGGTCATTAAAGTGAAGTTCGTGTGAATTTCTTTTCCTGTAAAAAAATTATTTGCATACGAATTTAGTCCGAAAAAAAAAACCGCCCATTTTATGTTTCAGTAAAATAAATACGTGACGAATAAAACATAAAGTTATGAAAAGTAATATTCTTTTTTTTCTTGTATTAAAAATATAAACAAGGAAATGCAAGATGTGTTACTACTTTGTTTTATCTAGTAACAATTTGTTGTTAAAAATGCAATTATTTATTAAAAAGTAGTATACGCAGAAAGAGCAACGACTTTATTTTGATATTGCCAAATGATCTGTAATGACAATAGCACGTCTAAAGGAACCAGTTGATTTTAATTATATTATGTTTGCTGAAAGAGAACTTAAGAGATTGAAGATATGGTTGTTACTTTTGCGCTATTTTGTTATCATTTATCCATCACGAAAAAAGTGTAGTTCAAAACTTCAAATCGCTCACTAGGGAATTATAATAAGAAAAATTTAATTTTAGTCTATACCAATACCATAAAACCTCTCTACTTTAGTTTAGTGTGATCTAAATTGGAATTTGGTTCTCTGATTTGATCAAGTGGGTATTAAACTTACTTGAATGAAACTAAAAAAATTCTTACCTATTTTTATTGTAGCAAGTATTATATTTGATTTAACTATAACTTGATTGGGTCAACTTCGACAAGAATTTTAATTTTATCTTTAGCCAGCAAACGCTTACTTACTTTAGCAAAAAGATTTTTACAAGATAACTTATTATTAAATTAATTCTATTGGAGAAGGTGATTTATCCCGGTTCACGTACAATCATCGTACTATAGATGCATAATTAATGGTATCATACGCCATTATGACTGCTGAAGCTATCGCTATCACGTACTATACTATTCAGCTATGTTTATTGCCAAAATGTATTCTTCCAGAGGCGTAGAAACATAATATTTGCAAATTGAATATATAAATTGGGTGTAGATGAATATTAATAAATAAAAACTATAGTCATAGTCAGAATGTGTTCTAGTCATCGGCCGTGATAAGAAGCGTTATCTAGGACAATAACTAAATTTGCTTTTAAACGCTGTAAAGGCGGGTAAAGATCTGAGCACGTACGCGTATGAGGCAAGCCGAGGCCGAACAGAGTGCCTCCTGCGGTGCATTTTGTATACACGAATGGTGGACGCATGAGGCGCTATTCGCCACTGATCCAGTGAACTCGCGAGCACAGAATCGTACATCTAGAACACTGGTAAAATTAAAACAAAAATGGAGGATGAGAATGACGTCGCAAAGTTGCGTGTCTGTTTTATTATTTTATTCGTCATACCGAAGAAAAAAAAAAGGAGAAGAAATAATCGATGGCCGATTTTGTGCCAAGCATCTTCTATTTTATTATGTATAGAACTGATGTCTTGCTTTCCATATGATATCCCGCTGATTATATAAATCCAGGAGAAGCAAAACGTTTTCCTCATTTCACATCATAAAAAATAAACTTTGAAAACTGGCTATAATCTGTTCGATCCTGTATGGTACAAATTTTCCATTTAGACTGAGCACGTACTGTGCATTGCCTCCCTTTGATGTACCGCTAACAAACGGATTAGGGCGAGGCCGTACGGCGCACACAGCGAGGAAATTTTCCGCGCCTCTCAAGCCCGTTCACATCTGCATGCTCATGCGTCCTCGGCTTGCCTTATAAGCGTATGTTCTTAGATCTGTACCCGCCTTAAAGCTTCTGTAAACCACTTTAGTCTTGTTTATTTTATATATAAACACAGCGCTATTTTCAAAAAACAAAAACACTGTTACTTCCAATATGGGTAACAAATGGGTGCTATCCTTAAGAGCAATCAGTACCCTAATATAACACAACTCAAGATATTTAGGCTTTTTAAAAATCATTTTTTACTAAAATATAGAGACGTTGATAAACGACGGCTCAATCCAAAAAAAAATATAATAAAATCCTAAAAAATTAGAATAAACCAAAAATTAAAGTTTTATAAAATAATAATAAATTAGTCAAACGCTATTCAGAAAAATATATTTCTGTAGCCATTGTTGCACTTGCACCGTTTTAATTATATTGTAATATTTATTCTCTGTAAATAACTATGCCTAATGAATTTACTTAGACTTGGCAACAGCGTACGTGATAGCTGTCTGCTATGATCTGGACCTAAGACAAGGAAATAGTCTAAGATCTGGACGTCGCTTTGGCTCGGTCGGGGATGACCTTTGTAATGCATTTTATTATTTTAGTGCAGTTAAAAGAATATAGTTCTAGTTTGATTTTGGTATGTAGCCCAAGCAATGAAGCGTTCAGGACAAAGGATAATTTGAAGAAAATCTTCCTTTAAATATGAAACTACTCTGTCGAAATTTTAACAAAAGATTCAGTATCAACTAAAAAAAAAATGAATACCCTTCTCCAGATACTGATTAATGGAAGGGTATCTCTTTTTGTTTTAGAGATGCGTCGTTCACAGGTCTGATTTTAATCATTTTACTACCTACTTTTACATCTTGACGGTGTGGCAAATAATGACCAGCATATACAGTACTTATTATTTTGTATTAAGCATAGCCGTGCTTTCTCAGCGATCATCTGGCAACTACGATATCCCCGCTATCCTAGCTTTGTGACTGATATTCGGTTCGTCTAATATCCCACTACCAATCTTTTAATTCTAGTCGACGACAGAATGACTGGCTGTTGCCTCAATGTCATTTTATTAACTTATATACGAAAAAAATCATTTTTTATACGGAATGGGTTCTATTATTCATTATTTCACCCAATCTTGAAAAAGATCGTTATTTTCTATTTGTCAAGGTGTCTTTCGCAATTTTAAAATTAAATAGTAAATAAGGGTGTCCTTTTTTCCATAGCATGCTGACCTGGTAACGCCCATCTTTTTCTCTAAATACAGTAGTTAAGAAATGTTTCATTACATCTTCTGAAACACACTTTCTTAATTCAGTGTCTATTGATTTTTTTTTTATTTTTAATATATTTTTTATTTATATCGCATAAATGTCTTTATGGTCGCCCTACGATCAGCATTAGTGAGCATTACCTACTACTGGACCTATTGTTACTTTTGTTTATTATAATTTTTTTTTTGTATATATTATAAAACCTTAACTCTTGCTGTAACTTAGGTTAATAAGCAATAAACGTATTATTATTATTATTAGTACCAATAGCATCAAATTTCCACAGTTTTGCCAAAACAAAATCATTATTTATTAATGAAGTAACAAACATGGAAGTATCTGAAATAGGCTGAGTAGCAGGGACTTTTTCTATTAAAGTAGGTAATGTTTCTATAGCTACGAGGCCACAAGTTAGAACCTGACGATTTCCAGTAAAGAGCTTTCCATTAATATCTGGTTCAATAAAAATATCAATGCATCCATCTTGCGTATCAAGAATATTATTAATAAACGCTTTCATTTTACCATCCTTGACCTTATTTTCCAAATTCAACGTTCTGAGAAATAATGGGTTGATCTAACGCCTTAAAATGTATGCAAGTAATTTTGAGGCGTATCATTTGAATTATTCAACTGTTATGATTGATGACATCAGTTTTCGAACCTTTAAACTATGCGTTAATTAAATTTTCTTGTCGAATTGGTTCATATTTAATTTCAGAAGCAACTAATTGAGTGATATAAGAACGTTTCGATCCGGTATCGATTACATCTTGATCATATTTGAATTGAGTATTGCCCCTTATCTTTACTAGTAATGCCTGTAGAGGCACCTCACCATATGTGTTATTTCAAAGGGCATTTTCAACAACAATAGAAATGGAGAAAGTGGTAGCTTTCGATACTTTGGAGTCAAGAAAATCTTCGCCAATTTTTGAATACATTATGTCCGACTTTCAGATAGAGATGACAACAACTTTTTTCATTTAATTTTTGTTTGCGTCCAGCTAAACTATTAAGCTACAAAACAGTTTGTGGACCAGTGTAGTTCATTGCAAAAACACATTTGTTTATATCTTAGTATTATTTAATAAACCAATGACTAGTGGAGGTACTTTCGTGTTTCTGTCGTGGTGATCGTAAATTAAAGCCAGTTGTTGCCATGACTATTTTCTCTTCGTTCTCTACTTCTTTTTTTATGAAATCCATCAAACTATCTAGACAAACTTTTTATGAATTGTTTTTATCATACTGACTACTTCTATGCCAGTAAATCACAGTAAATCTTTAGAAAGACAAGATTCTACTAAGGGGTAGAACTTTAGATGTAAAAAAAATAGTTTCTGAACTCCTTAACTGTGTTTCAGTCTTGTCATACAGATTACTTAAACAACTTTGATTGGTCACAGTTAAAAGTTTAAGAAGTTCTCGAACATATTATTATTAAATGTCTCCTACCAAATTTAGTCTTTAAATCATTTAATAATTTTGGAAAATTATCTGCAGTTTCGGAGAAACTATTGATGATCTAACGGACTCGATACTTCTCTATCGTGGCTTGTTGTAAATATTGATATTTATCTTCAATACTAAGTCATTAGTTGGTATTATTTCGAATAAATTATCCTCAAAACGTTAGCCAATCTTTTATACGAGGATATATCAGTATATAACGAGACTGGTGCTATAACTTCTTTCAGAGGTAACATTTTATGACCCAAAAAATGAGACATGAAAGCCTTATATTTAATGTACTACCCCGCAAGTAGACTTTGATTTAACTTTTGACATTTGTTACAAATTAATTATTGAATTGTCAGTGTTTTGCGTACCCATCGAAAAATGAATGTTGAGCAAAGATACGCGATAAAATTTTGTGTTCGATTGGGTAAAACACCAACTGAAATTTTTGAAATGATTAAAGGTGCATATCTATATAATAGTTTATCACGATGTAGAGTGTTTGAGTGGCATAAAAAGTTTAAAGACGGTTGTGAATCAGTTGAAGATGAACCTCGTCCCGGTCGACCACAAACTGCGAGAAATTACACAAAAATTGCAGAAATTAACGACTTGATACAAAATGATCGCCGGATTGGCATAAAACGAATTTCTGACAATGTTAATTTGTCTTACGGTACCACTCAAAAAATTATTCATGAAGATTTAGAGTACCGGAAGATCGCGGCAAGATGGATTCCAAAAGTGATGACCGATGAACAAAAAGCGAATCGAGTGACAATTTGTCAGCAGTGGAAAAGGCAATTGCAACGTAACCCACAGTTTTTAAATAATGTGATTACATGTGACGAAAGTTGGTTTTATTATTACGATCCTGAATTGAAGTCTCAAAGTATGCAATGGAAGCATAAAGGCAGCCCAAGACCGCAGAAGGCCAAAACTGCTAAAAGCGCTAGTAAAGTGATGCACCTGATTTTTTTTGATAAATTTGGCGTTATTTACGATCACATTGTACCTAGAGGACATACAGTAACAGGGGAGTACTATTCTAATGTACTTTGAGGACCCTTAAAGGCAAAATTAAAGAAAAAAAGGCCGCTTTATCAGGACTTTGGCTGGACGCTGCATCACGACAATGCTCCGGCTCATAGATCAATGATTTGTCAACGAACAATTGAAGAATTAGGGGTTGAAATTATGGTTCATCCCCCCTACTCTCCTAACCTTGCTCCAGATGACTTCCATTTGTTTCCTGAAGTCAAAAAAGAATTGAGAGGTAGGAGATTTGAATCGGATTTAGAGCTCAACAACGCTGTGATGGGTATACTAAACAGACTATCAAAAAATGGTTTCTCAGAAGTTTATGATAAGTGGATAAAGCGATGGAATAAGTATATTCAACAGAATGGAGAGTACTTCGAAGGATAGTTGTTGAATTTTTTTAAATAAATGTTTCGTTTTTATACTATAGCACCAGTCTCGTTATTTTCTGATACATCCTCGTATTGCCACTTGTCGCAGTTTGTTAAAGATGGTCTAAAAGCGTCTTCTCGGTTTATAGAAGAATCTTTCAAAATCTCCATCAGGACAATGTAAATGCGCGCAAAAGATGTTCTCTGCATCTCAAGAGCCTTCTTAACATAATTCAAATCTCGCCGAAACCTACAAATGTTTCTACAAATACCTACCCGGTATTTGGGAAATCGAATTAATTGTAATGATAAAATGAAAAGGGAATCTTTTAGCAATTGTCTTTATATAATAATTTTTTAATACTTAACAAAGACAATTCTGTTTTTTTTTAATACAGTTTGAACCAAGATGCTCATCCTGCATATTAGATACACAACAATAAATTAACACCCTGTATGATTAATATTGTGGATCACGAATCTTGGTAACTGTTTAGAACAAGAATTTCTTGCATGTTTATGTACACATAATCTGCTTTCGTTTGAATATCTCATTGAAACTCTAAATGAATGTCGTAAAAATATTATAATGTATTAAGTACCAAAAGATTGAAATAACTATACAAACTGAGTAGTTTAAGATGATTTACAAGCTGAATTAAGTATGATATATATTACAAAGTTTCGTGCTTACAGAAGTTTTACATCTGTCTTACACGGAAAAAATATTATAAATAAAATTTTATCGACCAATTAGGAATTTCCTTTGACAAAATGACTTCAAAATATAACTCGCTACATCTACTAAGTATAATTTAAGAAAATAATAAAGAACGAGGTTTATTTTTCTTTAACATAGAAGGGAAAATAGTTTTCTAGGTATAAATATAAGGTACACAATAAAAATCTTTGGAGTCACTTTGTGGTAAACATAATTATAAGACTACTGTACTTTGTCTTTATAACCCCTCTAAACGAAAGCCCAAAAAGGATTCTAGCCTCAGATTATTATAGTCTTAATTAAAATAAATATAGACTTTAAAGAGTATTTGCTCAATTTTTTTTAATACTCGAAACATACAGTCCGGTTCATAAGTAAAGGATAAACTAAATTTCTACGTCATTTACAATTTATTACTAAAATTCTGGAATGGGTCAATTTTTAATTCTCAAATTTTTTTTTAAGCATAATTGTATACCTCTCTTTCAATTTCCTTGGTGTGATTTTTAAATTTTTAAATTATCCAGCAAAATGGGAATTTTTTAATTTTGTGTATTCTTTATCAAGAAAACTAAATTTGAAAATTTTGAGATGTGTGTGAAATGTATACAATCAAAAGCACCCTAAACTATGACTTAATGCCAAATATCTGTCAAAACTGACTTCTCTAATTGATTTTGTGTCATAACTATTTAATTAAATGTATTAACAAAAAGAAAGAAGTAAAAAAGGTTTCTTATTGCAAATCAGAAAAAAAATATCATTTAAATTTCTTTATTGGCTATTTGTACAAACATATCATTCTAGTTGTTTATCGCTGATTGTCAAGTTAATCATTATTTTAACAATGAGTCTTTCGAATAGCCAAAGAATTTAAATTTTGATACTATTGAGATGTGGTTTGTTTCAAGATTTTACTCCAAAATTATTGTAAATTACGTAGAAAATAAATGGACCGCACTGTATGTAGCAATTAGATCCTTAAGGCCAGAATATAAGTGCGTATTATAAGATCAATTATATACAGGGTGTAACAAAAAGGTGTACAGTAAAAAAGGTCCAGTGTCTTACAGTGGACATTCCAATAAAATGCAATTTATGGCGTTTAAAATTCTTTCAATTCCGTAATCTTTAAGACTCCCTAATTTTTTATACAACGAAATTCAGTTAAAAACAGAAAGCCACTGAAATTCAACAGGTTTTTTTCCTGTTAGCATTTGTTTGTAAAAGCCTTAATTAAATTATTATAGGACCTTTCGTAATAGTGAAAAATACTGGCAATGACATTTTTCTATTTAATTTAAACCACTGAATATTTATTTTGTTTACAATTTTTTTTATTATTTTACAACTTCATAAATGATAATACGAGGGAATATAAATAATTATAAGTAAAGTTAAATAGACATATTTACAATAATTTTCCATTATTATCCATGACGTTATGGAATAGTAAAAAATAGTTAACAAATATTCAATGGTTTAAAGTCAATAGAATTTTTTTATTGTAAATAATTTATACTACGACCTTTTTTAGCGGCCTATAACTTAGTAATTAAGGCTTTCACAAACAACTATTAAGATACAACATTTCAAAAGAGATCTAGGATTTTTGTGACGTCTTGTTTTTAACTGAATTGCATAGTCTAAAAAAGTAAGGGGTTCAAAGGGATATGGAACCCCCACTAACTACATTTTATACTAACATACCCTGTTCATTTTCATAAAAATATGTTAAGCCGTTTTAGAGTAAAAGCAAAAAATCACTTTTTAAATGTCTACTTTAACAACCTGCAACTTTTTTACTATCCATCTTTTATACAAGCAAGTTAACTTAAAGGTTGTAAACGGAAATAAAACAGGTCCTTTATATCTCACAAAGAAATTTGTATTTGGACGGTATCGAAGTTTGTTCACTTCATCATCAGGCACACCTAGTGGGTAAGAGAAAAGGGGGAATTGATGAGTTTTAAGTTGTTAGCCAAAAATTTAAACAAAAATTAAAAAATTCAAAATTATGATATATTGATTTAGTTTAAGCCAAATTAACAAAACTAATATACTAATACTACAAATATTTATTTATGCACACTAACAAAAAATTATTAATCAAATTAATGTACTAACTGAATAAAAAGAAAAAGGGAAAAAATTTTTGTTAATGAATATTGAAAAAATATATGTTGGAACAATCTATCAACAAAAATAGTAAAATCTTTATCGTTTACCATTTTTTGTTGATGGTTTGTTCCAACATATATAGTATAATAAAAAACACACAAAAATCACCGTAATCTCTTATCCACTAGGGGTAAACCTACTGGATTACAATCTTGAATTAATAGAGGTGAACTGAATATTTAATTTTTTTTTTAAAAGCATTGGTATTTGTCGGGGGTCAAAAACAAATTAAAATTTAACGTCACATGTTATAATAACGATACTAAAAATATTAATTAGCCTACATTACAAAGTAAAAAACTGCCAAAGTTCTTTTAATGTTCACAGTAGGGAGTGGCAAAACTAATAGTTAATAAATTTCAAAAAATTAGGTTTATAATAAGTAACGAAAAATCTCCACTAGGTGGAAATACAAAAAGTTTTTTAAAAAAACGTAAATATGACTAAAAAACGAAAAAATTAAAAAAATTTAAATTGTGGGGACATAAGACGAAAAATTGACAGAAAGATTCAATAGTTTTAGTTTAACAATAATAATATTTATTTTTGTAAACCCATGAACAAATTACTAATCTGGGGGGGAAAAAATTTAATTTTAGGAGGAAGCAAAATGGCAGATCTAAGAAATTCTGAAAATTTTAAATTTAATAGTACATAGGAAAAAAATTAAAAAAATTAAACCTCGTGTAAAAAAGATTCTTGGGGAAATTTAGAAAAGACTAATAACGAAAAGGGCAATAATAATCAGCGACATACGAAATAAAAATTTAAGAACAAATATAATTGTTGTTGAACAAAAGAGCCCACTAGATGTCTGAACCAAAACCATACTGGTTTATCTCATTTTGCCAACCATATTATAGTCACATGTCAACTTTCAATTTTTCAACAGATTTCAAAATCTTACACAACACCTTTAACAGATCTACTCTTAATAGTTTTGAGAACCTAGAATTAATGAGAAATCCTAAAGCCTCCCCAGGAAGTTGCTTGAATGCACAATTCCAATTTGTTTCTTCTCCTATTTTTTCCACTTTACTTTAAATAAAAAAATTTTATTACTTCTTCAATTTTCATTTTTTATTTCGCTGATTATTATTGCCCTTTTCTTTATTGGTCTTTTCTAAATTTCCCCAAACTCTTTTTTAGATGTGATTCAAATTTTTTCATTTTTTTTCCATGTATTGTCAAATTTTTAAAATTTCTTAGATTTTTCATTTCGTTGTCACAGTGCTACCAACTAGTCCTAAAATTAAAATTGTTTTCCCCCAGATTAGTAATTTGTTCATGGGTTTACATAAATATTATTATTCTTAAACTAAAACTATTAAATCTTTTTGTCTTATGTCCCCACATTTTTTTTTATTTTTTCCTTTTATAGTCTTATTTCCATTTTTTAGAAAAATTTCCACCTAGTGGAGATTTTTCGTTACTTATGATAGACATAATTTTTTGAAATTTATTAACTATTAGTTTTGCCACTTCCTACTGGAGGGCAGCACCTCTATAAATTAAAAATTATTTCTTTTTTCAAATTTGAATTCTTCAATTTGCTTTTGTGAACATTAAAAAATTTGGCAGTTTTTTGATTTTGTAATGTAGGCTTATTAATATTTTTAGTATCGTTATTTTAACATGTTTAATTTTAATATGTTTTTAAACCCACGACAAATACTAATGCTTTTTTAAAAAATAATAAATGTTCAGTTCGCCTCTATTCCTTCAAGATAGTAATCCGGTAGTTTTATACCTAGTGGATAAGAGATTATAGTGAGTTTTTGGGTTTTTTATTATACTATATAGTCATTTCTAGATATTTTAACATTTTTTGTTGATGGTTTGTTCCAACATATATTTTTGCAATATTCATTAACAAAAAATGTTTTTCCTATTTCTTTTTTTGTTAGTATGAATAAATAAATATTAGTAATATTAGTATATAAGTTTTGTTAATTTCGTTTAAACTAAATCAATATTCCAGCATTTTTTAATTTTGATGTTTTAATTTTTGGCTAACAACTTAAAACTCATCAATTCCCCCTATTCTTTTACCCACTAGGTGTGCCTGATGATGAAGTAAACAAACTTCGAAATCGGTCGCCGTTCAAATACAAATTTCTTTGTGAGATATAATAGATATGTTTTCTTTCTTTTTCCCACCTTCAATACATTAATTCACACATGGCTACCTCAAGTTTGCAAGTTAACTTAGTTTATTTTCGACCATAAAAACCGTGATCAAATCTACTGTATATATTTTTGTTATACCCTGTATATAAATAAATAGATTGCTTTTTATAATGAATTGTTAATTAAAGCTATTGTAAGGAGTCATCCCGTATATATGATTGGTTAAAATACGCTTATATTATAATGCTAGTATCTAATAAAATAGGAGCATGTAATATAAAGTTGTTGACACAACTTTAAAAAAATTATTGTAAAAAAATTACTTATACAACAAATTATTATTTTTTAATATTATTATTTTTATATTAAAATCTAAGTACAACAGATAGATAAAACTGGGAAAATGTACAAAATTTGTTTCCGAATGTTGCATGAATTTATCCTTCTTTGCATGAACTATAATATCTAATAAATAAATGTTCTTTTATCATATTATATGTCAAACCTTCTATAAAGTTTGTTATTGTATTGCCTTTATAATTTATATTTTTTCTTTAAATAGTTACTTTAAATAGGTACTTCAAAAGAAAACTTTATGTCGTTCTACAAAAAATTATTACTTTAAATTTGGCAAATTTGTTTCTTTTGTAGTACTTAAATAGTACAGTATAATACTTATAATATTTTGAAACTAATTTGTATTGAATTTCCACAGGATTTCACCTTGGACTTTTACTTTCGACAATTCTGGACAGACCCACGACTGGCTTTCCGGAAAAGGCCCAGTGTGGAAATCCTTTCTGTAGGATCGGAATTCATCAAAAACATCTGGGTGCCCGATACATTCTTCGTCAATGAAAAACATTCATCCTTCCATATGGCGACTACTTCCAATGAATTCATTCGAATACATCATTCGGGATCAATTACACGCAGTATTCGGTAAGAAATACATTATTTAATAATTATTTTATAAATATATCAAGATTTAGTTGAACATTTCACACCACCATTCCTTATCTAATCAAGTAAAATTATTTGTAATCGTTAATGTTACAACAGGGAAGATTTTTGGAAATCTTTTTTTTTTCTGGATACCCTAAGGCGCGATAACACTGAAAATCTTTCAGTCAAATTCACAACTTCCATCTTTCTATTACATTCATTATTGACTTTTTCATTTGGCGAATCTGTCAAATAATGCAAAATATAGATACATGTCGCCTTTATACAATTAACAAATCAATTTCATAATTGCAGCAAATTCATTTAAATTTTCGGTAATTATAGACATATCTCAATTTATGACATATCTTAGCCAAAAACTTAAATTAAATCATTTAAATATGTCATCGCAGGATGGCACATAATAACATGACACATCGTTTTACAAACCTTACACACACAAAAATGTGTACTATATTCAAGATGAATGGTCTTAGTTCAATGCTTTGTTGTGTTTGTATATCCGCAAGTAAAACTCGTCTCGATTTGAAATTCTAGTAATACTTGTTCAACAATTACTAATAAGCCTTGCTTCAAGATTAGAATAAACTTAAAGAGTATCTATTGCTCAATTGCAGTATTATGTACATCTTAAATAATAATATTAATATATATATATATATATATATATATATATATATATATATATATATATATATATATATATATATATATATATAAAAAATGCTAGCGTAGAATATGTGTGTGACCGGTTTTCTTTATCACCACCAACTCCAACAACATCACCATTGGGGTGGTAAACACCACTTGGGTCCTAGAAGGAAGTAAGGGAGTTTGGGCGCGGTGGGTGGAAATGGGTGGTTGTGGGAGGCAAAAATTTGATAAGATATATATCTGTCCTTTTCTAACTCATTAGAACTTCGGGAAAGTTCTGAAAATTTCTAGAATGATCTAGAAAGTTCCGAAATTAATATTATACGTTATTATCATTCTGGAACGTTCCAGAAAATTCTAAAAATTTCTGGAATGATCTAGAAAGTTCCGAAATTAATAATATTGGTTATTATCATTCTGAAACGATCCACAAAATTCTAATAATTTCTGGAATGATCTAGAAAGTTCCGAAATTAATAATATCGGTTATTATTATTCTGAAACGATCCAGAAAATTCTAAAAATTTCTCGAATGATCTAGAAAGTTCCGAAATTAATAATATCGGTTATTATCATTCTGAAAGGATCCAGAAAATTCAAAAAATTTCTGGAATGATCTAGAAAGTTCAAAAATGTGTAAAATCGGTTATTATCATTCTGGAACGTTCCAGAAAGTACATAAAAATTCTATAATGATCGAGAAATGTGTATGAGTATTATGATAATCGATCTAAAAGAGCTAAATGTAAGTGATGTGCATCTAAATATTCTAGAGTGTTCCAATACTAGAAATTTCTATATGTAATGGTATATAAACCCGAATTCAGAGGCTTTTCGTTAGTTCAATCGTGTCTGCAGTCGAGTGATGATCAGTGGGAATTAAAAGTGACCAGTGCTTAAAACGATTCACGTGATTTTGACAAGTAAAACAGAACAAACTATTCGAAGATTCTAGAGTGTTCCAATACTTGAAATTTTCATGTTCGATTATTTATAAACCATAATTTAGTGACTTTGTTAGTGTTATCATCGTAACAAGCAAGAGATCGATTTTGTGTAATTTTATTACATTACATATACATAATGCCAAAACGTAAAAAAGTATTTACAAAACCTAAAGTGAGAGCAAAAAAAATGAAAGAAGCACGTCAAAATGAAACAGAAGAACAAAGGGAAAATCGACGTTCGAATAATCGTGAACGTATGAAGAAACTCAGAAAAAATCAAACCGATCAAACTAGATCACGAGGAAGTTTAGAACTTCAGGCATTTCATTATGATTGTAAAAAGAAATATAGTGAACATCCGAATGTAATCATTGGAAAAATGGATACGATATGCAAGTATTGTAATGCACGCAAATTTCAAGGAGAAACTGCTGGTATGTGTTGCTCAAATGTCAAAGTAAATTTACCACCATTGAATATACCGCCACCAGAATTACTCGCATATATGAACGGAGAAACACCAGATTCCAATCAGTTTCTACAAAATATACGACGACATAACTTTTCAAATGACTTCATTTGGAGCGACTTTACATTAAAAATGTGTTTTCATGTTTTTTTTACACCATTAAACATGCGGTGTATATTTTAACCCGTGCAACGCCGGGTTTCGCAGCTAGTAATAATACTAATAATAATATCTTTATTAGTACTAGCCAATGCTGCCATCATAGATGGATGTACACGTCAACAATAATAAATAAAATTTTAAGTAAAATTAAAATTACATTACACTGAACACATACGTTAAAACTAATAGTTAAACACAAATCAAAATATTTTTTTTTTTAAAGAAGACTATCTTCAGACAAAAAATCGTTAACAGAATAAAAGGAACCACGAGTAATAATAGTTTTTACATTAGATTTGAATTTAGTGTAAGATAATGCTTGAATATTTTTAGGTAATTTATTAAAGAGTTTTATGCCTATATATTGCGGTGACTTTTCAAACAAAGCTAGTCTATGTTGAACCGAAATAAACGTGTTTGCATTTCTGTTGGGATATCTATGAAAATCGGAATTTTTTTTGAATTTGTGTAAGTTAGACTTTACATACAGAAGTGTTTTATAAATATAAATGCATGGTAACGGAAGAATTTTATGTTTTATGAACATTTGCTTACAGCTTTCCCCTGCCTGAATTCCAAATAATATGCGTATAATGCGCTTTTGTTTAACAAAAACTTTGTTAGACGTTACACAGTCTCCCCATAAACTAACATTATTTGATAGGTAAGGGTAAACTAAGGAAAAGTAAATATTTAATAATGATTTTTGGTCCATAGTCTTCTTTAATTGCAATATGGCATAAAAAGCAGAGTTAAGCTTTTTACATACTTGATCAACATGTGAATCCCATGACAAAAATTGGTCAACATAAACTCCCAAAAATTTCATTTTTACTTCATGTGTAATTGATGGGACTGCTATAGGTAGGCTATTTTTGACGCATCTAAAATTTACATAAACGGATTTATCAATATTAAGAATTAAGGAATTATTTTGACACCATGTTTCAAATAGATTTAGTATACAATTAAGTGTATGTAAATGAAATAGTCTTACACTTGTTTTAAATATACTTTATTTATATTTATTACTATCTTGTTCTTAAATCAGTTAAATCCAATACAACTAAATTTGTTACAATAATAATATGATCTTTGACATAAATATATTGATTTTGGTTGAACTATAGGATAGTTTTATTGAAGAAATTAATAATCTTGAAACAAAAAGTCTTACACTTTTTTTAAATATACTTTATTTATATTCAATAATACCTTGTTCTTCTATCTATCTGAATTAGGGCGTGGTTCAAAGCCTCCTTGTACTGAAGCTCTAGGCTTATTGTACCCCTCACAGTTTCTATCCCATCAGATTGATTTTCTTGATGAATTCAAGAATATGTCTAATAGGCGCTTTTGCGATTTCTTCAGGTTCCGGATATTGTACCCCGAAGTACCATTCCCATTCCCATTTATGGTTCCGGCAGTGGCATAGTATGTGAATAGGAGTTTTGTCCTCCTCTTCACCTATTCTACATAGGGAGTCATCAGATATCCGTAAGAGATTAAGGTGTCTTCTAAGGCCGCAGTGTCCCGTAAGGAGTCCTATTACGGCCTTGAGTTCGCTTCTGCTAAGGTTTAGCAGTTGATGTTGTCTGCTCGTGGATCTTTTGGACTGTCTTAGTCCAGGAAGTTTCATCCAGAGCCTATGGTGTTCTCTTTTTATTTGTTCCTTTAAAACCCATTTTACACGTTGGTATGAGATACCACACGTGTGTTCTGGTCCAATAAGAGTTTTTTCCGCTCCCTTCCTTGCTAGCAGGTCTGCTTTCTCGTTTGAATGAAGGAAATAATTTATTCACAAATTAATTATTATAACTCTTAAAATACAAGATTATGCTTATACTTCACTCAACATTTATTTATTTTTTTCTTTTGGGGAATTGGCATCTAAACGTAGTTTTTGTTGCCACAGACTTTTGTAAACCGAATAAGTTTTTGTTTATTTATTTATATTTTAATATTTTCTTCTATTCAAAATTCAATAATTAAGTTATATATTTTCTCATTAAATGAACTTAATAAAATAGAAATACTTGATGGAAAAAGGATATTTAGGAAAGAAAGTTTTTTAAGAAAATCTGAACGATGAGAATTATGGTGGCTACAAGAAAAAATGAGATGGTTGATATCAGCAAAAGAAGAATTGTCGCATTGACAGAAAGGTGATATATTAATACCAATTCTGGAAAGGTGAGACGGAAAATCCCCATGATTTAGTTTCATCCTTATTAAAGTGGTACAATAATACCTAGACATTTTAAAATTTATAATGTGGGGAATAGATTTTGGAAGAACAGGGTGAATAAATGTATATTATGGGTTATTTAAATGAGAAACAAAGTGTTCCCAAAGTTTCTTCCAGCTTGATCTAATATTTCGTTTCATTGCATGAATAATATCCTGCGGAGAATGAATATTACTAATAGTTGGAAGAAGAATGGATTCTTTAGCAGCTAAATCGACTTTTTCATTTCCAACTATCCCTTTATGACTTTTAACCCAGATAAAAACGATCTTGATTTTAGAATTATGAAGAGTAAGGAGAGACTGAATAATTTCTCTTAATAATTTTTGTTAATATTGCAGGAATAGTTAGAAATTGAAAGTAAAGCAGATTTAGAGTCTGAAATAATAACCGATTTGCTTTCTCCATAGCTTTTTATCCAATTTAGTACTTGTAAAATTGCAAAAGTCTCCGCTGTATAAACAGATGAATAATTTAGTAAATGAAATGTATAGTTTTTGTAATTTTCTTAAAATAAATACCTTTCAATAAATAAATCACATTGTATATTAGAGGTACATATATTTTAGTGCTATTATCTTTTCCAAAAGTCAATTAATAAATACAGGGTTTTAAATTAATTCTAAAATAAATAATTTTATATTGTGATTATCTCTATAAAACACCCTATATAAGAAATGTGTACTATGCAATATTTTGTCGGCAAAATATCATATTGAGTAGCACTTTTTTAAAATGTCACAGTAGAATTAATGAGATTTTGCAAAAAACTGCCGTTACACAGGTGTGAATCAGCCTGTAATTAAAAATATGTAGTAAACGCGTGTATGCTACATAAATTTAAGTTTAAAAATAAAAATTCCGAAAAACTGGGCAATTTTAAACTTTATGATTGAATTGGGCCTATTGACACTTTTGGTTACCAGATTGAGTACAGTTTTAGAAAATTTGACCGACGACACTTTATATAAGAAAAGTGCGAGGTCCTTTAATTTTATCAGTTTTAATTCATGTCTATCTAAGTTTTAAGTTTTTCAAATATCTGTGTAAAATTTTCTTAGCGTGCTTAAATTATTATCTGGAAATTTAGGCATTAGTTGTATTATAAATGAAAATTTATTTCTTATAGCTGGTTATAGGCGTTGTGATTTCTTGAAATTTAAAAATAATATTATTATTATTATTATTATTATTATATCAAAGGGTCAGTTTTACTTTATTTTATTTGTCAACCCGCTACAAATTAAAAAAATAGGTTATATTAGTTGAAGATTTCCTAGCCTTTTCAAGCATCCTGTACATTAGATCTTAATTAAATGTCTGGATTTGTAGATTTCTATTGTATCCAGTTTCTCTTGAACCAGAGTCACAGTTGGTAGAACTAACTTTGCTACTCTTTTGAACAAATATCTAAATACGTAATTGTTCATTGATCACAAAATCAATTTTCCGACAAATTCACACATTCCTCCTCGAATCCAACTGCTATACAAATATTCATTTCATTAGATTTAAGATGTTCGGACTAGAAATTGGAATCAGAACAATAGGCCAGTTTATTTATCTACTATCTACCGAATGCATTATTAATTGTAGTAGAATGTACAATAATCAGACTACACTATTCCTAGATTACATTTTTAAAAATAACTTAATATATTTTTTGTAACATTTAATAAGAAAAATATTAATATTTTGATGTGAAGCCCGGGCCATACAGGGACAAACACACCGTTTCGAGAAGCTATTGGATAGATCCCTTTGCGGCGTATGAGTCATAGAGAGGCAGTTTTCGATCGTTTGTCGACGGATGGGAAGATTCAATTTAAGTGTTGGATAGAAAAGATAAATTGTAGTAAATAAATTAGAATTGTATGTTATAATAGTGTTAAAGTATTATATAAATTAATTAGTATGTTATAAATAAAGTTTTTTATTTAAATAAATAAACAATAAATAAATAGTGGAATCGAGAACTATAGGATCATGATCAGGAGACGACAGGGAAGAAAGTAGAGCTGGCAGAACGTCTTAATTAAGCACTAGAAAGTGAGGTTTTGGATCCGGAAACGTATCTATTTTCAGATGATGCATCTTCTGCTATAATTTCTTCAATTATTTCCAAAATGGAAAGTAAGATCTCTTCCTTAAAAACCAAAATATCTTCTAATATGACCTCTATAAAAATGTCTTCTTTAAAAACCGACATTTCGTCTGATTTGGAAACTAATATGTCTTCTTAGAAAATAAAATTTCTTCTGATGAAAATGATATTTCCTCCTTAGAAACTAAAGTTTCTTCCGATATATCTCCCTTGGATGATAAAGTATTATCTCTAGAAAGTAAAGTTTCGTCTGATATTTCTTCCTTAGTAGAAAAGGTGTCTGCTGAAATGTCTTCTATATGAAAATTAAAGTCTCTTCTAATATAAGAAATGAAATTTCTTCTGTTGATGGAAAAATAATGTCTTTGATCGAACAGAAAATAAAACAGATGGAAAAGAAAATAGAAGAACTGGAACATACAGAACAGGCAAATGACGGTGAAATAAGATACCATGAGGTAGAGTCAAAGTTGAAATTGGAAGGAGCTGTAAACTCAGCTCGTGTTAAAGCCCCAACTTTCCACGGGAAGATATTCTTAGATGTTCCTAATAATAACAATAATAATAAATGCTTTTATTGACATTATTCATAGATGATGTGTGTCAATTGGCAGGGTTTAGTGTTACTTAATGGCAGATGAACTGCCTTTAAGTAACTCTGCTCTTCCACCCAACCATGTACATATAATTTTTATACAAGATTATCTACTTCACTATCTAAAAAACTAACTAAACTACTAAAAATAAGAGACATACCAAAAAATCAGAGAATAACAAAATGTACATTATATTAAAAAATTGGTGGTGTCACCAATTAAGTAAATCATATTTCAACTTTTTCTTAAAATTTAATTTATTACTACAATCACCATGTTTGTCATGAAACCAATTAAAAAGATGAGCGATTTGATATGAAAAAGAACTTCTGTTAACACCTGTTCGGTATAATGGTATGGTTAATCTATTTTTCCAACTAATATTGACGTTATGTACGTCTGTCCTAAATCTTATTTTGTTGTAAAGATGTGGAGGTTTTTTCCTAGAAATAATTGAATTAAACTGACAGCAAGCGTTCAATACTCGTTGTTGAATTGTGGTTAACCGACCAATTTTTTTAACATGGTGCGAAATATGTACTCTTCTCCTAATGCCACAAATTAATCTTACACATAAATTTTGTAACTTCTGTAACCGATTGGAATGAAATTTGCAGATATTTGGACCACAAACCACCTCACTGTAATTTAAGTGACATATAACTAAACTATTATATAAAACCATTGTAGAATTAAAAGTTAGTAATTTTCTGTTAAAATATATTAATTTATTTATTAGTAAATAATCATAGATACATGTGACGGGAAATTTAAATCCGAGTCTATAATGATACCTAAGTTTTTACACCTGTCGTTAATGGACAGTGGCTCATCATTTACCCTAATTCGTACTTTGTCAAGGAATCTATTCTGCCTCACTCTCTGCCAAAAACTATTAGATTTGACTTTTTAGCATTTTTAGAGAGTCCTATTTTAATAGAGTATGAAACCAGTGAATCCAAATCATTATTGCTTATATTAATAGAACTCTCTATGTTTTTTTCGTCAAACATAATATATCTGACTATCATCAGCATAAAAGTGACATGGGACACCCCATTTATAACACTGTTCCAATTGGATACCTTTTAACTCTCTTAAAATGATTTGCTAAATACTGTCTAATTAAAGACGTTGCTTTTTCTAAAAATCCAAAGAAACTTAACAGAGATAATAATAAATTATGATTAATTCTATCAAATGCCTTTGAGTAGTCAATCAAAACAAGAACACATAATTTAGTTTCATCAACTGCAGTTAATATATCAGTGGGGCGGAATGGGGGCTTAAATTTTTTATTACCGAACAGAAAAATCATGCGTATAACAAAAGCTAGAAGAGCCTAAGCTTCAATCTCCGTTATTTCTGGTCCAATTCAAACGGGAAAAACGGAGGAGTGCAAGGAATTAAATCTCTATTTCATCAGCGTATTTATTTAAATCAATTTCATCATCGATTGTATAGTATTTATCAACATCATTATGACACTCCCAATCACTCCAGGAATATGTATCTACAATACATTCATCCCCATTTTGTTTAATGATTTTTAGCCTTTAGGATGGTTATATTTGCATCGGTTGTTGGATACTGACTAGTGTGACCCCAAAGACTTAAATTTGTTAAATCTTCTAACACTGTCTCTTTGTCTTCGCAAAATATTATATCTCTTCTTAGTTTTTTAACTTTTTCTGCAAACTCTTCAATTCTGCGACTTTTCTGTTTGCTAGACATTTTGATACTGGAAAAACGTTGAAGCACCACCTATTTACTTTCAGAAGAAAGGTTGACTTGGCCACTGCCCATTAGCTGTGAAATGTTATTTCTTCCTCTACTATTTTTCTCACTCGAATTAGACCAATAATAGCCGATATACATGCTTAGGTCCTTTTGGCATTGCTACTGCGCATGATTTTTCTCTTAAACGTTAATCTGTACCATGTTGCCTACATAATTCCGTTTTTTTTTGTTTGAATCTGACCAATAATAGCCAAAATACACGCTTAGGTCCTTTTGACATTGCCACTGCGTAATTTTTTTCTATTCAACGTTAATCTATACCACGTTCTCTACCCAATGTCATTTTCCTCGTTTAAATCTAACCAATAATAGCCGATGTAGACGTTTAGGTTCCTTTGTCATTGCTACTGGGCAGGATTTTTCTCTTAAATGTTAATCTATACCGTTCTCTACATAATGCTGTTTTTTTTTCGTTTAAATGTGACCAATAGTAGACGAGACACACGATTAATGCTCTTTTGACTTTGACATTGGGTATGATTTTTTTATACAACGTTAATCTATACCGCGTTATCTACATAATATCGTTTTCCTCGTTTAAATCCTACCAATAATAGCCGAGATACACGTTTAGGTCCTTTTGGCTTTGGCACTGCACATGATTTTTTTCTTCTACGGTAATCTATACCATGTTGTCTACATAATGCCGTTTTTTTTTATTTCAATCTGATTAATAATGGTCGAGATACACGCTTAGGTCCTTTTGGCATTGCTTCTATGCAGAATTTTTATTTCAACGGTAATCTATACCTAATTTTCTACATAATGACGTTTTCCTTGTTTAAATCCGACGAATAATAGCCGAGATACATGCTTAAGTCCTTTTGGCATTGCTACTGCACAGGATTTTTCTCTTCATCGTTAATCTATTCCTTGTTCTCTACCTAATGAAGTTTTTGTCGTTTAAATTTGACCAATAATAACCGAGATACCCGCTTAGGTTCTTTTGGCTTTCGTTCTACGTATGATTTTTTTGTTCAACGTTAATCGGACCAGTAATAACGGAGATTGAAGTTTAGGCTCTTCTGGCTTTCGTTCTACGCATGATGATCGTAAGTGTGCTAAATCTAATGTTTTTCCATACCAAAGTTCAAATGGGGTGCGGTAACTAGAGATACCTCGACTAGGTACTCTTTTGTGTAGGCAAGTATAGCTTCTCCCCATAAATCCTGTGAGAGACTTCCATCGAAAATTAATGTTCTTGCTTTTTTTAAGAGAGTTCTGTTCATTCGCTCACTGACTCCATTTTGTTGCAGCGGGTACGGTACAGTGTACTCCAAAACTACACCCAATTCCTTACAAAATACTTTGAAGGATAATAAGCGAGATATTTTTATGCCAAAATGTGCCTCTGTCATATAGTAGAATTCTTTAAAACTTCATATTTGCTTCTTAAGAGGTACGTAACAGTCATATGCGTAAAGTCGTCTACAAAAACGATGAAATATCTTTTGTTATTGTAAGTAGCTGGACTAATAGGGCCACATAGATCTGAATATATTAGTTCCAGAGGTCTGTCAGTTCTTGGTAGAGACTTAAGTTTAAATGGTTTCCAATTTAACTTTTCACTTATGCACGGTTCACAAATGTGCTGCTTATTATGTTCGTTCCTGATATTTATTCCCATATTACTTTTCACTATACATTTCAAAATGTCAAAACAAATGTTTTCCAATCTTCTGTGTCAAAATATTGTATCAGAGCTAAATCCCACAAATGCAGCTTCTTTATTAGATATAATAGTCATATTTAACTCATATAGGTTTCCTTTTCTGGTTCCAGTAGCCACAGTTCTGGAATTCATTAAAATTTGCACTTGATCATTTTTAAAGACTACAGTCATTCCTGCCATTTCCACTCGTTTAACTGAAAAAAGGTTGAAGGCCAAATCTGGCACACAAAGCACATCTTCTACTATACAAGAAACTCTTTTATGCCCTATTGTGCATTCACCCTTTATATAACCCTATTGTCTAGCTTTAAGTGTCTGACCACATTTTGCAACTGTAATTTTTACTGGTTTTTCTAGATCTTCAAACGTTTAAAAATATTCTGCGGTATTTATCATATGATCTGTTGCACCAGAATCAAGAAACCAAGTAATATTTGTGTTATATCTAGTTTCATCGTTATTTGCAGATATAAAAGCAATTTCATCTGAAATGTCTACTCAAAGTAGTTCTTCCGTAGCTTTGGCATTTTCAACACCTATATTTGCTCTACTTCTAAGATTTTTAAACTTGTACTGGAAATGACCAATTTTACCATATTTATAACACCTAAGTTTTGTTTAAGCATTACTTCCAAATGCGGCTGATTAAGAACTACTTTCGTCTTCAGTGTTGTTTTCTTTTCATTTCTTCTTCCAACAATCTATATTTTGCGAAATCCATTGTTAGCTTTTCAATAGCAAGAGTATGTAAGGCACCCACAAGAGAGTCGAAGGATTTTGGCATTGTTAAAAAAGATGAATGACTTTATCTAGTTCTTCAAGTTTGGCCCCAGTAGATTTTAATTCCCGAACTACTCTATCGAATTCAAGAAAATATTTTTCCATGCCAGATTCATCGTATTACATAGTCAACAGCTTCTTTCTCAAATAAAGTTGACTGGCTATTCCTTTTCTTTCAAATTCATTTTCAAGTGATGTCCATATTTCTTTTGGGTTTTGTTTTTCCCTAACATATTCTAAATGTCTATCTGCAATCCTTTGAATTATTGAAGATTTACATATCCTATCTTCGTTTTGCCTTTTCTCCCGCAGTTCAGATTTTCTCTTCTTTTCTTCCTGGGAATCATTTCGCAAAAATATATACTGAAAACAATTTAATAGATTATACTCTCAGCAAAGTTTCAACTCTAAACTTCTAATTACTAAAATTCGTTCCATCGAATAACGCTATACGATATTTTCTTCTTCCTTGCCTGGACCCATAACCAGATGTTTTTAAATTATACACAAGGATCACGAAAATATCGTTTATTGAAAAAAAGTATTAACTGACAACTTTTTATATTTTAAAAGTACAATTTTTTTTAATCAATGTCATTTTTTTTAACAAAAGTTTTCCCCTCAGACCTTATGTCTCACTCTTACCAATTGAATCTGTACCTTTTACTCTTACACATTAAATTCCCTATGTGTGCCCATACGAACAGTCTATGTACTCTGTTGGTTCTTTTTAATTGTAATTATTTATCAATTACTCTATAATTAGATATAGATCAAAAATTGTCCACCCTGTAACTCTCTTTTGAGTGCCTACCACAGCCAAAAACAATACCTGCATTGTCATGGTGATGTAACAACTGGGAAGCCTAAAGACCACCACTTGTCACTAAATGTAACAACCAACTAGCCTAAAGACCTATCAGTAGGTCTTTAGCTTATGTTGTTAATATACTATTAGGGATTAAGGCAGCACTGTCACCAGCCAAAGGGTCCTGGTGTCCAGAAGAAACATCCATTCACCAGTGGCAAATAAAAAATAATAAAAAAAATTAAATTAAAAGAACAAAAATTATCCATTAATAGCATAGTCGAGCGGTTCTTGGCAACTAGCTTTAGTCTCTTTTAGTCCTAAAGGAATAGAAACGCCGAGTATTTTTAAATGATCGGTATATTTTACTGGTTTGGAAAGGGGGGAGATATTGAAAATAAGTATTAAAACATTAACAAATGTATATTTAAAATAAGTACAAAATTTGACTAGTAGTCTTAAGAAAGAATGAATAAAATTATATTTAGGGAATAAAGCACTACTTGATAATATATTTAAACTTTTAGCAAAAGAACTTATGATTTATGATAACTAGATAAACTTCCTATTAAATTATACAGGGTGGCCACTTTTTTAATGGGATTGTATGAGTAATTTCCAAACCATACTAGTTATAAAGTCGGTTAAATGGAGAAAAAGTTGCCTATCTGGAAGCAAAATCTAGCGGCAAAAATTAATCGAAAATAGCAGGCCAGGTTCTTGAGATATTTCGATAAAGGGAAATTCGATTTTTTTGGTTTTTTGGTTATCGTTCATTTATTTTCAGAACTACCAAAAAATATTTTAAAGGTTTTTTATTTGATAGTAAATTTTCTTTGATTTAACGTTTTCATATTTTACATCCAACGTTTCGTATTCTCCGGACCACCCTCAACTTCTTTTTATTAAATATGAACCTGGATATTTTATAACAATATTTGAAAAACCTTTTCATCCTGCATCCAGCGGTGTATTACACAATGGCATTCAATGACGTTTTTTGGGTAATATGGACCGTAATCCAAATTTTATTGGTACGGATCTGTATTGAATTTATAATCAGTGTTAATTTTTTCAAAGTGTATAATACTTCGAACATAAAGTTATTAATTGGGAAAATAAAATCAATTCTTTCAAAATTTATGTAATTTTATGAAAATTAAACATTTTATCAACAACAACAATAGTAATGTAGAAATTTTAAAACGCAATTACTGATAATAACAAAAAGAAATTCAGATTTTGTAAGTCATAATCAAATTATCTGAAAATATCAATAAAATTAATTGAGAAATTATTTAAAATGTCCGCCATCTTCTTCAATACACTTGGCGATTAGGATATTCATATTTCTTATGCTATTGCTTATTTCTTCTTCATGGATATTTCTTCCAATGCATCTTCAATTTTTCGCGGAGAATCTCAATTGTTGCATTCGGTGTATTATACATTTTATTTTTGATACGTCCTCACAAATAAAAATCAAATGGATTCAGATCTGGAGATCTGGCAGGCCACGCCACTGGACCTCTTGTTCCAATCCATGAATTGGAAAAAGTCTCATTCAAATAATCAGTGACCATTCTTGAATTGTGTGGACCACATCCATCTTGTTGGAACCAGATTTCGTTAAGACGATACTCTATAGGAAGATCATCTTACATGTCCTGCAGTATATCTAAATATTTTTCTGCACTAAAGTTTCCGTCAATAAAGTACGGTCCCAGTAATTTATTAATTAACGGCACCACATATTCAAAAAGAAACGATATTGATGTCTCACTTCTTGGATTAGATGAGGATTTTCCGTGGCATAAAAATGTTTATTTCTTCGATTGAACATACTAAAATTTGTAAATGTTGTTTCTTCTCCCCAAATTATATTGTGTGCAAAGTTGTTATTAATTCTTACCTTCTGTTTAAACCAATTACAAAATAACAATCCTCTTTCAAGATAATTACGATATAGTTTTTGTACCGCTTGGTATTTTTAATCATGGTATCCGTGTCTCTTGAGTATCTTATTAACAGTACTTTTTGATAAATTACATTCACCTGCAATAGTCCTCGACCCAACTCCTGGATTTATTTGAAAGACATTAATATCGTTGACTGGCTCCTTTCTTCGAACATACGGAACTTTAGGTTTATCGAATGTATTATGTTCGAGAAGAGTTGTAGACAAACGCCGAAATTTTTTTATATTTGGTTGCATTCTGCCGGGATATAAGTCCTCGTACCTTTGTTTTGTTCTAAACGAATTTATGTCCAGTTTAATGTACAATTTGTACACATCTCGTTCTTCTTCTGCAGTATATCTTACCATATTGAAATTAGACTAGGTACCAAGAAACACACAAAAAACTTTTGAACAATGAGAAATTTTCGTAACGAAATAAAGAACAACATAATAATAATAATAATAATAATAATAATAATAATAATAATAATGTGACAGTTCCTGTAATATGGATTGTTTTCACGGCCTACTACATTTTATAACAAGTAAGATGATACTAGTTTAAAATCATATCAATTGATGTGCCAGTAATAAAATAATCAATAATGATAATTAGATGGAAAAATAATTGAAATAAATAATTACATCTCGAAGTTTATTCAAAGCAGTAACATAAAAATTTGGTAGGTATGTATGGTCAAAAATGGAACCGGGAATATTTTTTAATTATTTATCTCATCAAAACATATTTTTTAATTGTCGAATAATTGATTCTCATTTATTTTTTCCCAATTAATAACTTTATGTTCGAAGTATTATACACTTTGAAAAAATTAACACTGATTATAAATTCAATACAGATCCGTACCAATAAAATTTGGATTACGGTCCATATTACCCAAAAACCGTCATTGAATGCCATTGTGTAATACACCGCTGGATGCAGGATGAAAAGTTATTTCAAATACTGTTATAAAATGTCTAGGTCCATATTTAAAAAAAAATAAGTAGAGGGTGGTCCGGAGAATACGAAACGTTGGATGCAAAATATGAAAACGTCAAATCAAAGAAAATTTACTATCAAATAAAAATCTTTAAATAATTTTTTAGTAGCTCTGAAAATAAATGAACGATAACCAAAAAACCGAAAAGAGCGAATTTACTTTTATCGAAATATCTCAAGAACCGGGCCTGCTATTTTCGAATAATTTCCACCGCTAGATTATGCTTCGAGATACGAAACTATTTCTCAATTTAACCGTTTTTCTAACTAGTATGGTTTGGAAATTACTAACACAATCCCATTAAAAAAGTGGCCACCCTGTATATAGTTTTGGAGTTTTGGACCGTAGCCCTTACTCGAGATTATTTTCTTTCTGTCCAGTCTCTCTATATAAACCCAAAATTTACGTGATAGCTGTTAGAATGCCAACATTCTACCTAGTTCATTATAAGCTATTGACTGGAGTAATAACCTGATTGTTTCATTTATTTCCATACGTGTGTTCCTTTTGAATTTTTAGTTTAAAACATTAAAATACTTTTTTGGAATTTTTGGTAAATTCTTTATATTTTCAAATAATAATGCCAATTATTACAGTGACCCCAGAGAAAATACACATTTTATTACTTATAAACGTAGGTGTGAAATTTTCTTCTGGCATATGTATCCGATATCGTAACATTCTCGAAAATGAAGACCGTCTTAGTAGACCCATTTCCCATTATACGTGTTAATATTTCTGCTGATAAGTGAAATTGTTTTCCGGTTAGTTGGACCAAGTTGGCACAGGCCTGAAATCTATCTCAGATAATATTAGTGCGACAGTATAAACAGAATATTAATTAATCCATTGAATACCAAGGGAAATACATAGTCTCTGTGGGTCCATCTGCCGGATGATATGCATACTAAGTGTCTGCTTGATAACCGCTTCATAAATGATAACCCAATTGCATACACTTAAATTAGAAGGGTTTTTGACTTATCCAGAGCGTCAGAAATTCTCATGTAATATGGTTGTATTGTAGGAGGTATGCGGTTGGTAAACTATTAGGAATATGGAATCTAATTTAGTTGTGAATGTGCTCATGTTGACATCATTTAATGTAGTGGGCAGAATGCAGAATCAATATAGTTAATTTAGGGGAAAAACTTACTTGACACTTTTATTTCTCTATTGAAGATAGCACATATTTTCAGGACACCTAGCTTACTATGATAGGCTTAGTATAAATGTTGTTTTGTTAATAGGTTTGATTATGTTTTTTTTTATTGGACCATTAACAGAAAAATTTAGTTTAAATCAACGATAAAAAACTACTAGACTTATCCATTCATTCATAATTAATCCCATTATTACTTCCAAATATTCAGCTTCAGCTAGATAGACAGAGTTGTTACATCGGATATAGCATTAGAAATAGCAAGATGTCTGCTGAATTGAGTAGGGATGGTTTGTATTAGCACGCGTTTTATGAACGAACCAGGGAACCAATTCTCGAAATATATTCGTTTATGGAACGAGCACACTCACAAACGGACATTTTGAAAGACGAATACAATTCTCAAATGTTCGAACATAAATGGTAAATAAATGTAAAAGTTTTTAACTAAAGAGAACTTCATGGGTTCTTATTATTTGATGAAAACTAAGACAGATGTCGTCCATTTAAAATAACGGTAAAAGGTCGAGAAAATGAGGGTTAAAACTGGCAGCAATGGTTGGAACTCCCCTAAAATTGCATAAACCCCTAAATAGGGGTGTTTTTCGACTGTACTTCTTGTTTTGCAAACTAAGCCATCTCATATGTTTTTTGGGACGCTAATTTCGAAAATCGGGGTGTCGAGACTGGAAAATTTGTGTGACACCCCCACATGCCAAGGGGTGAATTTTCTGAAAAAATGACCAGTCACGGTGTTTCGCGAACTAAGTCATGTTTTTTGGGGCGCTGATTACGAAAATCAGGGTTAAAACTTGCAGCAATGGTTGAACCACCCCTAAAATTGCAAAAAACGCCCCTAAAATTGAAAAAAACACCCCTGAGTAGTTTTTTTTTTCGGTTAGCGGCATAGGTGTATAAGGCTAATATGTTCCCAACTTGATATCTCATTTTTAACTTCGTCAAATATTGATTTTCTGAAATAGGGGTGTCATTGCTACCTCTTCCGAGGGTACTAAGCGAATATGCTTTAGGCTAGCAACTGCTTGCATTAGAAGGAATACTTGGTATTAATCCCAATTTGATATCTCATTTTTAACTGGGACAAATATTTTTGTTTTCGAAATTGGGGTGTGGTTGCTACCCCTTACGAGGGCGCTAAGTGATTCTGCTTCTAGCCAGTAACTGTTTGTAATAAAACTTATACTTGGTATTAATCCTTGATACTTGATATATATTTTTTTATTAATATGAATATTAAGAATTTTTATTATGAATGTATTATTTTTCATGTATTTATTATTATTATTATTATTATTATTTATTAATTTATATAAGGAAGATAACTTTTAAAATATAAACAACCTCAGTTTTCAACTAAAACTGAAATAAACATACGTATTGCCTTTTTCAACGAGCCACTGTATTGTTCGGGGGTACTCGGTAAACGGGCTACCAGTTTTTGGCTACTAACCTTACACCGGTTAATGTAAACACCCCTGTAAATTTGGTTGCAATCAACAAGGGTTCGCTTCTAAAGCTTGTTCCACTAGAATGGGAATAATACGTCAAAAAATTATATACGCAAATCTTCATCGGTTTGCCATGGCCAAATTATTATTAAATAAAAGGCGAATGGATAATAATATTTATTGATATATTATATGGAACTGATTGATTAATAAATTTATATTTTTTCCAGACTCACAATCACAGCCTCATGTCCTATGAATCTTCAGTATTTTCCCATGGATCGGCAGCTCTGTCATATAGAAATTGAAAGTTGTAAGTTTCTTCCCATTATTTTTAATTTAAATACAAGGGATGTAATAAAATTTTTTGTACAGTTTGTGATGTTCAAAATATTTTTTAAATATTCAGTCATCAACAGATACCTGTGTTTGCGCTTTTTATAAAGTACCAGAAGCACTTGGTTTTTTGTAATGGAATATCTAGTATAATAATTGGACATTTAAAATCTTGTACTTTTTAATAATATAAAAAAATAAGTACAAATTAAACTTTCTAAATTTATAATTTTTCTACTAATTTTTCAAAAACTGTAGCCTTATTATTATGTATATTTTGTTGCTATTAAATCAAAATTTTCTTTTTTTTTGTATTATAAATACAAAGCTCAAAATCATAAAAAAATAAAATACAAATAAAAACATTTGAAATTAAATTAAAAAATTATTCTACTTTGGTATATTATTCAATATTCCTACAATTACTACAGTTTGAGAAGAAGCCACACTTTTTTTTAGATTTATATAGGGGGGATAATTTTCATTTTGTTAATAACACCACAATTTTTGAATCAGTGCACAAATACTTTTTTATATTTTTATATAATAAATTTTATCAAGCACTTAATACACAGATAGCTCTTGATGCTGGCAGAGCAAACACACAAAAACTCCTTTGACTAATAGTCAGACTTTGTCGAAAAAAGATATATAAGAACGGCTAAATTAGAGAATTTGCGAATAAAATAAAAAAAATATAAGAATTTAATCTTTATAACGCAATTTTTTATTACAAATATATACCAATATGTATAACAATAAAAACATGGCAAAGCAGCATCTGAAATAAAATACAGCTATCTCAAACACTCACTATCTTGTGCAGGTGTCTGATGACAATTACTTGAGATTATGGCAGATACCATCCCTCGAATCATAATCCTAGTTATTAATTTTAACTGAAGTTGATGTATTTTTTCTGACCTTTAGACATTAAACCATAAAAGACCTAAACAGATCTAGCTTAGCATACTAGACTTATTCTAAAATGTCTAAACATTGGTCATTTCTATATTATCATGAACCTATTATCTCCTGTCTAACCAACAGAGAGCCATTACTTGTCCTATTAATTCACTACCCAAGCTGAAGTACCCTAAGGTTCAGACCGAGCCTGCTTTTTCACCTGGTCTAGGGTTGCCACCTATTTGAAAAGTGAATAAAGGACTATGATGCTGATAGGGAATCCGGTGTACAAAAGCTCCTCATCCTTCTAAACTAAAAAAAAAATCTTGTATATTTTTCTACAACCCAGGTTCCTTTCAAAGATATCAAAGAGTAAAATAGGACACATGCTGTAAAAAAGGACATTTAAAGCTTTAAAAAGTCGCAAGGACTTTGTGCAAAACAGGACAGGTGGCAACCCTAACCTGATTTATATTCAGAACTGTCCAAGTTTTTAAAATGCTTTATACCACTCCTACATACGAGTACATACAGATAAAAAAAGAAAGAATATGTATTTAATTCTCCCAGTTGGGAGCGGGCCGTTATATGCTTTTCTAGCCTCTTTAGCCGTACTGAAGGAATCAGGGATTGGGTCTGAGGGAATGAGGTGAAACGAATGGTGGTAGATATCTTAGAGAATGTTTCCCCTTCTATCGCTAATGCAGCAATAAAATGTCTCGATACCTTTAACGACCCTTCCAGTCCTACCTTCTCAAGAAATAATAGGACTTCAAGTTTAGGTAAATCTTCCTCTGCAATTTGCTATGCTCTTAAATATAGTGCCTTTGGATTGTGGAGTGCTACAAATTCAGTCAGAATGTGAATGGAGGTTTTTTTTTTCTCCCTATAAAATCTGCACTAACTCTATTTTATCATTTTTAATTTAATTTTAAGTCGGCAATGACCCGTAAGGATCTTTGTTCTTGCTCAGGCAGGTACAGGCTTTCAATCTTCCCTGGTTATAATTACTCAGAAATACTTTGGCCTGTTTTGGCACCAAGAGATCGTTCCATTTAATTGTTCCTCTACTATCCAATTCTTTTTTAATCTCTCCCAACAATATATTACTCTTGAGACAGCAGAACGGCTTAGGTCCCACAAAGGATGTTTAAGCTCCTTTCCTTGCGAGAATCTCTACAATTTCGTTACCCTTTGCCACTTTATGTCCAGAAACCCAAGTAAGAGTAACTGTATTTTCCTCGCCTAGCTCATTCACTTTTTCTAGACATCTCCTAACTATTTTTGAGCTGGATTACTTAAGAGCTCAGCGCTTTAAAGGTTACTTCGCTCTCGGACTTAATAATAGTCTCTTGTCTACCATAGTTTCTCTCAATGTTAAACTGGATACACTTTTTAATGACGTGAATTTCTGCCTGGAAGATGCTTGGGTATTTTCTCCAATCTTAGAGATTGTCTGGTTCTAGGCCCATACATTCATAATCCAGTTTCTTTTATGGTTTTGAAACCATCCATATACTATTGAATAGCTTGTCTTTCGGTTACAAGTACGATGGATTCTTGGCTCCATTCTTTCTTGCAGCCCAGCTCTGTGGTTTTAGTTTTTCACAAAACTACTTCTTTTCATTTCATCCTGGGCCCTATCACAAGTATCTTCGGTCTTGACGCTAACAGACTTTCTTCTGATAACTCTATTGCTGCCGTAGGACAGGTTCTCATTGTACAGTGATGCAATTACAGACTAGTCTTTGAAGTTTTGAGATATTAGCTAACGTAGTAGCTAAACTAGTTACTCCAGGCTATAGCACCGTAAGTGATGATTGTTCTCACTATTGCTGTATACATTTATCGAATTATGTTTGGCTTATATCCCCATCTTTTACCCGAAATGTTTCTGCATACCAATAAGGCACTTTTTTGGTCTTATTTACTACTTTCTTTTCATGAATGTTCCAGAGAAATTTTTTATTCAGGTTTAGGCCTAGATATTTTACTTCTTTTTTTCCATGTCATATCTATCCCGTCTAATTTGTCGGTTTTGAGATTTAGTTTTCTTTTTCTTGAAAAGGCTACTTATACTGTTTTCGTGGGGTTTATACTAAGTCTTACTTAACGGTACCATCTTTTGGTGTGTTCTAGTACTCTTTGGGCTCAATCACAAAGGATATTTCCAAACTTGAATTTGGCAGGGTATGCAGAGCTCAATCAATGTTCATAGTTCGTCTACAGTTCGTCTACAGTTCTTCTCCTCATTGTGGACATCCTCTGGTTGTGCAGATAAAGAAGGTGTCCTGTCCTATCTGTGTCTCTGTAGTTCTCGTAGAAATTAGCCCATAACCTCATAAATTCTAATTGCACGAGACCAAAATTGCATATCTATTTTCGCCAAAGAAAAATAACTTAAATCGCCTTTGCCTATGACATATGACAAATACAGGGTGATTCATAGGTAGTGGTACATAGGCTAACGGTAGGTTATTTAGACCAAAATATGGTGATAGAACCAAATATACCTTAATAAAATATTGCTGTGGAATAAGATACAGGACATTAAAATTGATTTTTTTTGTTTTATTTTCTGATAATGTAACTTTATATTTATGAATTGTTATTAAAATTGGACAAGAAATATTATTTTATGTCATATTTCAGATTTTGTTACGTGAATAATATCTGATGATGAGATTAAGTGGTAGCTTCTTTTGACGAAATTTTTTAGTATATTTGATTGGAAAATATGATGTAAATACCATTTCTACGTAGTACAAGTCTTAGTTGGGATTAAAAGAATTTCATTTATAGAAAGTGTGCTTTGCAGTGTCAGATAATTTTTTCTGGTACATATCATTTCTTGTCAGTGAATTATTTTTACTGTGAGATTATAGTCTATTATTAATAATGATGTTATTATTATTATTTAACGCCCTGTATCTTACTTCACAAAAATATTTTATTAAGATATATTTACTCCTATCGCCATATTTTCGCCCTTACCCTATGTCCCAATCACCCTGTATAAATAAAATAATTTATGTCAATGTTCAAATATTAATTTTTCCTAAATTTGTTTAATTTTTTAATTTCTTTGATATTATGAACACCTTTTAACTGTAGATTTTAAGCTTTTTACTCTTTATTAGTATTTCAATAGATAAATACTTTAAGTTGTAAATACAAGAAATCATCATTATTTTTTTTAATTGTTCTCTAATTTTACCGTCCTTATACTTTCGACACAATCTAAAGTTTAATTGGTAAATGCAAACAAATAAATAACATGTAGTCTGTTCAATAAATGAAATTAAGCAATACACGTCTTCGTGTATCATCTGCTACTAAAATACATTTTCTTGTATTTTAGAGAAATATACAAATCGCCAAATATATTATACCCCTAAGAATTTTCTAATATTATTTTATTTAGTTTAACAATAAGTAATTTATGAAATATTTTTTAATAAATCCCAAATGGCCATAGTTTTAAGATTTAACAAAACGACAATATAAATATATAAGTATGAAAATTATATTTTGGATATTTTATGGGGGAACTAACATTTTTGGCGATGTATGTATTAAATAGTCTTGGAGTTACACAGCAGCTAATCTTAACCGTTTTTGATTTTATTTCAGTTTTGTTAATGACTTGCAAAGTGGTGGACTTTAAAAAGTCTTACAGTAATTGTATATCAATAATTATACAATCTGTTTCATAATTGCTAGCTGCACTATCTTGAAGGGTATCAGTTTACTTTAGGTTGTTTAAAACGTGGGCTTTTTTTAATAAAAAGGGAAGTTTTTTGATCAGAAGGAATCATCAAAATCAATAAGTATAAGAAATTATGACACGCTTCTCAGCAGTTTTGGATTCAACCTCTCTAAATCGTTAAAAATAGATTGCATGAGGTTTGAATTCTGGCGAATGGACTTAGTCTCCGTAGCCAAGGGAAACCTAAATTTATTCACACACACACACACATGAGGTTTGGATCAGTCCTTTTTACATCTTTTTTTGTTTCCAATATTTTAAGTAAAGAGTAAAATATATTTGCAAAAAAAAATAAGTAAATCTGTAAATAAATCTAAACCGTAATGATCTAGAGTGTATGAACTAAAATGCTGATTTCTGAGCCAATATATTTGATCAAGTTTTGTCAAATAAAGAAGAAATCCAAGGAGAGTAATTCAGAAAACGGACATACGTTAACCGTAAATACGTGCCTCAGAGGTGATTTAAAAAACTTTATTTAATAGGCCTTTGGCCTTTTTAAAAAATATATAAGGAGTAATAATTTTGTCAACTTTTCCTTATTCACAACTTAGGAGCAACCCAGTAATGTTTTGAGGTTTAGTGTACTTGTATCAATATTTTATAAATATGTTAATTTATACGAAAGTAGTAAAATTCAGGTCCGGTTCGGCTAAAAATTAAAAATTTTCCACTCTCCAAACTACGAAGGCGTAGTAGGGCCACATAATATAATTTTTTTTTATTTCGACTTTAAAATCGAAATTCCAACTTTAATCTCGAAATTTCGACTTTAATCTCGAAATTTCGACTTTATTCTCGAAATTTCGACTTTAATCTCGAAATTTCGAGAATAAAGTCGAAATTTCGAGTTTAAAGTCGAAATTTCGAGATTAAAGTCGAAATTTCGAGAATAAAGTCGAAATTTCGAGATTAAAGTCGAAATTTCGAGATTAAAGTCGAAATTTCGAGTTTAAAGTCGAAATTTCGAGAAGAAAGTCAAAATTTCGAGAATAAAGTCGAAATTTCGAGATTAAAGTCGAAATTTCGAGTTTAAAGTCGAAATTTCGAGATTAAAGTCGAAATTTCGAGATTAAAGTCGAAATTTCGAGAATAAAGTCGAAATTTCGAGATTAAAGTCGAAATTTCGAATTTGAAGTCGGAATTTCGACTTTAAAGTCGAAATATTTTTTTTTTACTATGTGGCCCTTCTACGCCTTCGTACCAAACAACATTCTATTTATCTGATTTTTATAAATCGTTTCCATATTTTAAAAGAGCACAAAAAGTGAATTTAACGTTATTATTTTTAGTTTTGGGCAAACGATTTTATTGTGCAAACTAGCGGCAGTCGTACATAAAAATATCGCCTAATGGCGAATACCAAAAGTTCGGGATTCTCAATGCTACAAAATGTTATTTTTGTAAGAGACTGTACACAACACATGTAAGCTTTATATACGGATACGTTATTATTTCAAGTAAAGTCAATCCGACAATGTCGCAAATATATGAATGGTGGGCTATATATAGAAATGTGTGACTTCCTCATACTAATTTTAAAGGTTTGTTTTTGGTTCAAACACCAGCTATTTGAACATACGCACAACTTTTGCAAAAGAGAATCAAGATGCGTAAAGTGCGTAGGAAAACATCATACGAAGGATTGTGTAAAAAGTCCCGAACAACAACCGAAGTGTATAAACTGCCTAATAGAACATCCTGCTAACTACAGAGGATGTGAGGTAGCTTAAACCTTTCAGATAAGGAAGGATAACACCACTAAACCTAAAAAAATGACGAGGCAGAGAAGATCTATAAACGCTTTTCCTACTGTCAGAAATGAAATGACATATTCTCAGGTAACAAACTCACAGCAGCAACGAATTCGAAGGTCACAACAAGCCATGAATCCCACGCCACAAATTGCACAGCATACTGCACAGTCAACTAGCTAAGCAGAAAGTACTACTAATGAATTATTATTATCCTTAATAACCAGAATAGATTCACTCTCTTACAGGCTTCAGAAGCTAGAAGAATTAAACAAACCCCAAACATATAACAAAACCACCAATTAGAATAGCCACTTGGAATGCCAATGGTATTCTCCAAAAACAAACTGATCTCCAAGTTTTCTTGGAAGTACAAAAAATAGATATATGTCTGATTTGTGAGACTCATCTTACAACAGAGTCATACATTAAATTCAGAGGATATAACTTCTATCACACTATCCATCCATCAAATGCAGCAAGAGGAGGAAGTGCGTTAATTATTAAAAATAACATTTCCGACTATGAGGAACCAGGCATCCAAGAACCAAAAAATCAGGTAACCATTAGCACCAATAACAATAGCAAAATTACAATAGCTGCAATCTATTGCCCACCAAGACACAACCAGAAAAAAGAAAATTATCTCAATGTACTCAAAAAACTAGGTAACAAATTTATAATCGGTGGAGCTCACAACTCCAAAAACACCAACTGGGGTCCAAGATTAACCACAGTCAAAGGAAAAGAACTGCACCAAGCTGCATCAGAACTTGGTTGTACATACCAATCTTCTGAAAAACCCACCTATTGGCCCACCGACCCAAATAAGATTCCAGTCCTTTTGGATTTCTTTATTCTGAGGAAAATTTCACCAAACTATACGCAGGAAAAAGAAAACTTTAAAATGAATTCAGACCATTCTGCAGTAATCCTTACTCTAAGTGATGATGTTATTCAAAAAGAAGCCAAACCGACCCTAGCAAATCGGAAAACTAATTAAAAAGGTTTTCAAGAAGACTATTCAATACTATAACACTAAAAACGAAAAATCAGCTAGATAAAGAACTGGTAAGGTTTATAGTTGAAATCAAGCAAGCTGTATGGAGGAAAACAACAAAAGTAAGAAGATTTTGAAAGAGTAAAACCAAATTTGGTAGATTTTCACACTTTTATTTTAAAAATAAAAATTTTTTAAAAAAACACTAACATGACATATGTTTCGAAGTACAACTTCTTTTTTAAATGTGACTATTTACATTTTTACATTTTTACATTTACAATTTTTAAAATAAAAGTGTGAAAATCTACCAAATTTGGTTTTACTCTTTCAAAATTAAATGGATTTTCATCAAGTAAAGGCCGAAACAATAAATAATTTAAAAGTAAGAAGATTAACAGCTGTAAAAAAAATTATCCTCTCGAGATAAGAGAACTGGTAGCAGAAAAATGAAAAATAAGAAAGAAATGGCAGATGACAAGATCACCAGAAGATAAAAATATATTAAATAGAGCAACCCAAAGACTGAGAAGAGAAATCCTAAATCACAAAATAGAATCCTTTAACAGATACCTAGTAGGGCTAACAGATGATAAAGAAACTATTATTCATTCTGGAAGGCAACTAAAATTATGAAAAATTCGTGTAAACACTGTCCTCCAATCAGAATAGCAGATAACAAATGGGCAAGAGACGATCAACAAAAAGCTGATATTTTCGCTGACCACCTACAAAAGACGTTCCAATTAGATGAAAACCAAGACACCCTAATAAGACCATCCATCATATGGAACAACTTGAAATTAAGCTAGTTACTCCAAATGAAGTTATGAAAGAAATTCAGACAAACATCAACTCAAAGAAAGCCCCAGGATATGACCTTATTACTGGAGAAATATTAAAGAAACTACCACGGAAGGCTATTGTTAAATTGACATACCTCATAAATGCAGCATTTCGCCATAAATATATACCTGATGCGTGGAAAATGGCTGAAGCCATCCTTATTCCTAAGCTAGGAAAACCTCTGAGTTAAGTGTCATCATATAGACCTATATCATTGTTACCGATAAGATCTAAGTTATTTGAAAAACTACTACTAAAACGACTAAAACCAATAATTGGAAATAAAAATCTGATCCCTTCGCACCAATTTGGTTTTAGAAACAAACACTCGACAATAGATCAAGTACACAGGATAACCGATATCTTCGAAAACGCTTACGAAGAAAAATATATATGCTCAGCTATATTTCTTGACGTATCCTAAGCATTTGACAAGGTTTGGCACGCTGGCCTAATACAGAAACTTGAAAAAAGGCTCCCTAGACAATGTGTCGACATTCTACAATCATATATAACGGGAAGAATGTTTAGAGTGAAGCAAGACGAGGCATACTCCGAAATAAAAGAAATTAAAGCAGGCGTCCCACAAGGCAGTGTGCTAGGACCGGTTTTTTACTTATTATACACCAGCGATATCCCTCAACAACTATCTATTAAAACAGCAACATTTGCGGATGACACTGCAATATTGGCAGTTGGTGGAACTAATACAGAGACCTCAGAAAAACTTCAGAAAACCTGCAACAGAATCAATCGATGGACAAGAAAGTGAAAAATAAAAATAAATCAAACTAAATAAGTGCATGTTGATTTTACTCTTCGACCAAATGAACAAAAACAAATACGAATAAACAATGACATTATTCCGCATCACGATTTGGCCGAATACCTAGGGATAAACCTAGATGTAAGACTTAAACGGAAAGAGCACATAAAAAAAAAGCGTAAAGAACTTAGACTTTAATTAAAAAAAAAGTATTGGGCTCCTAGGAAGAAAATCCAAATTGTCAGTGCACAACAAACTGCTGATTTATAAACAAATCCTAAATCCAATCTTGATTTATGGCATACAGCTATGGGGATGTGTCAGCAAGAGTAATATCAACATGATACAAGTTTTCCAAAATAAAGTCCTAAGATGCATTGTTGATGCACCTTGGTTCTTTCGAAACGATTATCTCCATAGAGACCTGAAGATGCCAACAATCCAAGAAGAAATAAAGAGGTTTGCTGCGAAACATGAGTGTCGACTCCACTCCCACGTCAACGAAGAAGCGCTGCAATTACTGGACAACTCTACACTCAACAGAAGGCTCAAAAAAAAAAATGCCATTTGAGCTAGTGCAGTGAACGTTAATGTTGGTGCTAGTGTAAAACAGTGTAATAAATCGTCACGCCAACTTGTGATGCTTTGCTATAGAAACAATTAAGACAGCTCAATGGGGACTTCTTAGATAAGTAATTACTTATAAGATTTTTAAATTAAAATTGTAAGTTAGTCCGTAATAACTAGTAACAATACTCTAACAAACAAAAATTGATAGTTTTAAATACGTGTGAATTAGTATTATTAGGTTAAAAATAAGTGAAATGATCTCATCGCCTTCCACTACGACCTTCAGATATTTTACCTCCTCCGCAAAAGGAATGGTTTCCCCGGCCAAGAGAAGTTATAGAAGCTTGTCAAGCTCTCTTCTCTTGATAAATGGGACAATAACAGTTTTTTGGGATTTAACAGCAATCTGCTGCCTCTTGCACCATCTCATGATCGTATTTAGAACTTGTTAAAGGATGTTGGAGATCATTTCTTTGTACTTTCCCGTAATTATCATTACAAGTTTATCCGTATAGCATTGGAAATCCACCCCTTGCCAAGAAAAATCATTATTCGCCAAAATGGTTCACAGGTACACAGTAGGGGTGACAGTAAAGCTACTTGTGAATATATTCTGGCAGGCCAGAAAATGACTCTCTCCCTGTAGTGATGTTATATTGTTTAGGTTTCCAAGCAAGCTCTTGATCCAAATGCAGGTCAGTTTGTTGATTTATATCCTTTAAATAGAAGCGAACAGTTCAGTAACATTCCTTGTATTTCTAGAAAGTCACCTAGAACAATATCCCCATGTTTTAAGGAGTGGCCGATTTTGCCTACTTGATTATGCAGGGCTATTGTCGATTTGCCTACTTGGCAGGCATATTAAGAGAAGTTTAACGGGTTTTTCCGAAGGCTTCCTTCTCTACTATGCCTATCTAGAATTAATTCTAGGGTTTTCAAAAGAAAAGTAGTTAGACAGATTGGATAGGAGTTTGCTAAGAAAGTATATACTCTACCAGCCTTGTGTATATAAACAACTTACACGATCGTGTAACCTAGCGGGATATAACTACACACCAGACTTGCTCTAAGCAGCCTTACGAGAAGATGTAGCAGGAGTTCATGTACTTTTTTGCAAAAGGGCAGGAAATATGCCACCCTTTCTGGGTAATTTGAAATGGAACTTATTGCTTATTTTACGGAGCTTGGAGAGACAACTTGTGGAAAGGAATACAAATTGCCTCTCCTCCAGCATTCGATTAGACCCCTTGGGGATATAATAATAAAAACAGTTTAAGTTTGGAATAATCATTAAACAGGACGTTTAATTTTAATAAATGATGTTCTACATGAATATATTTAGTCCCAAATTAGACTGGCATAAACACAAAATAGGGAAAGTTGGCCAAAAATAATCGCTGCGTAACAGACTTCTAGTTAAAAACTAATGCTGCAAAAACTAATTTTTCTTGTGTCTCATTTAAGATGGGTGCTATACAATTATGATAAGATTATTCTTAAGAGAGTATTAGAGTTAAATTTAAAATTTGTTTCTGTAAATACAATAAACAATAAACTTTAATCGAAACGTGAAAAACATACCCCTATCGAGCAAAATAATCCCTCGTTAGCGTTGGGTACATGCCAACATTGCTGGTATTGAACGAGATGATTACAATCCTTTTCACTGCGAATATTTCATTCGACCTAGTAAAATTAATAAATGGAAAATTATGTTAGTTATACCTAAGTTATCCATCTCTTGTAAATTACATATTTTTTTTATTTACTTACCTATTTTTTTTGTAAATTTTAAAAATAAGGTGTTGCTTTTAATTTATACACATGCTTATTTAATTATCTTTTTATAGGTAATGCATAAAAAATATGAAATTTTGCAGTTTTACAGTTTTGCAATTTTACAATTTTAAAATATTATGGATAACATACAATTTTCCATTGTCAATCAAAATTGGTTAAAATATGTTAAAAACACGAAGAATTGACTATCTAAAAATAATTCAGTAAATTCTTCATCTCTTTTATAAATTATTTTGGTCTCAGTGAGATTATTTTGGACTACCTTCCCCTACAGCCAACTTAATATACCTACTTATAGCTTTTTAAAAATTCTATATTGGGTTAAGTAACTTAAATTTAATAAAAATAATAAAAAATGTGTGCCCCGAAAATGCCCAGAAATTAAAAATAAAAATAACATTGAATTCAGTTTTTATTATATTATTATAAAAATCAGATATACACGCTGTTGTTTTGAGAATTGAAGAATTTGTACATTTTTAAACGAGCCATACCTAATTTTTCCTACATTTTATACATTAATTAATTCCACACGATATCAAACATCATAATATCTATCTACTGGATTGTTGTCAAGCTATGAATAAGGAATAAATTACAAAATTGATCTTGAGTATAAATCATAAAAGAGTCATTAAATAGGGGTTATTCAGAATTACCTCTAAAGCATTGATCCGTGTCTAACGTATGTCCATTTCTCAATTAATCGCCCTTTATATATCATGTAGCAAAATTACGGCAGTCATACTATATATTATTAGATGAATTGAAATCTACTGTAATTGTAGTTTTATTAAACTTAAACAGCTACTTTTTCTTCAATTAGATCACACCAAATTCAAAACCCTGTATAGATACCTTTTTTTTTAAGTATTAAAGTCCACCATTTCATTATCCTTCGTGTATGTGGTTTCCTTCGGTATCCTTCTCTAATACAGCACTCGCGGAAGGACCGAAACATGTTAAAACGAGCGTTCGTGAGCTTTGGCGCAATCAGTACGACGCACCGAGCTCACTGTTTTCAAAATGGCTGATGCACCCTCTAGTGGCGGCACCCGGAACCGCCACGCACCTGTTTGTACACTCGGACAGAAATGAAGTTTTTCTAGACGTGGCCCGACTTGGTTTACTCACAGCCAAGGGCATGTGAATTGATTCCTTTTTTTTATTTTGTTATTAGTTTTCACGAATTTTTTTCCGTCGTAAACTGGTCTAATAATTTTCCGTTTCTGGAATGTATATGAAATCAACCAATGACATTTCAAATTTAGTCTGACTGCTAATTTTTCTTTTTTAAAATTTTTCACAAATCTATCAAACTAATTTTCATTTATTAAGGTAAAAGTAAAATAAAAATAAGTTATTTTTAAGAAGACTCAATAAGATTCACACGCTATTCGCTAATTTTTCCAAAATAAAACTTAAAGTTTTACATAATAATCCAAAGCAAATTTAGTTATACATAAAGAGCATGAGCGTTATAGCAAAGTATATTAACCGTTAAGTAGCGAAAGCTGGGGAACCGAATTCTAGTGCGCCGACGCGAAATAGGCGAGACGTCTTCTAAAGATATAAACAACCCCTTTCATTTTAGTCCGGCAGCTGATATAGGAATTCGTTGTTGTGGATTTATAAGTGCTCTTTTATTGTGTTTTTGTTAAGATTTTTTGGGGTTTTGTGGGTTTTTCATCATGCCAGGAAATGCATGTGCTATAAGAGATATATATTTTTATATTTACTACATAAGTTAAATACTCATAAATATTAAACTGCCTAATGACCAAACCTTTATTATAAATGTAAACTACAAAAGAATTTTACTTCAACTTACGTCGAGCAGTGTAAACATCACATTCAAGACCAGATCATAATTTGAGCAGTGTTTTACTGTGTCCTTCCGTCAATAAAGTCAAAAGAGAGAGAAAGAAAATTTGCACCACCCAAGATCAAAGGTACCGACGCTTTATGTCGCTACTCAACGATTAATATACTTTGGTTATAGTAAAGTTGTATGAGTGTAGGATTTAGAAGACAATCCTGTTTTTTCTAACACTTTATCAGGAAGTTCAGCAATTTCTTATTATTATCATCTAAAATTAGGAATTAGTTAAATTATTAAATGTTATGATATAAAACTTATAAAAAATAAGACTTTGCCTCAAAATCCCTAACTACCGTATGAAGAACTTTCTCTGGCCCTAGAACTTTAATTTTCATTGAAATTGCTGTAGACTTTCTGATACAATACCTGGATCAATGATTGCTCGACCTTATCGTTTACAATTTTCACTTTTTAATGTTACAACCAACGTTAACAAGAAGACTTGAGCAACAGAAGCCTGATTGAAGAAACTATATGTTACTTGATGACAAGTTTCAACTTCTTTTGTTTCTATTCTCTACCAAATAACAACACATCATCATTATATGTTTTTCACCACAACTACTACATTTACATAATTTGAGCTTCCGATCTGTTTTTCATCGCCATGTGCACAAATTTCAAACAAAAATGACAACAATCCTTCGACAAAAACTTTTCTTTCGTTCCAATTACGAAAGTTTTGGCGCAGTTGGCCAATCCACGCTGATATGCATTCATTTTTACAGAAAACGCCCTTTATTAACTTTGTTTTAACTAATGGTAGGTATCAAATTAGAAGAAGACGTAAAAGATTTCAGGGTTAGTGAATCCTATAGTTGCAAATAATATTTTTTTCATTTTCCATTTTTTCTTTCATAAATTTCATGTTGTTCGAAACGGTTTTTCATAAAATCTGTAGCACAAAAATGAACTTCGTTGCTAAACTCAGAGAAGTTCTTCAGACAAGCATAATTCTCTCAACGGCAACAACATTTCGACGCATTGGTCAGTGACATTGATAGATTATAAGAAAAGAAGTTGAATTGGTTATTGTTGTTTGGTTCAGATGGAAAAATTTATCGAATTTTTTATTTTCGTGAATCCAACGAAATTTTCTCCAGAAAAGTAACCAATTGATGTTAACATCTGAAGACATATTGCAGTTGTAAGATTATTGCAAGAGTTTTAGGCTATCTATCAGTTTACATATCAAATAACAGAAGCAGCATTTTGTTTCAAAGAAAACGTTAAATTTTCATTTTGGTAATATGTCTAAGTTTACAGCGCATATACTTTTTTTTTCTTATCTTCTTCTTTAGCAGTATGAGCTCAGTTTTCACTAGCACTGTCTGAGATCTGCATGGCTTACCCATAAGCCGTTAGGGCTCTTATGACTGATTTTTGTATAATAAATAATTTTTTAGAAACGAAACACTGGTTCTGGGTGGATAATAAAAAACTGAACCCATACAACAATAGAAGAAGACCCAAGAATAAAGAATAAATGTAGACAGACTGTCGAAATGACAACTATACAGTTTGAAATAAAATCCTCTTTCCATTACTTGCTATTTATACTGCTACATGGCGAAAACTCTTGTAATGACCTAGTAACGGCAATATATTTTCCAATGAGAACATTTGTTCTAAACATCATCTTAAAATTTGTTTATTTAAAGTACTTGGAAAAGCATTTTACTTTGAAATTATAAACTAGACCGACTACTAATGATGGTGGGTGGAGCTTTTCGGGTTTTCCTCACCTGTAAGTCAAATGGCGACAACAATCAAATTTTAGTCGCCCCGTAGCGCTACGGAAAATAATAACAATAGCCTCTCAGTCGACTTCAAGGGTTAAAATGCACTCGTGAGGGGGTGAATTAGGGAGAACATTATTACTACCAGCCCTAAAGGTTACTGTATTTAAATAAATATCTACTTTAAATTTCAGAGCAATAAATTGGATTCTTTTGATGCCATCTTATTATCAATGTCAATGCCCAGAAGAGCATCTTTTAGAATGTAGACATTACTTAAATTTTTTGTTCAACAATCTTCAGATATCCTCTTACATGAGTTATTTTTTGTAGTTCCAGCGGAAACTGATTCATGACAGTTTCATGTACTTAAAAGACATTCTTTGTAGATCTAACGCCTTCATCAGTTTTTTGATACCGTTTGAATCAATTTTCAATTATCAACCTATAATTACCGTAAAGTTGGGTGACTTAAGACAGTTTCAAAGTTTGGAACGCTGTAAAAACTTTATTTTTTGACATAGAATTACGCCAATTGGACCAAATTTTGAGTCTTGACTTGGACAATTTTGTTGGATATTAAATTTTTGCTAAAAGTTGGCCATTTATTTTATTTTTTTGTGGGTGTCTCAATTTACCCGCGGGGGTTGGGCCAGTTGAGACACTCGCATATTTTTGATGTTAGCATCAAGCCGGACAGTCCTATGGTCGACTTGAGACCCTTAAATAAATATATATCTAAAGTTTTCTTTTTCCATTTTTTTTACAGTTTTACCAATAGAAATACTTATTTTATTGCAAAATCTATATTTTGATTCTGTTACACAAAAATTAACATTTAAAAAAGTAAAAACACAACGTGAAAAATAAAAATTGTAACATCTTAACAGAAAAAGTATATCTTCCCCTTCGAGAAATTACTGAAATAAGTTTTAAAATAATTTGTTCTTTTTGGGTTTCCATGACATCTTCAATACCAGGAAATACATACATATTCTTTCCACCTGTAGTTTTGCGCATAAAACTGTAGGTAATTTGTAGATTTGATTTTATATTGGTACTTTTTCCTATACATTTTTTTTAATAGTATCTGATCTATGAGGTGTATCGTAATTTAGTTCCACCAAAACAAAATCATGAACTATCAATTTTGATGAATCAACCATATCCACGTCTTAATTTAAATCTTCCGGACTGTCGTTCGAAGATTGTGTGCAAAATGAGCCATCATCATCACTTGATGATAAATCCTCAAAAGAATGTTGAATGTTTTCTTGATGGCTTCTTTTTTGTTTTTTCTTCTAAAGGTTCTGGTTTGGTATACTGGTTTAAATTGGGCAATCCATCATCGGTATTTATTTCGGCCTCAATATTATTGTATTTGGCAGTTCTTGTGGCTCTTCTTTAAAATTTTGTCCCTATCAGCTGTGTTCTCGACACTTCTTCCTGGCTCAATTTGTAGTCTTTTGCTTGTGTCTGTTTTAGTAACTCTCTTTTTTGAATAAAGATTGTTTAAGAATACTTCAAAAGCGTTATCAATGGTTACATTAATTTCTTCATTAGGCAAATCTGGAGTTTTTGGCAAATGTTCCAGTATTTTGTTTCTTTCGATCGGACATAATCCAGTAGCACGAAAGCCTGAAATAAGATTTTGTGATGTCCGGTCTTCAATGGATAGCTTATCTAAACATTGTCTTAGTAGTCTTGGAAATACGTTCTTCGGTACTACTCCTCGGTTCTTAAATTTCCAATCCAGAAGTGTCTTTCTTCATTCCCCTTTTAACGGCCCAAAAAAGGCCACATCTAAAGGTTGACATATGTGTATACTGTTAGGTGGAAGCAGGGTAAATCTTATATTGTTCTCGCGGTATAATTCAATCACTCTTGATGAAACATGATTGGAAAGGTTGTCGCCAATTAACAACTTTGGCAATTCTATTTTTAGTGTTTTAAAATACTTCCAAACGATGGTTTGGAACCAGTCTTTAAAAATTGACTCATTAAACCACCCTGATTGGTCCATTTGGACCATTTTCTGTCCAGGTTTTTTTTATAAATATTCTGACTTATAAACAATAAACGGTGGCAATAAATGACCAGAAGCAGTTCCTGCGAACATCACTAAATTGCTTGTCTTAGAGCTGTCTATGACAAAATGAACCACTTTTGATAAGGACTTTTTCCTTCCGGGGTCATCCGTGATATTCGTTTCGTCATAGTTAATCATAGCGCGTGGTTGTATCTCTTGTATGTTTACTTCTAACTCATCAAAGTATTTATGGTATTTGTGTTCACACTTGCCCGTACTCTTTTTATATTTTTACACCATCGCTCACTAAGTATGTCTCGGTGTCTTTTGAGAAAGTTTCTCATTAGTTCTCTCCCTGGTAGATTTTCTTTAAACTGGGGAACATTTCGTCCAGACCTATCCAGATATGACTTTATCAATCTATGTCAAAGGGAATCCCCATTTACTTGCAACCTTAATATTATCGAACCTCCTTTCTTCTAACTTCCCGACTTTCGATTAAAACGATTCTTCACTCTGCGATCGATGGTGTCCTTTGGAATACCATACACTTTTTGTAGTTTTCGCAATGGGACACCTCGCCTTCTTTCCTTTACAGCTTGTTTAAGCTTCTCTTCGTCATATCTTTCATAATTCGCCCCACATTTTCTTTTGTATCTATCCATTTTTGTGGAAAGCTGTAAAAAAAAGTCTAAAAAATATCTGTGCCTGACTTGAGACATAAAGGCGACTTGAGACAAACATGTCTCAAGCCACCGACAAAAATTACTTTTTTCGTAATAATTTTGTTAAAAAATACACCGTTTCACTTAATAAAAATATGATTTTACCCAAATATTTACCATACATGCAAGAATCTATGAAAAAAATATTAATGCCTACATAGAAAAAGTTTTACGGCTATCTTTTAATTTTGCTAATTGCAGAAAACAAAAAAATGTGATTATTTAATTATTTACCTTTCAAAATTACAGAAAAACACCACTAACCGATTGAAAAATAACCTGTTGATGTAGTATGCCATGTGCCGACTGACAGCACGACATCAAAGTCGAGTTGCATAAAACGTGAAGTTCTGACTCAAGACAGCAAGCAGTCTCAAATCACCCAACCTTACGGTAGTAATTGGTCTAATGTGGACTGAGTCCAGAAACGACGAGAGGGGTTAAAAAATGGTTTATAATTTATGGGGGGCGGGCCCTTGCCAGTGTTTTGCACCGGGGCCCCACCAAGGCTTTCGGCGGCTCTGCCGATATCTAATGGTATAAAACTCAAAAATACGAATCTGACAAATCGTCTGACAATTCTGTTTTATTTATATTCTCTTATCAAAAATCAAATTATAATATTTATGGAAGCAACAATAATACAAATTTCAACAATATTTTAACAGGGAGATTAACAAATACCTTGAACAAAAAAAATGTTGATCTTAAAGATAAATGCCACATATTATTTACTAGATAAGGAGATGACAAAAATATTACAAAAATACACATTTCATAAATTTTATGTTTTAAAACGAGTATATCGGCCAATGACATCCTGCATGTTCACGGAAAAAATAGATCCTCTCATGAAATAAAATTAATTGTAAACAATAAGGTTCATTCAAATTAAAAAAAAAACCGGTGAATTTGTACGCGAAAAGTTCGAGTTCGAATTTGTGGAGGCATGTGATTTTTTAATTTCTTTGTTATTTTTAAAATAAATTTATTCTATATTAATAATAACGTTAATTTTACTTAGTGGATCGTAGAAAAATTATGCTGTTAAGCTGTTAAGATCATGTACTATAACTCTTGTTGCACATCAAATTTAATACTTTTTATATCGTTTACCTTATTTTAATGAAGTTTAGACCAGATATCGACATTTTTTTTTGCTTTTCACCAGCTTTTGCTTTTTCGTTGGCTTATTTACGTTTCCATTTATAAATATTCATCTATATATATCATTGTTAAATTCCATTTGGTATATAGATTTCTGTTTCAGTTTGTTTATCAAAAATCGCACAAAATAACATTGACAGGACATTGAATTTTAGATTAGTTTAAAATTTGTTTTATTTTGTCATTTGTTATATTGTGCTATAAAGAAATTCAAAAAATTACTTTAAACATTTTTTTGTGAAATTTCTAAAAATCAAGTATTGTTTTGAACGTTCACAAATGGAGCTGTTATACTTTAATAAATAATTATATACAGTGAGCACCATAAGTCTTACCCCCCTATCTAACTCATTAATGGAGTCTTCTTAGGAAAATTGCCGAGACAGGTCGATTTTTGAGTTCTACAATGTACATTTTTGTATGATTAGTTTACCCTTAATTTTATCCCTTACTGGAGGGGAGCAACCCTTTAGAAAAATTTAAATGGCATGGGGTGGTGAGTGATAGCTCATTTGAAAGGGGGTTTTATTCTCTATTCAACCGTGCAAACAAATTTGAAATTTGCTTCATTACGTGTTGATTTATTAATGTTTAAAAATAACAAAACCTCACAAAATAGGAAAGCAACTAAACTAACAGTGACCTTCTAATGGCAAAAAGTCTTACTTCACGTCTGAACCAAAACCGAAATCATGCAGGGCCGAATTTTAATTCTAAGGATGAGTGCGCTACGTTAATTTCCGTTATTCTGAAACAACAATTAGTCGAGCATTAATGAAGCAAATTTAAAAATTTTTTACACGGTTGAATATAGAATAAAACTCTCTTTCAAATGAGCTATCACTCACCACCCCATGCCATTTAAATTTTTCGAAAGGGTTGCTCCCCTCCAATAAGGGATGAAATTAAGGGTAAACTATTCATACAAAAATGTACACTGTAGAAAACAAAAATCGACGAGTCTCGGCGATTTTCCTAATAAGACTCCAGTAATGAGTTAGATAGGGGGGGGTAAGACTTATGGTGCTCACTGTATGTATAAATCACATTCAATACCATTTACAGTTTCTTATTTAAAGAATTAAACGAAACATTCAAAAAACGTATGTATTTTATACTGTCTGGCATCTACTATATTACATTATCCATTTATGTGTCCTTTTGAAATTTGAATTCACGCTATAAAGTAAAAAATATACATGATTAACATATCAACAAACTGATAGTTTTATTGAAATCTATTAAATCGTTTGTCTGCATATTTACGGGACACTCTGTATAAAACTACCTATACTAATAAAAGTATGAATTCTAAATGAAATTGTAAAACTTAAGCTATGAAATTTTAATGGAGGCAAACAGTGAGAAATAAAACAGAAAACATGGCAGTAAACTATTGTTGAAATAGACTCGCACTTTGGAGTTTCAGCCCAAGTAAAGTAAATAATCATAAAACCTTTACAGCTACATTTTTTAAAAAGAGACTGTACTTATGGCTGATTGATACTGACCCTCACTTAATCATAATCTCATTACAAAACACTCCTAGTCTATAGTTTATTTGAAAATGGTTGCAGAGATTTTATGGCAAAGGACTATATACAGGATTGTTCAATAGATTTTAGTATGACCACTCCGAAAATTCTAACCAGTAATTCAATAACTCAGTGACGGGCAACACGAAATTACTTTAATAGAAAAAATAGTAAACTGTCAAATAGTAAACTGTCAATATTAAGTACCCACATTTATTTTTATAAAAACAGTATACTAGGTATTAGGTTATGACGTTTTCATAAAATTTAATAATAAATATACACACAACCAAATTTATATAACATACAAAAAAAAAGAATTTTCCAAAAAATCTTTTCTAATAAATCACTCATATTTCTTTTTTTAGAAATACGGGGTGATTCCATATAAATTTGTCTGTTTGTATTTTGGGTACTAGAGTCATGTAAACTTATTATAATTAATATAAACTGCTAACGGAATTAGTCGATACAGATAATTTTATCGTCATTTGTAGGAGACTGTGATTTTTGAAAATGAAAAAAAATTCTGAAAGTTAATTACTTCTTGTATCAATGGATTGATGGCGTATTTAGTATAGAGTAATTTTTCAGTATTATAGAGGGTGTGAAATAATACAATGTAAAAATGTAAAATTTTTTAACTGCCTGCACTTTTTGCAATAGCAATTTCAGAACTTTCATCGTAATCACATTTAGAAGTTTAGGTCGATATCTGTGGATGTATTTGATAGTTTCGTATTTTTTTTGTTTAGAAAAAAAAGTTACAGGATATTTTTAAAAAGTCCCCATTTTTTAAAATTACAATTTCAGTTTAAATAAGTTTATTTTACTTTAATAGAACGGCACGAAACACAAATTTAAAGAAGCTAACCTTACCTGTCCATAACATATGGGGTGTCCAAAAGTCCTGGGACAAGCCAATATTTCAGAAAACAGCTTATATTTAAATGTTAATAAAACAGAGAGAAACAATATTAACTAATAATTTAGTATCGAGTAGATCCACCTCGTACTCGCAAAAGTTCTGCTGTTCTTCTCGGCATACTATTCACCAAGTTTGTAATAAACTTTTGAGGAATAGCTTCCCATGCCTCTCTAACTGCAATTGCCAATTCTTCCAAATTTTGTAATTCTTGCTCTCTTTGATTTAGTTTTGGTTTCATTCTGCTCCACACGTGTTTAATTACATTCATATCCGGCGACCTAGTAGTCCAATTAATTCGCTCAATAACATTCTCTCTCAGACATTCTTGGACAATTCGAGCCCTGTCTATACGAGCATTATCGTCCACCAGAATAAAATCTTCGCCAAAGTTCTGAGCAAAGGGAACAACATCTCATTTACACACAAATCACGATACCCAACGCCATTCATACTTTGTCCAATCAAAACTATCAAATCAGTTTTGCCATTTCTCATTACCCCACCTCATACAGTTACACTTCCTCCTCCAAACGGCACTATTCGCTCATATTTTCTTCAATGTACCACCCATTCTTTTCTCTCCAAACCAACATTCGACCATGCGTTCTATATAATGCAAAGCGACATTCATCAGAAAGCATGCAAGATATCCTTTCTATGTCACATTTAGAGTTCTTTTCCGTCTGACAGATAGGTTCATCAGACGATATTTCGTAAAAGTCTTACATCTTTTGCGACCACATTGCCGAATTTTTCTATATACAGGCGTACCATGATTTTGGCTTCTTTCTATCGTCCTTTGAACTGTGGATCTTGATGTCCCCACCAAGTCAGCGATATGTTTTAAACTCAATCTTCGTTGTCGCAATCTGTTTTAAATACCTTTTTTAATCAGGCCCTCTTAAATTGCAATTATAAAACTTACCGCATAATGTTTCGTAACTCATTTTCACTTAAAGGCATTTTTAAGATAAACTACGCAATGAAAAATATTGCAAGGTTACAATTATTCAGATGACAATTACTGTCATTGTTTCGAGCTTCGGTTTCATGGTTTCTGTTAAACTGCTTTTTCCCATAGCCTACCAAACGAATAAAAGTTTTGAATGGATGGCAAATTTGACCAGATTGCAGCAATGAGAACTTAAATTAACAGCTAACTTAATAGAGACATCCATCAAGATTCAAGATTCAAGAAAATAAGGTCCACATGAATTCCACATTAAATGAAAGAGCTCCTAGAGATTAATAATTTTTGTTATTTCTAAAAATGCGGACTTTTTGAAAATACTTTTTTTTTTTTCTGAATAAAAAAATACAAAACTGTCAAATAAGTCCCGAGATATCGACCAAAACTTCTAAATGTGATTACGATGAAAGTTCTGATATTACTCTCGCAATAGGTGCAAGCAGTTAAAAATGTACATTTTTACATTGTATTCTTTCACACCCTGTACAACACTGAAAAGTTACTTTTTACTGAAGATCACATCAAGCCATTGATACAAGAAATAATGATTTTTCAGAATCTTCTTCATTTTTAAAAATCCTACAAATGACGATAAAGTTAGCTGTACCGACTAATTCCATTAGCAGTTTAAATATAGAGTTACATACCTAAATAAATAAGTCATTTTCTTCCAATAAGGAGTCATCATCATCAGTTTCCTGACTTCCCGCAGAAATAATAATTGGTTATATTGTTTTCTCTATGAACATATCAAGTTTCCAGAATTTCTCTTCCCCTGCTATGACGTGCATTAAAGCGTTTTGCCAATTTTCCGATGACATTTTTGAAATGGAGTAACATAATAGTTAACGAATATCCTGAAGTCTAAATATTGAATTGGTTCTTGCGACATATCCCTTCATTTGAGCCTAGATTAGCTCAATGGAGTTAGGTTCAAAGTGATAAGGTGGCAACCGCAACACTCCATGTTCTTTTGCTATTTCATATACACTATACTTCTTAAATTTTGGTAAATGTTGTTTACATAAGTGCAATAGCTATTTTTTAAGTAATCCCTCTTCTGCCACTATTTTTTTTATTATTAGCCAATCAGAGAGTTCTTGCTTTTTTAGTTTAGTGGTAGGTAACGATTACTTTAATCTGGAATGGTAGCTGTCTATAACTATTACCGAATTGGTCGGTAATAAATATATCATTTGACTGAAATATTCCTCAAAAACATCAGCAGTAATTTTTTTATGGTAGTCTCTCTTAGAATTTGAAACAGGCCTCTATCAACAAATCCGTTATCTCCCTCAATGTGGGTGATATTTAAACGGCGACCTTTACCATTTGGAAATTTTAAGCTAGTGGACAAACCTTCTATAAATGCTTGACGAGCATTTGTAACCTGTTTATCTTTCCAAACTGTTTTTTTTAAATGTTCTTCATTTATTTCTTTGTTTCATTCAAATAAAAAATATTTTTTTCTTCTTGTCTTTATTTTCTAATTTTCCTTAAATATTGCCTCCTTCAACAAATAATTTCATTTTCTTTATGAGCGCAGACTTTCTCTATCGTTCTTCTTCCAAACTAAGTCTAATTCATGTAAAATTTTCCACAATTTGTCTCTTTTAATGTTTGGCAAAGTTTCATCTCCCAGTTGATGTTTTTGGTGCTATTGTTATACTTTCATCCTTTCGTTGCTTCAAAAGTCTATAAATAGTTGCTTCTCCAACTCCAGTCATATTTAAACACTTAGAAACTATATTCCATACAGTAATGTTCGTGTACATTTAACATTAAGGTTTTTATATGCTCGGTTAAATTTCACAGGAGTATAATTAGATGTTTGTGCCATTTTTATTGCACAAATTCACTTGATCCATATCGCTTTATATCGCCTAATATTACAGAACTAACAATTCTGCGTGTTACAATAACAAGACTCTAAAAGTTGAGAGCTACCTAAATTGATCTATAGAGATCACATACTTACCTCATTTTTGTTGAATAAAATTACTAGAAAATTTAAGACAAGAATTGAAATAAATTGGTATTTTCAAAAATTTTAGGAGAAAAACCAAAGATTTTATTTTGGAAGAAATATTGTTAAACATTTTAATTTGGAAATTTCCCGTCACTGAATTATGATATTATATTGGGGTTTATCTCCTGTGTCAAAAACTTTTTGCTTTCATTCATTTTTAAATAAACTGTAGTTAGAAGTCTGTAAAAAAGCATAATTTTTGTCAATCAATTCAGATATTATTTAACTAATTAAAATAAAATACTAATATATCCATTTATGATATTAGTAGCAAATATTTTTTATTACAATTAAATTAAAGCAAATATTTTATTTCAAATTAGAATATTAGCAAGTTGATTAAAATTCTATCTATTTTTATTTCCGCTATTCAAAACCTTTCAAATTTAGTGCCATACGACCTCTCCTGTTATAAAAAAATGAGGTGTTGGCTAGAACATAAAATCCATTCATTAAACTTAGCTCTTAGCTAACTACTTGAAAGATACTTTTGAAGTTTTTTCTCTTAATACACAAGAGAGAGATAAATTTGGCTGCTAATTTGCCGTACTATTTCTATGTGTACCATTTGTACCTACAAGTGTTCCTTTTAAGTAGCTAGTGATATCCAAACTTTGCTAACTACTTAAAAGGTACCTCTATGGTTCTCCTACACGATACACACGAGAAAGATAGAGAAAAATGACTGTTAACTTACGAAAGTCGTACGTTAATTACAAGTGTCCCTTTCAAGTAGCGAGTGAAGTATACACTTGTGAACGGTCAACAAATAACCAACAAGTTGTCGATTGACTGACTTGCTTTGTCTTTTTTGGCGGCCGCGTTAGTCGGTTATACGATGACGGACATCCGGTATAAATGGAATTCGGGATTAACAAGCGTTGGAATAAGCAGCGAGGTGGAGCTGCCGCAGTTCCGGGTGCTGGGCCACAGACAGAGGCAAACTATCATTTCGTTAAGCACAGGTAACTAGAGGTCTATTTGGCCCACACGTTAAAAAAAATGGTAAAAGTAAGTATGGAAACATTGAAAAAGGTATGGGATGTACATTCGATAATAAATGAAGGACGAAACCAATTTTAAACAACCAATGTCTCTAGAATCATCTTTTTTTTATGTAGGTAATTTTATCACCAAAGAGACAGGTACTGTAACTAAGGGAGAATTTTTTTTGCTTTGTGATCAAAATGTTATATTATTAGTAGCTTAAACCAGTGTTTCAAGAGGATGGCAATTTTACCAAAGTTTGAAAAGTAGTTCGAGCACTGCTTTATTTTTGGGATAGTTATTTTTTGAATTTAACTGAAAAAAATAGGATATAATGTATATCTCTCTCAAATATATATCTAGAGAATATTATAAAACTAGTTCCATCGCAAAACCCCTATGGCGACCGTTCATATCCTTATCTTTAAACTATCAATAAATGGGTGTTAAAGGAACAAATAAATAAAGAACGCCATAGGCTCTGGTTGAAACTTCCTGAACTTAGTTCAAAAGATTCATAGAGGGGCCCATTCACGAGCAGACAAAATCAACTGCTAAACCTTAGCAGAAACGAAATAGGACTCCTTACGGGACACTGCGGCCTTAGAAGACACCTAAATCTCTTAGGCATATCTGATGACTCCCTATGTAGAATATGTGATGAAAAGGAGGACGAAACTCCTATTCATATACTATGCCACTGTCGGAACATTCAATGGGAACGGGAATGGTACTTCGGGGTGCAATATCCGGAACCAAAAAAAATCAATCTGATGGGATAAAAACTGTGAGGGTTACAATAAGCCTAAGGCTTCAGTACAAGTGGGATTTGAACCACGCCCTAATTCAGATAGATAGATAGATCAATTAATAACTACGTACTCTCAAACAAGAAGCACACCTGCTAATATTCTGAGCTTGTGACCCACCACTTTGTACGTTGTACGTGATGACCTCAGTAAACTAAGCTCAGTAAGCTCAGTAAACTATGCAGTGTCATTTTCTATTTATATACATAATTCGATATAAATATGTCCTCCATTGTCATCAGATCAGAACTTACTTAGATAAACTAATCGGTATCACTATACCTATATACATGATTTGGATTAATCAATTGTCACCCATTGATATAAACAAGAAATAAATTGGAATTTTCTATTTTTAATGCTGTTTAATTTTACTTAAATATAGCTTCTATTTGGAGGAGTAGATAACAAGTAATTATACGAGACTCTATTACTTTCAGGATCAAAGACTCTTTGAATATACTCCACAGAGATGCATGTAAGAACGTAGCCAAGAATGAATCGTGTGTGCAACCAAACGGAAAACATGGGACTGTTGATTCTGCAGCATGTAAGATGAATCTGCAGAGCACATTCTATGTATCTGCGCTTTGAAATTACTGATTTATACAGATCTTTATCTACAGAAGAAACTGGAATAGGAGTGTATAGGCTTAAAACCAAGTCTTCTGAAAGTTTGGGTAAATACTCAAGCATCTTTCAGGCGTAAATTTATCCCATTGAGTAGGATATCCAGTCCAACATCGCAGACAGGAAATTATCATGTCCGATAACCAAGCAGTTATCACAGCGCTGAGCTCTTACGTAATCAGCACAAAAATTTTGTATACATTCTTGAATGAGCTTTGTGAGGAAAACTCCAGTTGGTTTCTTGCTTTCCGGAATACAACGGAGCAAAAATAACTAAATTGCAGGTAATCTCCCATTAAAAGAGGTTTAAAAACACTCTTTGTGGGAGCTGAGCCATTTTGCGGTATCAGCAGTAACACAATATTAAGAGAAATAAAAAAAATGAACAGTAGGAGAACCAAAATTTGGAATGTTCTCTTGGGGTGAAGATAGGCTAAGATACTTCTGGGTCGCTATAATCAGAAGATATCTAAAAGCTGTATATGTATGAGAAAGAATAGGCTATGTATAATAATGGGTATCCTTACCAAACATTGACGACTTAATTGATACCTTAGTAAACTAGTACTCGTAGACGATAGTGAGTGTAGATTCTGTGAGGAGGACGATAAATCTTCCATTCACATTCTGACTGAATGTGTAGCACTCCAGAATCCAAGAAGCATACTCAACTTCTACACATTCCAAATCCTACATTTGAGGTAGGATGGAGTAAAAGGGTCATTACAGACATAAAGACTAGTCCTTTACTGCCTTAGCGACTGTAAGTACAAAAGACCTTTTTTGTCGAAGTGTATTAATAACTTCTACATAACATACCAATAATTTCGATTACTTAATTAATTTTTCCAAACGTTTTTATCTCGAGTTAAACCAAAGACCGATTATCATCGTAGTTTGGTTCACACTTTGCTCACACTCCATTTAAGATACGATGTAATATTGTGATACGCTATTTAACTGAAAATATTCATATTGGATATTTCGCTCACAGTATACACATGATCTTTGAACGTGGTCTTTCGCTTTCAACTAATTTGAACGAATCGTGATGTATCATTGTGTACAAATAACAATTAGGTGACGTCTGCTTTTCATATGCTTGTGTTAAGAGCAAGATGGATGGACTACTAATTGAATTAGTATGAAATACCAAAGAATTGTACAACCTGGGTGCAAGATAAACTTTAACATTGAATTAAAAAATAGAAGATAGAGAAAAATGAGCATCAGTTTAGTATAACATGTGAATACTGCCTCACATTCTTCATTGTGAGCGGATGGTGAATGTAGTGTGACCTGAGCGCCTAGTGACAATTTGCCTTAAGTATACCACACAGTTAGTGTTTCTTTTGTCCAAATCAGTTGAGCTCGTATATTTTTACGTTTTTCTTCTTTTAAAAATTCTGCTTATTTAATAAATTTTTCATATTTTTCACATCTTTAGTCAATCCAAGCATATCGGCGTTATCTACCTTTGGATCATTTGGATATTTGTCTTTGTTTTGTCAAAGGTTTTGTCCAAATCAGTCTAGGTAGTCTATTTCGTCCATGCTCTATCAATTCCTGATTTCTATTATGATTATGTTTTTGGTTTTGTATTTCGTTTGTTTTAGATAATAATGTTTATTGGTATTCATTAAGTGTCTCTTTTATCGATATTTGAATTTGTGTTATGGACAAAAGTTGTATGGATCTAAAAAAAAGCATGCTTTAAAATTATTATTTTCAGATCGATAGGGTATTACATTTTTTTTGCCGGAGATATAAAATTATCAGCGGTAAATTTCTGATTAGACAAAAAAAAACTTATGGTCTTAAACCACTATTGTGTGATTCAAACGACAAATCCCATTGTCAAAATCGGTAGAAGTTTCCAGAACATTCAATGACGTTCTTTATAAAGTTTCTTTTAAAACGAAATGTTTCCCTGTACCTGTGTAAAAATAAAACTCTAAAAGCAGAGGTAAAAATTGATTTTTGCTTTGATGGTCTGAGAAACAAAGGTTTTCGCTACAATTTAAAACTCAATTAAAAACTTTTGATGCTACGGAAGTTACGTACTACTGGCATCCTGGTTATTTTATAGATACTAATAGTTCTCTTGTTTCGAATTATTATGTTTTAAAATTGAAGTTTTGGTCTGAAAAATTAAACATCCCACTTTTTTCGTTTTTCGTATTCCAACTCAAAATATTGTAAATAATGATTAAATTAAGTATACTACAAACTGTATACCGATTTTTCACAAAAGTGTCTTTTTAAAAGGATGAGCTACATTTTTAAATATAAAAAAATCTTTATTTAAAATTATAATAAAGAAATAACTTTTCCGATACAAAAAAAAAACCTTTTCAAAAAACACTTCCTTTTTATTATGCTGTTTTGAAAACAGTGACACATATTGTAAAATATTGCACATTATTAATAAAAAGCAGTTCAAAATGATATTAAGGTATTTTTATAAATATAAAGCTCAGAACTTAATTTTAAATTATTTATTTTCTAGATCTCATATTGAAAATAACGGATTGTTTTTACTTATACCTACCGGTCAGAATTTGAAGTAAATATAAAACGTTTCATGCTACTCTGTTTAAAAAAAAAATTAAATAGGGACAGTACCAAATATGAACATAAATGAATACAGGGTGGGCCATTAGTGCATGAGTGGAAGATTGCGGGTTTATTAAGGTACATTTTTTAAATTAATTTTTATGGCATGATGTAGGACCTCTAAGGCTACAACCTAAAAATATTATCGATGAAATTCCAATTGTTCTACAGGGTGATTTATGTCAAAGTTATGTTTTTTTAATAAAAACGCCCTGCATATTATTGCATATTTGGATTCCTCGGTTAATTTTAGTGTGACTTTATGTATCACATATGGTATCTAAATTGAGCCGTTAAGCAGCAATTCATTATTTTTTCAAAAAGTAGATGTCTAGTAAAAATTGAATATCGCAGTTATTATAAAACTTAGAAGGCCGTGACTCCACAGTGTTACTAAGCATGAAATCTACTAAGATGTGCCAGACGATCAAAGTCAAACCCTTTTCGTGTTTAAAGTATTGCAAAGTATTGTAAAATAGGCAAAATTTTAATCCAAAGTAACTTGTTTATTTTAAATGGGACTATCATTTTTTTTTTCATTTCATTACATGCAGAATTCGACTACTTTTCTAATGATCTTAAAATATGTTGATATTTATCTTTTACAGAGTTCTTTTTATTTAAAAAAATCTAATAATTCAAAGAATTTTTTAAATTTTAAAACCATTTAATTAGTAGGCTGTGAAAATAAAGTAAATCTGTCACTTTTTGTGACATTAGAAATTAGTTATTAAAACTCTTTCTAGTTTTGCTCAAGTCGTTCTAAATTTAAGTGATAATAATGGCACAGATTTCCCAAAATAAATTTATATGATTTTCATTTTCGGAGAATGCTCTAGAAATCCGTTTTTAGCAAGTCGTATTTTAAAGAAAGATATCCTACGAGAACGTCATCCAAGGAAAGAATCTTGGACGACAGGTTTATTGCAACAGGAAATGTTTCTTATATCCAAAAACAAGAAAGAACTAAATTTGTTGTAAATGAAGAAAATGAAACTAATATTTTAACTGCAGTGGTAGAAAACCCTCATACTAGTACTCGCCAACTTGAAAGATATTTTCAAATAAGCCAAACCTCTATCAGAAGAATAATAAATAAAAATAAATTCCATCCTCATCATATTCAACTTCACCAAGAGCTCAAAGAAACAGATTATCAACACCGGATAAATTTTTGCAATTGGACAGAAGAAAAATTAAATGAAAAAGAATATTTTAAAAAAAATTTTTGTTTACAGGTGAGTGTACCTTTCACCGAAATGGTTATATTAATCGGCACAATTTTCATTATTATTCAGATGAAAACCCTCACTATTTCAAAGTCAATAGTCAGGAGAAATGGTAGGTTAATGTTTGAGCAGGCATAATAGACACTTATGTTATTCGTCCTTTCTCTTTTGATGGTGTTTAAAATTCAGAAACCTATTTAAATTTTTTAAATAACCATATAATTGGTCTCCTTGAAGAAGTACCACTTGCTCAAATTAGAACTATGTACTTTCAACAAGATGGAGCACCTCCACATCGTACCCATGTTGTAACCGCATGGCTCAACAATACATTTAATGGAAGGTGGATTGGCAGAGATGGACCATTGCGATGGCCAGCTATATCTCCAGATATTACTCGAATGGACTTCTTTGTATGGGGTCATAAGAAAGAAAAAGTATATGCGGAACAACCAACCACATCTGAAAACATGAAAAACAGGATCAGAAACGCTTTTGAAGAAATTAACCCAGACATATTGGATAGGGTTAAAATTTCTTTTCGTCGAAGAATCCAAGTTTGTTTAGGTCAGGGTGGTAGATATTTTGAACATTTATTAAAATAATTGGTTTTTTTATTTTGATGTGGTGTTATTTATTTTTTGTTTTCTGTTTTTTTTTTACTTATTGAATGTTTTTTAATTGAAATTGCTATTTGTAATTTCTAACGGTCTACTAATTTCAAGGAGATTAGAAAAATTGAAAAATTCTGTAAATTAATAGAATTTTTTAAATAAAAACAAATCTGTAAAAGATAAATATAACATATTTTTATATCATTAGATAGGTAATCGAATTCTGCATGTAATAAAATAAAAAAAAATTGGTAGTCCTATTTAAAATAATCAAGTTACCTTGGATTAAAATTTTGCAAATTGGCGTAGCGATAACTTTAAACACGAAAAGGGTTTGACTTTGATCGTCTGGAAAATGTTAGTACATTTCACGCTTAGTAATACTGTAGACTCACGGCCTTCTAAGTTTAATAATAACTGCGATATTCAATTTTTACTAGACATCTTCTTTTTGAAAAAATAATGAATTGCTGCTTAGCTACTCATTTTTGATACCATGTGTGATACATAAAGTTATACTGAAATTGACCGAAGAATCCAAATATGCAATAATATACAGGGGTTCGTATTAAAAAAACATACCTTTGATATAAATCACCCTCTAGAACAATTGGAATTTCATCGAAATAATTTTTAGGTTGTAGCCTTAGAGGTCCTACACCATGTCCCAAAAATGAATTTTAAAAATGAACCCTAATAAACCCGCTATGTTTCACCCACTCACTAATGGCCCACCCTGTATACTAATTAATTCTCTATTGTCTAACAAAGAATCTCCATTTAAAAGACAATATAAATTAGAATACACAAATAAATAATACATCGAATAAACTGATACCAGTAGGTGATAAATAAGAGCAAAAATAACTTATTTCTACCTATTTAAACGTCTTCGATTTGTTTATCTCGTAGAAATGTTCAGATTTTAAAAACATTTGTACTCATTGGATTAAAACATTATTTACTACACGTAGCATGTATATAAGCTTTTTATAAATTCCACAAAAACTTTTCGTTTTGAAACAATTCCAATATTTTAAAATATAATTTAAATAACAAAGTTCTGAGCCTTTTTCGATTTAGTAAATTGTAGTGCTGTATTTCCTATGCTTCTCCTTTCCCTTTTTTAAACTGATTATAAATCATCTACACCAAAATTAACGCTAAACGATACGCTGCTGTGTTTCGTGTATGTGTATGTGTCGTTTGCCCTGCTTGTATACGCAAATGGCACTGGCTTGTGATTACAGTCGGTTACACCATGCGAGACATCCGATATAAGTGGAACGAGGGTCCCAATTCGGTGGGGGTCTCCAGCGAGGTTTCGCTGCCCCAGTTTAAGGTGCTTGGACACAAACAGAGAGCCATGGAAATCAGTCTTACCACAGGTACCTCTTCTGGGAGACGTAGATCTTAGACCGGGTCGTCATATTTGTTTTTAGTTTTACCAAGACAAGTAAAATATTTGAAACATTAAATTAAAAAGGGTTCCTAGGACCTAAAATTCTTGGAATTAAAGAAAACAAGGACTATTTTTTAATGCTGATTTCACTTCGGCAGATAAATAAGCCATTCAGTTTGGTCTGTATACTACAAAATAGTTCATGGAATTGGTACTTTTTGCCTTACATCAAATAAGGTAGTTCTGATTTTTTTATATGTTGGTAGCAATGAGATGGTTATGACAAATCCAAATTTTTTACCTCGAAAGTCCTTAGGATCATTGTCAAATACTAAAGAATTCTTTTAATTTTGGGACTTTTTCAGTTTTTGTCAATTTTACCACCAAGGACTTGTATTACGGCAAAAGTTACAATGCACACTTTTTAAGTAGACTAAATTTACAATAAAACGAATATAATTTCGGTTTTGGTAGGCCAAATAGTTAATAAGATACGGCTATTTAAAAGTTTGCAAAGTATTACTATTTTTTTAGTTTTACACCTAAGGAGGGGGTTAATAGGAAAAGTTACTTTTTTTAGTTATTAAATTCCCAACAAAATGAGACCAATTATGTCAACTTACACCTGATAGTTCCTGAGACACAGCTGTTCAAAGTTGTTGAGGTAAGTTAACAATTATGTACTAGAAAGATTTGCAAAATGAAGTACGCCCTGTTAGTGAAATAAGCATTATACTTTATTAAAACAAACATTTTACTAATTAAAACAATAATATGAAAAATGTAATGAAACATTGTATTGTATGTACAGTTAGAGAAATAGTTATTACTCGCATTTTTTGTATATTTTTGATGGACCAGGCTTGTTCTCTGAATCCACAGCACACCTTTTGGGGGCAAGTTGCTAAAGAAGAATTTCTTCATTGAACTGCTCAGAAAGGTCCAAATCGTCATCGATGGTGGGTCATCAATGAATGGTTCATCAATGTCGTCACACATCAGGTCTGGTATGTTCTCGCAAGATTGGCCAGTTCAGAGGCTGCAAACAGCCGAGCATTTTAGTCATGCTTTCCTGCATCCACAACTGCTGATACAACCTCTTCTGCAGTTACAAAAAATCATATTTAGCAAAGCTTGAGGAGCTGGTGGTGCCATCAGCTGTTGAGCAACGAGGCTCTGTGTACTTCATATCCAGTCCCAATCGAGAGGATTATTTTCATTTGCCAGCCACATCTATACCTGAAACAAAATCAACAACAAAATAAGGAACCATGTATAAAAAATTTGGTATAAAGCAGAACGGAATACAAGCAAAAAACTTATTCTCACCTGGTGGTATGTTCACAGAGAGTGAAATCTTGCAGCATCCCTGGTTGGAGGGAATCTGGCGAGGTTCATGTTAAGCTTAACTGCCGCCCCAGTGAACAACTGGAAGCGAATATCGCTAAGATTTTGCAATTCACTGTTACCTCCATTAAGTATTCCCCCGTCGCATCCTATTCATACGTCGCCGTGCTTTCCGCACCCACAGGGTACTGGCGTTAACATGTTAGTTTGAATATCAAATCGGTGACACAGGTTTTTGTTGTAATGTTTCTTCCGTGATATTAATTGCAAATAAAAGTAAAAACATTCTGTTATAATATTTAATACATGTTATGGTAAACATACAAGTAAAATCAAAACAAAATTTCAGTAAAAATCTACCAGACAACTAAAAAATAAATTAAATACTTCCTTTTTTTTTAATTTTGCAAACTATCTGGCCTACCAAAACCAAATTACATAATTATTTACGTACCTTAACAAATTTGCATAGCTGTGTCAGGTATAAGTTGACACAATTGGTCTCATTTTGTTGGGAATTTAGAAAACTTTAATGACTAAAAAAATAATTTTTCCAATAAACCCACTACTTAAGGGTAAAAAGTGTCGAAAACTAAAATAACTGTACTACTTCCTTTTATTTTGAAATTTTGCAAAATTTTAAATAGCCGTATCATAAAAACTATTTGGCCCACTAAAACTAAATTATTCTCATTTAGTTACAAATTTAGTCTACTTAAAAAGTATCATTAGTAACTTTTGCCGTAACGTAGGTCCTTGGTGGTAAAAATTGACAAAAACGGAAAAAACTTCTAAATTTTAATGAATTTTCAAATATTTAAGTGTGATCCGAAGTGCTTTCGAAGTGGAAAACTTTGTCATTACCAATTTCATCACAACCAACTCATAAAAAAATCAGAACTACCTCATTTGATGTAAGGCAACACTTCTTTTTTGGTACGTTTTCCATGTACTAAAACTATCAAATTTGCGGTTGAAAAAGAATTCTTATTATACTTCTCTAAAAACACTATTTCTACATGCCTATTTAGCGCACCGAAAATGGTTTTTTTGTGCGATCGCACAGGAACATTTTTCTAATGCCCTAAAATTCGTCAATATATATTTTTTCTACACCCACACGGATATTAGCTCATCTACGTAGACACTACAAAACGAAAAAGTATGCCTTTACATTCAACTAAACGAATATATTTCATATACATTCTAACTAGTAAGAGTTCCTCATAAAATAAAATCCAGCAATCACAGTTAATATTTTGGTCACTTGCCTGGTATTACTTTTTTAAAATTTATATAAGTGACAATTCTGTTAAACTATTTGTTAGTATTTTTTTTAAATTATTGAGATTAAATATAAGTAAAAGAGGTTTTTCTTGTGTAGAATCGATAAATAATAGCATTTCTATTTTTATTTCGTTCACATTTAAAAATATTTCATAATTGTTAATGAATCTATGTGAAATAAAGAAATGTATGAGTATTAAAACTAATGTGATGTCTCGATTGAGGTAAGACCAGGGCGTTTGGCTGTCATGCGAGAGGTCAAATCTGAGCTGGAGACTAATGAAATTAAAAACATATTTTTTTAGGTTTCTTTTATTTTATAAATTAGTAAAAGTCTTAAATAATTTTTAAATTAGTTACTTTATCTTAATAACTAAAATAATTGTTTAAAATTTGTAAATTTTCGTTAGTGGGTCATAGAAAAAATATACTGTACAACTCAAGTGGAAACTACTATTGGGTAGCAACAGTAAACAAATTCATTATTATTACAGCAGTTGTCAGATTTTTTAATTAGTTTTAAACATATACGCTGTATTATGAGAGTTTTAATTTGTTATCTTCTTAAACATTAAAGAAAAAATATCATATGAAGCAACAAGAGAGGTATAATGAAAAGTATCGTTTATTAAACGTCCATGATTGCTTTTCGGACGAGTAATTAAATATCTATTTAGGGTATCTATTACAACTTAATGGTTCTGGATTTGTTTATAATTACTATTTTTTACTTCGTTTTTAAAATTAATAAATTTGTAATCAATTGCAATATCAATTTAAAGAATTTATTAACCTCTTTGTCAAATTCTATATTCATTTGCATAGAGTCCTCCAGGAAAAAATTAGAGAGTAAAGTTCCCTATGGACATGTCTGTGTTTGCTAAAGAAAAAACTAAGTTTTTTGGAATAAGCCAAAATGATGCTTACTTGCCATTTACGTATTTTATCTTGATAACTTCCAAATTAATTTTTAAATTTTGTAGATTTTCATTAGTGGGTCGTAGAAGAAACATACAGAACAACTCGAGCGGATTGTTTATTGATCTCAAACTTTATCTTCTTGCGATATGGCCTTCATTTCAACTCTTATTCCACAAATTACTCTTGTTATAAATTCACGATTGCAGGTATATCTAAATCGTTAATGCAGCTCTACATTTTTAATTGTCAACAATTTGTTTTATTTGTTAATAATTAACAAATAAGTAATTTATTTTCATTATATTCATTATATTATATTAATTTTTGATAATATATTAATTAATTGGGATTTAGTTATCATGTCCTGGTTGAATTCCCCAAACCATTTAAAATGTTTTTGAAATTATTATTCTGTGTTTTGTATTACTACATACATTACACCTATTACAGTGGACGAGTAAAATATTTTATTGTCTTGGTAAAAAGTTGTTTTATTTCAAGAACAAAATGAACACAATAATTAAAAAAAAAAATAATATAAGTATTTAGGTACATTGTAAATTTATTTTTTGTTAATCTAGTATAATTTAGATTACTTAAGCCTTGTTGTTAACATAGGGTCCAGTTGTCTGGGTACTGAAAACCCAACGATTAACAGCTATTAGTAAACTAGAACAAATTCAAAGAACAACTTGTCTTAAGATAACAAGAGTCCCACTGCCCTTGATATTTATACCAAAGGGGTTTCTCTGATGGCAATGACACGACGCCGCTCGGTTGGAATAGAATCTAATGTAATATCTGGTGAGGTAGGAGATGCAAGAATCGCTTCTACTGCTTCAAGTAAACGTGGACTTAACCTCACCAAGTTGTATTTTTCACAAGCTATATAAAGTAAATAGAATAACATTCTACGATTTATATCTACATTGAGAGAATTAAAACAAAGCAACGCTCAGGATGTGGAATATATTTCAGATCCTTAAATCTAAACATAAAATAGACTGTCAGTAATATTGCCAGTGTAATTCAAACCGAGCTCACGGGATTCTCATAGCACCAATCAAATTAGCAGAAACAATATCACTGTAAGGAACTTGTTGATCTATATAGATAGCAGACAAGCACTACTGACCCTGGACAGAACACAAATTTACTCAGAGATAGCACTAGAATGTGACGACGCTTCTGGCCGCAATATAAATCAATACTGTGATCACCTTAAGATGGATTAAAAGTTACGCCACATAGAAAGGTAACTGTTGATCCACTATCTAAGAAGGCAGCTAACCAAATACTTTTTCAGCCTGGCCCTCCCATTGTACAGTAGTAATCTGTGTCTGTAACGTGTGGTTAACCCATGGCACTAAGGCCTCACTAAATCCATTGTGCATCCTCCTGAGTAGATAGCCATCTACTAGCTCGTGAGCCAACCGACAAATTTAATGTAGTTAACAACGTCGCCAAGAGGTGCTTCTCTTATATCGGCCGGTGTTAGCGAATTCTTACCGAACACATATCTTCTAATGAGAGCGTCGGGAAATCGTAAAAGGTTCTTGTTCGCACCTCCTGCGGATTCTAAGAGCTCCATGATATAAAGATGCTTCCGTAGTTGGCAATGTGTAATCAGAATCCTGTGTCTGGTCATAGTAAAGTAATTTTTCGCTGTAGTGTTGTCAGGATAACTTAAAAGCTCCTTGACAAGTCTGCAACTTTTGTTTCATCCTTTCTTTCCTTGAAATTCACAAGGGAGTTGTTATATTTTTAATAGAGCATTTATATACTGCATATTAAGTTAGTCGTCAGTATGAAGACTAGTCTTCATAGTCGTTAGATGTTTAGTTTTGTGATTATATGTAACTTGAACTCTGGCAAATCCTATTGGCTTGAATAGATGTTGCGTATACGACCTAAAGTAAACTTCAGTTTTTTGAATGGGAATGTCCAATTGCAATCGATGATAATCTTTTTGAGAAATAATGCTGACAGGACTTCCCGTATCACATTAAAATTGGAAGGTTTTACCTTGCATATTTAATACAATAAATATTTTTGGTTCAAATACAGATGCAGAACCAGTGAAAATGTCGATAATTTGATTAATTGAAAAATCTTCGGTATCAGAACTATCGGAATCGAAATCAATGTTTTGAACAGACTGTTGGTGTTTTAGAATACTGGTTATGTATACTTTATCGATGTGACCTTGTTTTTTGCACTTTTTGCATTGAAGTTTGTTCACTGAAAGGTACTTTGAAGTTATATGATTTTTTGTACCACAGTGTAAGCATATTCCTGCTAGTCCTAATTTTTGTAAATTGACTGCTTCGGATTTGGTTTTATGTTTCTGGGTAGTAGAATAAAGATTTATTTTTTTGTGCATTAAGTTGTTTGACTAAATTTGAAGTTGAAGGAATACTTCTATATAGTTCCCTGTTCTGAATTCTTGCAGTTTCGATTGATAATGCTGTTTCTATGGCCATTTCGAGGGAAACATTGACCAATTGAAAGATTCTTTCACGGATTGTTGTGTCGAGGAGACCTCTTATAAACTGAGCTCTTAGAAGCATGTCGAATACAGATTTTGTGCATTGAATACTGTTGCATTCAGATGTGAAATCACAATTTTTTATTAAGTCTTTTCATTCGGCAGAAATGCGAGAGAAAAATTTATGTTGTTCTGACAATACATTAATTTTAGGAGATAAGTGGTTTTTTAGCAGTCTCATAAGTTCTTCGTAAGTTTTTGAAGCAGATAGATCTGGAGATGTTAAATTAGATAGCAATTTGTAATGTCTACTACCAAGACAATTAATAACCATTACTTTTGCTTCGTTGGTTTCTTCATTATTTTTACTTCGTTGGTTTCTTCATTATTTTTACTTAATACTTTTAATTTTAAAAAAATTTGCAAGCGTTGAAAGTGAGTATCGAAGGTTTCCGCTGATTCAACGAATGACTCAAATAAAATGGCTTGCATCTGGAGAACATCTTTAACACTCTTCTCTTGTCTTTGTTGGTGCTGGAGAGTTGAGATTAATCCACTGAGGGCATCTATTAGAGGGGCTTACTTCTCAGTCATACTTTGAACTCTTTCTTCTAGTTAGACTGAAGATTATTTTACGTAATTTTTCCAAACGTCGGCAAATTATTTTGTACTGATTAAAACGATAATACCCGCCCCGCGTATTAATATATTTATTATAAAGCTTCGACGTTACATAAATATGTTGACATGAATTGAATTAAGTCAAAAAATATGAAATATAAAAACTAAACATCTAACTATTATGAAGACTAGTCTTCATACTAGCGACTAACTTAATATGCAGTATATAAATGCTCTATTAAATATATAACAGGAATGTTCTTTATTTTGGTTTGTTACTATCGAAGTTGTCAGTTTAATAGAAGGGACAGTTCCAAAAAGTATTTGATTGGCTACCTTCTTGGCAAGTGAATCAGCAAGACTGTTAACTTGGTGTGACCTATCTTAAGTTAACCACATTGTTGACGGATACTTCGGTCAAAGCTTCGTGACATTCTAGTACTAACCCTAAATAAATTCGTGGTCCGTCCAGGATAAGTAGTGCTTGTCTGCTATCTGTATAGAACAGCATGTTTCTTTCAGTGATAAATCTAATTAAGGAACATTTCCTTGTAAAAAGTGGGATGAAATAAGAAGTTGAAGAGTTGCTAGGAAGCTTTTAAGTTACCTTGGCAACACCACGGCCAACAAATACTTGACTATGACTATACTAAATATGCACTTGCTCACAAGCATTCTAACTGGTCATTGCCAAGAACGAATGAGAAGATGAGACCGTCAAACATATCCTCTACGATTTCCCGATGCTCTTATTTATTCGAAAATTTGTGTTTGACGATATAACAGAAGCACCTCTGACGAGCTTGGTAGTGAGGACTAAGTGCTGTGGGGAATCTAGTCTTAACGCGTTACAGATACAGATACTGTTGGAAATAAATTTTTATAATATTTATTAAATATTCAATCAACATCTTCCAATAAAAAGACTATTCAATTAGGGCTTTTTTTTAATTACATTGATAATTTTTTGTCAGTAATTATTAATCGTTGTAGTCCGTAGGCCTAAGTTGTTTAGGTCGATTCGAATTACATTATTCTGGAACTCTTTTTCCGAGCTATTTTATTTGAAATGTACTTTTAATACTTTTTTATTATTTTTTATTCTGTGTGAAAAAAATTAAATAGGTATGCTTTTATTAGCACCCACAATTCAGTTTACATTTTTAAATACATAAAAAATGTGTTGTGGTCATTTTGTTTTCTGTTACTTTCTATGTGTACATCTAAAAGTAGAATGAGTGCATGTTTAATAATTTATCGAACTAATAGATTAGAAAAATTGTATATTGCTTATAGATTATAAATTCGTTCACGCAACGTAATATATAACATAAAATAATACCGATATTTTACCATAAATATTAAAAAGCATGCATAAAAATACTCCGTTTTAGTGTTCTAAAAATGTAAAAACAACTAATAATCATGTGCCATATCCATTATCCAGCCTTTTAAGAGTTGAATGAAAACAAAAAGTATCGTACCTAACTTGCTATATTTCCATTCCTGATATGTTTAAAAAAAATGTTTTAAATAAAATGAATTAACTCAAGTTATTAGTATAGGTCAAGTTAAAATACAACGAATGCAGCATTATTTTAAACTAACCCAAGGATATTTTTTTCAAAAATACATCTTCTTTATTTTTTCAGTTTCTTTTGAATTTAAAATATACCCGTTAAAACCAAATAGTGCTCATTTTATTAGTATTCATTTATAAAAGGTACAATATCGCCTAATCCAAAATGTTTGTCCCACAGACCAAAGCTGTGGAATATCTGCTGACTGCGGCAAGAGTGTACATTTTAGTAATGCATTAGTGCAAGTACCTTTGGAGTACCTGTGCGTCTTATAGTGACATATTCTATAAAAACGCGTAGGTCTACCAGACCAGTTGTTTCGAATTAAGGTGGTTTGATCATAGGTCTAAAAGACCACGTGTTTCTGATTCTGTACTGACAAGTAGTAAGGTATTTTATATTTTGTGTTTATAATAAATTTAACTTTTATTCTAATGATTTGTAAATTTGTAGTAACTATCCAGGTTTTAGTGGTATTAGCCATAAAAAAGTAAATGTAGCTAAAAAAAATACAAGCCAGGCTACTTGATTTATTAGATCAAGAGGCTAATAATGACGCTGTAGATTACTCGGATGAAGACCCCGACTATGTGATTCAGCGAAGTGATAGATCCAGTGGCGAAGAATGAAATTCAGACAATGAACTCTTGAAGTTATATAAATCGCAACAAGAAAAAACACTTTACAAGCAGAAGTGGATCATGTGAGCCTATTCAAAGGAAAACATGGTTTTCTATAACAGAGGAATGAGCTTCCAAGAAATACAAAAACTCTTTAAAATAATATTATTTGAGGCTTACCAGGCCTACAAGCGGTAAGCAAGAGTATGAGAAATATGCCTTTCAAGTCAGATATTTGGAATTCAGTGATTGATAGTGAGATGCATGAAGAAATTGTGATGTGGACAGACCTAAAAATTATTTCCATGAAAAAAGTTATCTGATTCAACTAATTCTTCAAACTATAGAAGTACAAATGTAGGCTTGTATTGGATTGTTTCTGCCATCTTCAATTACAAAGTCTTCTTACGAAGACGAAGATGATATCTCTGAAAAGGTTTGAAATTCTGTTCTTTCGTCTCAGATTTAAAAAGAGCATGACGCGTGAGGTATGAAAGAAGGTGAATAGAAAAGCGGCTATTTCTAACTATTTTGTTTCTGTCAAAAGCTATTCACACTGGAAGATTGTGTGACTGTAAAAGTGATGCTACTTACTTTTAGAGATCACTGTGGTTTTCGTTTTTACATTCCAGGTAAACTTGCAAAATACGACCTAAAAGTAGTGTGCATGACTGATGCTAGGAGCCCGTATTTCTATAACGGGTATATAAATTCAGGAAAAGATTCAGATGATGTTAAACTATCAAAAGAATAACTGAAGGTCTAAGTCTGCCTAATATTTTATTCAATTATTCAATTAAAAAGCCGGCTCTAACTGAAATATTACCGCTGATAACTATGGAAATAATCCATGAGTTGAAGAAACGCAATCTCACTTATGTGGGAACTTAAAAAAAGCGAGAAATTCCTCTGGAATTCTAACTTGACAAAAATAGAGTCGTTGATACAACGCTTTATGTTTTTCTGGTGATAAATCCTTGATATTATATGTACCAAAAAAAAGGGAGCTGTGCCCATATTATCCTCAATGCATTACATCAAATAGGATGAACCTGAAAAACCGGAAACAATTAAATAATACAATAGTAGAAAAGTATGGGTAGATGTTCTAAACGGGATCCGGAAGTTTCGCCCCCCACATTTCGCCCCGCACATTTCGCCCCCCACATTTCGCCCCTGCACATTTAGCCCCTGCACATTTCGCCCCAAGACGTTTCGCCCCCAACACATTTCGCCCCCACACATTTCGCCCCCACATTTCAAAAATGAATACATTTTTTCAATGTAAATGGATGTAATTGTATATTTGAACTTAGTTTTAGTTCTAATTAACTTTTTCAAATAAAATTTTTATATGTTGTCAAATTTAAAGGTAATTTACCTATGAATATATTTTTTGACAAATCTCGTATACTACTGGAAAAAATTGATATCTGATAATTGTATTTTAGAGTTTTAACATGGTTCCAACTTACTGAGACGTACTGTATAATTAAATACATTTCGCCTCCAGCCTGAAATAATGATACAAACAAGGTTTTAAATAAAAAGTGTATATTTTATTATATATAATATATTAAAAAACTGAATTAAAATGTATAATTGAGAGCTATTCCTCTTAAATAATCTAAACGACCTGTAAGCCTTCGCTTTGAATTCGTCTCCAGATACTTTGAGTGAAGTGGAAAAAACATGCTGTCACGTTCACCCCAGGAAACTCCTCTTTGAAGGCATGTATTGATGCTAATTCAAAATCAGACATGATAGTCCTAGGTTGTAAGCCGGGCTGAAGTTGCTTCAATTTTTGCAGTAGTCGTTGACTTTCGCATGTATGGTGTACAATTGGCTGAAAATAGTTGGAGCTGTACTAAAAGTACCATCAACGTACCAATCCTTGGAAATTAGAAGATTCGAGAGATTTTCTCTTGTTGCAAACAGAAGCATCCTATTAGGCAGAAACTGATCTTCAGAGTCGAACAGCAAAAATGGTTGCGAAACACCATCTACAATTATTTGTTTGTACTCCTAAAAGTAAATATCTGTCAGCATTTTGTAAAACTTGTTCATAAAAATTTCTAAAAAGTCACATTTATAAGTTATTTTAAACTTACCTCTGGAATAACCATTTCCTGTGCATGTTGGGGAAGGAGTGGAATTCCAGTAATTTTCCGGTTCATTCGAATGCTTCTTTTAATGCTGTCTTTTCTAGGTAATGCTGCACTAACGTTGCTGTGTACACCTGAGACAGCAGTAGCCAAAATTTGTTGTGGGGACTCCTGTGTGGTTTTTGCTGTTTCTTTTATCGATTGTAAAACTAGTAAAGCTTCACTTCTAGTTGCCTCTGCTGGATGAAGATGTTCTTGGACAATTTTTACAACAACAGGAGAATCCCTTTTTGTCCAAACACGCCCTTTGCAGACGCTTCTTTTTTCACACACCCATATGCTATTTTCGCCATCCGAACTTTTTTTAGAAAATAAATAGACGTGATTCTTATGAACCAGTTTATCTTTTCCACGGTTTGATTTAACGAAAGACATAATAATTATATAATATATATCAACAATAAATCACTTTAGTTGTTCAAATGAAACTGAAGGTTTGTAGATATTGGGAATATTTATATTATAATTGTTGAGGGCAGGTAGGTTATAATTATAATCCTTTTTGATTTGATGGTTTTCAATAATGTATAAACACTTAATAAATATTTGATTGGACCATTAAAGAAAATTATCTAATTATAATCCTTTTTGATTTGATGGTTTTCAATAATGTATAAACACTTAATAAATATTTGATTGGACCATTAAAGAAAATTATCTAATTATAATCCTTTTTGATTTGATGGTTTTCAATAATGTATAAACACTTAATAAATATTTGATTGGACCATTAAAATTATTACACTTAATAAATGTATACTACTGGAAAAAATTGTTATCTGATGATTGTATTTTAGATTTTAGAACATGTATAACTTTTTAGGAAGAATACGGTTTTTGGTTTTTTCCTAAAATTAATAATAAAAAACTTTGGTATTGGTACGGTATTTGTGATAGAAACAAATAATTATTATGACCGTATATAAATATTATATTGGGGGCAAAATGTGTGGGGGCGAAATGTGTTGGGGGCGAAATGTCTTGGGGCGAAATGTGCAGGGGCTAAATGTGCAGGGGCGAAATGTGGGGGGCGAAATGTGTGGGGCGAAATGTGGGGGGCGAATGTTCCGCAAATCGTTTTAAACATCAAATGTGCCATCTATAGCGCAAATAGTGCAATGCGTTGGCCCTTGGCTGTGTTTTCTACAATTGTATAAGTGTAGCCAACAGTTATCTTCTTTATCTATGTTACAAGGATAATAATTAAAAACCATCTTGTTTTAAATTTGTGAAAGCATTGACCTTCGAACTACTTCAACCTCACCTAAGGCAAAGGCTGGATACAAATATTTCTCGAAACCTGAGAAAGGAAATATAAAACTTTTTGGGAATAAGTTCCACTCATTCCATCAAGAAATTGGGTGACAATGTAGGTACCAAATGACAATCTTCCTAAAAGAATATTGTGTAGCATTTGTCCGTCGTCGAAAATAAGGAAAATCAATTATAGATATGTTGGCTGCTCAAAGGCTATATGTCTGGAGTGCATTCAAAATCAATAAATAATGTTTTGTATTCCCTAGTAACAATAATTATCTATTTCGTTGCTGGTTGCACAAAATCAAATTTTTACGTTTTTAATATTTGTCCTGGTCTAATAGACCACATGTTTCGTATTGTCGTTAAAACCCTCATGCATCGGGTTAATGGAGAAATATTTTTATTGCTAAAATAATTAACAGCATCAAATATATTATTGATTATACAGGGTGTTTCAGAACTATGGGATCAAACTTCTAGGGGTTATTCAGTGCAACAGTAGAAAATATTTGAGTATAGGGACCCATGTCCGGAAAAGTGTCACTACGGCACTACGGTCCTAAGCCGCGTTAAAATTTAGAAAGACGATGAATTGCCTAAATAGGATTTAATGCATTTAATTTTTGCCTTTTGTACATGATATAATCACAACAATTGTTCAAAATGTCAATGTTAAAGTTTAAAAATTTTATAGCTGATGATTTTAAACAATTTACCGGCGCTTGTGTGTTGTTATCTTTAAAAACGATAACAGAGATTGTTTTTTGTAGCTGCATTTCATATCGCCTTAGTCGTGCTATCGTATTTGTGAAGTTTATAAGAATTTAACAAAAATTAATTGTTGCTCATGGAAAACTTTACCAATAAGAATTGGCGGATATGCATTTGGTATACGGAGCAACAAGCTGCAATGCACGAGCGGCAGCGCGGTTGTATCAAGAACGTTATCATGCATGATACTGATGTTGCTAAAACCGTAAGAACGGTCGAATTTGAAGAAGAGGTCCTTCAGGGAGTTGCCGACGAACCATCAAGTAACACACAACACATTGCTGAGGATATAAATACGAGTAACGCTTCCGCCTGGCGGGTGCTACACGAGCAACAACTCTTATCCTTACCACTTCCAGAAAGTTCAAGGATTGACTGCAGCCGATTATCATCCTAGAGTTCAATTTTGTCAATGGCTTCTTCATCAAATCGCTGCACAACCAAATTTTTTACGCTGTTTTATCAACCGATGAATCCTCTTTCACAAGAGACGGTATTTTTAATAGTAGGAATAGCCATGTTTGAGACGAAGAAAATCCCCATGCAATTTTTCCTAGAAAACATCAGCAACGTTGGTCTGTCAACATATGGGCAGGCATTGTTGATGATTATTTGATTGGGCCATACTTTCTACCGGAACGGTTAACAGGACCTATTTACCGGCGTTTCTTGGAGAAAGTTCTTCCAGAACTTCTTGAAAATGTTCCAATAAACGTTTGACAGCAAATGTGGTTTCAGCATGATGGAGCGCCGGCTCACTTTGCTTTACAAGTGTGTGAGGATTTGGCTCAGCAGTTTGGGCACCGTTGGATTGCCAGAAGTGGAGCCGTTTCTTGGCCTCCTAGGTCACCCGATTTAACCTCGTTAGATTTTTTCCTGTAGGGACATGTAAAGTCTTTGGTCTACGAAACTCCAGTAGAAACAGAGCAAGACTTAAATGGACAAATTACAGCAGCATTTGAAATCATTCAAAACGAGCATAAAATTTTTAGTCAAGTCCGCCGAAATTATGTGCGACGTTTAAATCAGTGTATTCAGGTTGTAAGAAGACATTTTGAACAATTGTTGTAATGATATCATGTACAAAAGGCAAAAATTAAATGCATTAAATCCTATTTAGGCAATTCATCGTCTTTCTAAATTTTAACGCGTCTTAGGGCTGTAGTGCCGTAATGACACTTTTCCGGACATGGGTCGCTATACTTAAATGTTTTCTACTGTTGCACTGAATAACCCCCAGAAGTTTGATCCCATAGTTGTGAAACACCCTGTATAGATGCTCAAAGTATCTTTCTTTTCTAACTGGCGGTATTCTAGTCTATAGTAAATATATGACATTACGTAATTGCTCATTTGTTATTTGATGTACTCATAAAAATATTCTAATCGTGTTAACTCAGGAGATCTTGTTGTCCCCTTTTAACTATTAAACTGTCTGAGAAAACTTCTAAATAATTTTTAGCACTATTTAAAAATATACATCCACAGTTTGGAGTAATGGTGCACCTAGTATAGTTTTAACTGACTTATACTGATAATTTGATTTATTTGATAAAAATTTTATCTAAAGCTCAGTTTAATAAGTGTATCAACACAAGATACACAATTGTAAACCAGTGAGGTTAAATGTTGAAATTAATATGACCGGAACCGAATTTATTGCATAATACATATATTCTATTGCCTATAGGAACAAGGAATCAAATCAAAACAAATTTAAGTCAACATAATGACATAGAACGTCTATTTAGTTGAGATTGATTGGTACCTCTAAATTTCAATAAAAAATTAAAGGAACATATCCATGAAGAAACTCATGAATCTACTGTGAAGTTTGGCTTTACATCTATCAATTTTTTCATGAAGTGAATTTATGAATTCATGAAGAAAATTGTCAAATGTAAAAGGCCCATAAAACTCAGAAATTAAAATATTAGCAAGTTATCTTACTGTTTGTACACACTGTATATTTCAATAATGCAGACTCAAAATGACTTTTGAAATAATTTTGTTATAGCATCCTGGTCCTACATCTCTCAAATCACTAAAACGCCACTACAGTGCGTTCTCATTTCAGCATTTATATGAGCATTTTACCAGATGATTTTATCAGCAGGAACATAGGCGTACCTATAAAATGTTTGTAAATACACCACACATTTTGTTTAAGTACTAACAAACGCTTCTATTTTAATCATTAAAATAATGTTAGCACTAAATTTTAAAATTGCAAATTGCACATTTTATTCGACGGTTCATTCAAAGTTCGTTCCATCTACTTATATGATTGTTTTTACATTTTTAAATATATTTATCTATGTAATATGTTATATTGTTATTTAAATGATTATTTTTGAAAATTTGTTTAGGAAACTACTCAAGATTAGCTTGTGAAATTCAATTCGTACGATCGATGGGTTACTATCTTATCCAAATCTATATCCCGTCCGGCCTTATTGTCATCATTTCCTGGGTAAGTAATGATCATATCTATCAACGACGAAAAACTACTACACTAATCAATTAATTCATAATTAAGCCCTTATTTATTCAATTATTCAGATTGTGATTTATATTAGGCAAACAAAGTTGTCACATCGTCTACCGCTTTGGAAAGAACGAGGCAGTTGCTATATTGAGTGGGGATGGTTTGTGCGGGTTTGTTTATCTGAGGTTCGAGCACTCGTTTTATGAATTGACTAGGTCCTGTTAGTGTAATTCTTGCTTTACACCGTTACCACACTCTAATGATGTACTCTCCTGTAAATTACCTTCAGCTAGAATAATAGTAGTAACCAGAAAAATACATTAAACAGATAACTGTTAAGTAATTTTTAATGCCATTTGTGCATTTTTTGTTAAGTGAATTCCGAATAATAATTATGGATAATCCTTGTAATATGACTCTCCCATACTCTCCCAAAACAGTTTGGCAAACACTTGATTAAGACCGTGAATTAAAATTAGTCCAGTAGTTGTTCGTCGTTGATATCGACATATAAGTATGTAGTAGTTAATATATATCATATTGTTCTCTACAGAAATGTATGTTTAAGTAATACTATCTATTCGTCTATGACCATAGCATATATTTTATGCGATACATTTATTTAATTGTTTGCTGTTGGTTTTTCTGTATTCAGTGCTAGACCCTGCACTCTATCCAGACCTTTTTTATGATATACACTGCAATTTCATTATCTGACAAAATTTGTATTTAATTCAGTTCATACGTTTGATGATATCGGGCTGTTGTTTAACTGTAAAAGGTCTTACCGTTCATAGCCCAGCAGTGTGGGTTATCTCTGGCGGGATCAGTCAGTATCCGAATGGCGGTACAATAAGCTTATCAAGCTGCATTTCTATCATGCAAATCCTACAGGTGGTAAAGACAGGCTGGAACACAAGGAGGAATCCTTTAAGAGGGAAGCAGATAGATGCCTTAAAGGATAAAAATTAATGTTTTATGAGGTCGCCATGCTTTCTTAACAAACCAACTATTTCTTTTAGTGTCCTCCTGTTTTTTTTTATTTGTAAATTAAAGAAACTTTTATATTTTGCCTGTCTCTACCTTTGCGTATTTATCTAGCTTTATAAACTAGTCTCGATGTTAAGTACTTTCAAAAAAGATGCGAGCCTCTAACCCAGTCCACTTTTAAATGTTATTGATAATTTTATTTCCTACTCATTCCACGCTTACCTTTTATTTTCAGAAATAACTTCTTTTATTTGCACATTATAAAAGACCTGGCCAGGATAAAAATAAACGAATTTTCTTAGGTTTCTAGTTTTTCGGAGACTTCTATTCCTCTCAACATGTCTTAAGAATTCATCATTGTTTGTGTGACTGATCCTTAGTAATGTATTTCCTAAAAGTTTTGGCACAAGATTCACTGGCTTTAGTTTTAACAAAAATAGTATAAAATATCAAGTTGCCATTGAAAACAAAATCTTGCTTTCAGTTAAGAGTTAATCATTCAAAAGTTTAAGTATATAATTTAGTAATTAAAAATTATCTACAACGGTTGGCTGGATACCCAAAGCTGAAATATTTCGAATGTTCTAGAATGAGAATATTTCACACATAATTATTTATCAAGCAACAGGAAACAACATGGAACACAATGACTCAATAACCAAAAAAGTAGAAGACCATAAGTATTTAATGCACAGAAGGCAGAAAGGTTGGTGATATGAGCAGAAAACATAGTTGAGATACCAACGAGGAGCCTTTCTCTTTAATACGGCATTTTAAAGGATACGGTATCTTAGATATCGAAAGAGACGTTAGTGCATCAAATACCCTCAAGGAAAACTGTTTCGTATACTAAGATGATACCATAAACTGAGGCGGGTGCACTTTGATGATGAAAAATCCATTATTTTTGAATAATTCTGAAAAAAAAAAACAATGGATTTAGGAATTTCCTGATAATGTTAGGTACAAACAATTGGCGAAAACTGCTGATAAAATCCTTGTCTAGTGCCCAATTTCTAACAGGGTTTATACGGACCTTCTACGGGATGAGTGAGAGGCGAAGCTTTGAAAAGTCAGAGTTATATTGATAACTGCCTTTCTAAAATGCTTCAGATTGGCCACGATTATCATGCTTATGATGATATCATGTTTTTATCAGACGTGTAATCGTGCCCAAAAATGGCTTTTACAACATCACATACCTGTTGTTCCCAGAAACAACATTTTTTTAAACTTGCCGCAGGATCATCGAATAAAATATTTTTCTGTAATGGAAAGTTTTTCAAAGAGCCTGAGCAAGTGAGGAGCCCAAGATGAAGGAAAACTAAGACTGCAATTTTAAGAAAAACAAAAATGTATTTAAATTCCGCCCAGGACTTCATGAGATACATCCAAAAATATTTGCTTTTGATGGTGCAGTATGGACCTTTTCATATTATTTGATAGTATTGAATTGTAGTTTATGATACCTGGTTATAGTCCAACAGCCAACGTGCAGAGTTGTGACTTATTTTCTTATAGCTGCATTTATTAAATTGTTCTACTATACGTGTCCAACGAATTTACGAATGCATTATAAGTGGTACTTGCCTATCAAAAAGTTTACTTATTTTCTTAATATTTTCGTAATGCTTATTTGACGATAAGTGCCCACCTGCCAGAAATATTAAACCCTCCACGAATTTCGGTGAACCAATTTTTCTCTCCGTTTTAAGTTGTGCGTGAGTGGGCGTGCCGTGACTTATTTTTAAAAAGTGAACGCTTGTCCCAAAGCAAGATAAAAATGATAATTTTTTACTGAATTAATGTCCATTAAAAATATTTCGCCGTTTTACCAACGAAAATTATAAATTTAAAATGTATGCATGATTTAAACAAAAAAACGCAATACCTTGAAAAGGGTTCTGCCAAAATCGATGTAAATAATCAATCTGGGTCTTTTAAGGTCGCTGAAAACGAATTTTATTATTTCATGATTTAAACAAAAAAACGCAATACCTTGAAAAGGGTTCTGCCAAAATCGATGTAAATAATCAATCTGGGTCTTTTAAGGTTGCTGAAAACGAATTTTATTATTTCCTGATTTTTAAATTCTCATCATTACCGGGAACTCGGGGTAAGATGGGGTACCTAAGGTTTGGGGCAGATTTATTTAAAAAAGAAATTGTCCTGAAATGTTAGAATGTGCTCATAATATTCAAAATATATTACATCGGGTCGGTGGTGTAGCGGTCTAACGCGCTTATATTCATTTTTAAGCAAGTTTATGTGTCAGAGACTGCTGGGCTTCGAATCCCAGACCAGATTATGTGGATTTTTACTTAAATTGCATGGTTCAGTATAGGATTTAATGTGTGCCGTATTAATAGAAATAAAATTTCTGTTGATATGACATGCAGATTATAAAAAATCGCCATGCATTACCGTCTCGATGGTGGTGGGTGAGGATTTTCAGGTTTTCCTCACCTGTAAGTCAAATGGCACCATCAATCATCTTTAAGTCGCTCCGGAGCGCCACGGCAAATAATAATAAATGCCGTCCCTTTCCCCGCACAAGCTTAGCTTTTGGGGGTAAAATTCACTCGTAAGGGGGTGAATTAGGGAGAGTATTATTATTATTAAATACAAAAATTAGGGTAAAAATTTTTATTATTTAAAGAAAACATGTTAGTTATTAAGGTGCAAATTCCCCGTCTTACCACACGTGTGCTGTAAAACGGGGAGGCATATATGAGGTAAGATGGAGAAGCAAAACGTAAAGTAGTTTACTATTGGCATAGTGTGCAAAGATATACTGCTTCATCGTCTTTTTCTTCTTCTTTGCCTGCACATGAGCAGTGAGCTCATCTCTTACATTTTCCTGAACCCAACCTTCACTACTTTTAGGGTACAAATAATAATTGCAATATAGGCATACTGCATCATCATCATCAGTATCTGCTGAAGAGTTTGACGTTGGCCAAATTCTTCAGGATATTTTTTGTTTAACGGGTGCAAATATTTGTTTTTTAACTATCTTTATCTTTTTATTTTTTCCTGCTTCTGACTAATTTTCTTCTCTATTTTCGCGATTTTTTTCTGGTTCCCTTTTTTTGTCAACCTCTGCTTGAAGTTCGTCCTTGTACTTGTGCTTGTTAAAACAACAGTTTTTCCACGTTTTCTGTTTGATCGATCTGTTTGGTCGATCTGTTTGGTCGATCTGTTTGGTCGATCTGTTTGGTCGATCTGTTTGGTCGATCTGTTTGGTCGATTTGTTTGGTCGGTCTGTTCTACTGTTTGCTTTTAGAATTGGCATAACATCTTCAGGAGAAAATATTTTTAGAGTGTTCCGGATATGATTTTGGGGTGGCTTAGGGAGATATATTTTTTGTATTTCGTTGAGGTGATATTACATGCGATTTCAAAAACTGTCCGTTAATCCACATCGAACAACCTTGTCGATATGCAGGCTACTCATTTTTTTTGTTTTTAATTGGTTCCGTTGCATTTGCAGCCACTTCAAAGGATGAACAATTTCTTGTTTCCGCTAGGGAAAAATTTACGTTACTAAATGTATTTCTATCACAAGGCCATATACCAGCCTTCTTGAATCCGTTAATTTCCAAACAATTTAGCTATTTGGAATTCCAACTAGTCGCCCAAGATTGCGTCTCAACCACCTGGTAACTTCTGCCTCGTAAAATGTGCTAAGCAGTTTTAAAAAGCACAATCCAGGGGTTGAAGGTGATGAGTGCAGTGGGGCGGGAAATAAAATAACTACATGCCCTCGCGCAAAACAAATAGGATTAATATGTTTTGTGCACGAATGATGTCCATCCAGTAATAGGAGAACTGGTAATTCCTTGGACGCACTAAAGAGCTCCGCAAACGTTTTAAACCATCTAAAAAATATATCAGTCCGCAATAAATAACACGGGTGACATTCAGCCCATGCTCCAGGAGAACAGTCATTAATTAGTTCGGGATTTATTTTCATCCTTAGAAATATAAACATGGGTGACATGTAACTTTCAACTACATTAAAGCATACTTCAACTACTACTGTAGCACCTCTTTCAGCTGAAGTCAGCGCTCCAACTTGCCTTCGCCCCGTTTGCGCGATTATTTTAGATCTTGTTTTCGGAACAATGGATATTCCCGTTTAATCACAGTTCCATATTTTTTCTGGTGAAAAAAAAAATAATAATTAATAACTATATTTCATTATGAATTAAATATCGAATGTCTATATATCCCTGTTACTATTTGTTCTACTGTTTGCTTATTATGTTCTATTATTTGTTTTATTACTTGTTTTATGTTATATTATATGCTTTGTTACTTGTTTCATTATTTGTTTATCATGAATTTATCTATTTATTTATTATTCTATATAGAATTTTATTTGTATTTAAAAAAAAAAAATTAAAATATCCTAGCTCGCACACAGGCATTACAATGCCTCAGCAAGTTACCAATGTTTATATTTAAATTAACTATGTAATTGTAATATATATTTCTTTTTTTGAATAAACATTATTATTATTTATCGATGACACCTATCAGCAAATCAAAGGAACCCATTGCTCGTACAGCACTTGTGTTTTCAGGTTTCCTGATTGATAAGCTTCGATAACGTGCCATAAATAATGCTACCCAATTTCTACCTGCTATTTTTGTCTCTTTGGAAAATCTATAATATTTTTTTAATTTTGTAACCAACTGATAGGAACTTCCTTAAATAACAGTCAATCCAAACAATATCTCTTCCATTTTCTTAAGGTATGAAACTTACTACTCTTCTTTAGTAAATGTGGTACATGTAGGTCCCAGATGTTTAATTATTTGAAATTTTGTGGGATCTTCTATTTGTCGACGCTCTTTAACCTTTATTGCTAAAGTTGTTTAAGGAACCCCAAATAACCTGGAAGCTTTAAGGTAACCCATTGAACCTAAATACACAGCTTCAACAGCATGCTTCATGCTATCTAGAGACCATTTTCCACGATAAGACTTCGCACCTGAAACAAAATCAGAATCTTCTCCCCTTCATCACATATTGGTCATTTGTTTAGTAGCGTAGCCAGGTGGAGGTCAGGGAAAGTGCCTGCCTCGGTTGCTTGGCGCTTAGGGATTAATGCCCATATACACAATAAAGCAAGCATTTATACTCGTATGTTTGTCCCTTGCCCAGTAAGGCTTGCTAGGCCACTGCATTTGTTGTAACCAGATTCTGCCACTAGAATCTGCTATCAACAAAAACGTGACTGTAGGGTAAGAAAGAGTACTTACCTCAACTAAAATGCCTTATCTTACCCCAGAAATACATATAATGTTTATGTCATATTTGTAAAAAATACAAAAATATAATAATATAATATTTCTCAATGGCTACGTAATCACTAAAACATATCCCTTCAGTACGTAACGATCGTCAAAATGAATTCACTTATCTTACGATTAAATAAAAATCGGTTAAAAAAGATAAGCACTGCTCTAAAATTTGCACTAACATACCTCTTACGTCTACTGCTCTGGTAAAACTGAGCGGCGGCAGTTAAAATCGACCAACAGGTGGTCAAAAGCATATAAGAAACACAGTTTATGAGAAATCTGCTAGATGTCATTACTAGTTTCGCTAAAAGTGTTAGTATCCTGTCTTACCCTGGTGCTCCATCTAACCCTCAGTTCCCCTATGTAATATTCAATGTGCTGGTTCATAAATGCTAAATTTGGCCACCTTGTATTAAAATATTATTCTTTTATGAGTTGTTTCAATAAAAATTTATTATTAACATTGTTTTATGTGACATTAAACAATACAATTTAGACCTTTAAAAAGGCTAGCAAAAAAGTTCTGTAAGCAAATTCGATCTCTGCAACCTCAAAATCTGGTTAAAAATACTTTATCAAATTATTGCGTTTATATAAAACCATAATTAATTTATTTATTTTTATTTTTTTATTTTCGTTGGGAACTAAAATATAGACCAATATTCTTATTGCACACTAATTCAGTAAAAAGCTGTCCTGTTTATCTTACATTAGTAAAACCATCCAGTTTGGAAAATAAGTCGTTGAAGAGAAATGACCCAGCAAAATTGGTAGCGGGTTTAATATTTCTTGCAGGTGACCACTTAACGAACATAAAGGGGTCTATTCTGTAACAATTCCTTTATATTTAACGGCCTTTAAAAATATTTTCTTCTTTACTTCTGTCATTATTTAAAAGGATCTTTAAAATACATTAGAGGACTATCTTAAAGAAATCTGTTTAAATAATGACAGAAGTAAATTAACGAATACGAACATATTTTTAAAGACCGCCAATATTTTTAAAGGCCGTTAAATATAAAGGAATTGTTACAGAATAGGTACCCCAATGAAAGTATTAAAAAAATAGGTTAGTTTTCAAGAAAGCCGTACCACTTGTAATATTTACAACTACCTACCTGCCTCTGTGTAGACCCCGCGCTTGTGTGAAATCATTGGACACATATCTTACAACACTTTAATATTAAATGTAGCTAGAAGAAAATAAGTCACTCGTACGCCCACTCACGCACCAATGTTGAAAATAAAAAATGGCCCATCGAAATTGGTGGAAGGTTTAATATTTATTGTAGGTGGGCACTTATTGCAGTTTTTGAGAGGCACGTACCACCGTAATGTCTATAGCTACCTAAGCGCCCCAGTCTGAACGTCGCGCTTTTGCGAATTTGTTGGAACCGTATCATATTAAAATTTAATAATACATTGAGCCATAATAAAATAAGTTACAAAATATTAGTTCTTCAATAAATTTGTTCACAAAAAAAATCGTGCCAATACTTTTAGGACGTTATTTTGAGATAGTTTTTAACTAACTTTCTAATTTCCTATCTTATTTTTACCAATATACTGAATACTTTAATTTAAATCAATATTTCTGGTACATAGGAGCTGGTCATTACTTTATTTCATTATTTATAGGTAAGCTTTTGGCTGAACCGTAACGCGACCCCAGCCAGAGTGGCCCTAGGAGTCACCACCGTGTTGACCATGACTACGCTCATGTCTTCGACGAACGCTGCACTCCCGAAAATCTCCTACGTCAAATCGATCGACGTCTACCTGGGGACCTGCTTCGTGATGGTCTTCGCTAGTCTATTAGGTGAGTTTAGATTGGAAAAGTTTAGTTTAACTCGACCTCAATGATTCCGGTTTCTAACTCTACGTCATTGTTCACATAACTAGAAAGTCTACTTGAAAATTTAATAACGTTATTTGTAAAGGTTTTCGTTTTACTTTTCCTAAAATATATATAATGGCAGTTATCTAGCAGGGACGTAGTTTTCTTTTATAAAAATATAATACATGCAACTTGCGTTTTTGTTTGAACAGGTCATATGTGTAATTACTTATTTGCTATTGATCTTAGTTGTACAATGGTTTTGTATACAAAAAGAAAAAAGTCAAAAAATTCATTATTGTATTTGCAGTTGAAAAGGCTTGTTACGGGCTAAAAGTACCTTACTGAGCAATATATTTAAAATTTATATTAGTTACCTTTTTTTATGATTCTATCATATTTTCAATAAAATTTAATTATTTCCATACCTCAATGCGATTCAAGAGTCAAAACAAAACAAAATAAAATAAAATATATTTGTATAACTATAAATTTTTTATGCTATTTTCGTGAAAAATCCAATGAGTTTGGCTAGTTGGTTATCCCATATTTCATTTCTAAAATAAAAGAAAATATCAATTAGAAATATTCAAATATTGTATACAAACAAATATAACTTTGTCTAAGAATTGTCATATTCTTCCTTGTCTCTTCTTTTAATTTCTAATTTGTCATTATTAATTCTTAAAACAGTAATTTCTCTTAAATCAATTAAAAAAAGAAAACAGGATACCAACTAAAACAATTAATTTATTCCTGAAACTTCGCGGCAAATATTAGCAAAAAAAGTGGTTCTTGCCTTTTTTGCATTAAGCACATTTTCTGAGAAAGAAGCGTTTTGCGGATTTTCTTCGAAAAATCTCATATTTAGTGAACTAAAACATTTTTTGTTTATACTAAACAATAATCTCACCATTGTGGATAAAAGTTCCGAATATATAAAGTTTTTCACCTTTTTTATATTAACTTACTTCAGTTGAAGCCCCTTTTTGGCTACCCATCATCCAAGGTGAGTTTTTAAGGAATAAACTCTATAAAAAAGAATATTAAACTTTTTATCTTCCTTGTTTTGGCAATATATTTTTAGGCCTCTTATGCAGACTTTCACTTTCACTCTTAAGCAGACTTTCACTCTTATGCTGATTTTCAATCTAATTTCCATTCAAATTTCAATCTGAAGTTTAATTTTTGAATTTACTATATCTAGTCTGGAACCCGGAGGTTCCTAGACACCGAATTATTTAAAGACACCAAATAAATCTAGTGGAGGAACCCAACCAGTCTCTTTGGGTTTAAGATAACTGGAGACTCAACTCATGGTTAACAGCCAGAAGACCTGGAAAAAATCAGCTAAGAATATTTAAATAATAACCTTATTTATACCTAATCATTTTTTTATGCATTTTTCTTTTCACCCGATTGGTGACATTCATATACTACCTATTTGCTTTGATTTTATAAAATTTATTGTACCAATTAATCTAATTTTATTAATATCATTTATTGACTATTTATTTCTAGAAATAAACTACATCTTACCATAGGTTGTTACAGCAATTACTAAACTTAATTCATTTCTTTACATGGGTACCAATGAGAAGCTCTTCAAGCCTTTAAATTTTTAGATTATCTTCGATTTGTGATTGCTTTTCAAACTACCTAAAATCATTTATATTTATATAAAATAATAATTAATTTATATAATTACTCACCTGTTTATAATCCGTTTGTGCATATGTATTTGAAACCATAAAATATATATCTACTCTCATTACTTAATAGAAAATATTCCGCACTATTTTTATTTTCTTAAAAGAACCCAAATCTGTTTTAAAAGCAACCAAAAACTGTTTTTAATCCAGTACAGGCTTTATAATAAAAAATTAATCAACCTACTTTTCCATGTACAAAAAAATTGTTTGCAGTAACCCAAAGATAATTAAAAAAATTAACATGCTCTTTGTGATATGCCCCATTGAAAATAAAAATTGATATGTTTCAGCAATTTTTCGACAAACCTCTATTTATTAAGTTAAAATTTCCACTATGTGTATATACAGGATGTCCCAGATTTAAACGGACATAATTTAATGAGAGGAAGAGCACACTTATCCGAGTTCAAAACATTTTAATACTTAGCATTTAATCTTTATGGTTTCTGAGATACGTGTCATTTTATGATTTTCAAAAAAAATAACGGAAATAGATTTTCAATAAAATTTTGTAGAAAGTAACACTCTCTTAAGTTAATTAAACCCATACTTTAACTTTAAAAAACTTTAGGACTGGACTCCCTTTTTTTATATTACTCTACTTACCTAAAATATCACCCTGTATTGTGTTTTATCGAATGTTAATAAACATTCGTTTGAATAGTGTATGGATCAATTATTAAAATGAGTAAATTAAAGTGTTACAGCTAAATACTGCCTTTTATAAAAAAAAATTTTAGACGAAAGTTTTATAGTTTTGTGGGGAACAAATTTTGGCTAAAATCGTCTTTTATAGCTAACCATAATATGGACAACTTTTTTTTCGCCCAGCAAATTTTTCAAGTACCTGTTACTGAAAAAGTAAAAGTCTAATAAAAAAAATATTTCCAAAAGTTTCTTATTTTTTTATGTACTCTAAGAATATGTAAAAAAAATGGGATTCCCATTTAAAAACAAAGTCCACCTCGATATGGCCATATTATGGTCAGCTATAAAAAAATGAATTTAGTCAAAATGTTTCACCCAAAAAACTATAAAACATTTGTGTTAAACTTTTTATCTAAAATGCATATTTTTGGCGGTATTTAACTGTAACACTTTAATTTGAACACCCGGTATATTGCATTTAAAAATGTTATTCTTTAGTTAACTGTAGTTTTAATATTTAATTTGTTTAATGTATGGTAATATTCAGTAAGAAATTTATGATCATCTATACAAGACTCGTTTCTTCTTAAAACAGAAACAGAAAAGTTGGTGCAATTACTAGAGCAGATTTTTAAAATGAACATTTTGCACATCAATACACTTCTGAGCACATTTTAAAAGGTTTTTCACTAATTTGACAAGATTATTTCTAATGTTAATTAAAAATTCCAATATTTATACCAGGCTATCGATTACCACATTATACTTCTCTGATTTTAGATGGCCCCATCAAAAATAATCCAAAGGTTTAATATCTGAAGATCTCGATGACTAGTTAGCGGGACCGCCTCGACCTATCCATTTATTAAGAAACTAAGAAAATAGTCTCTGTTTGGTATACGAAAATGTAATCCAGGATCATGTTAAAATCACATACTTCTGGTAATAATCCCTTTAAATAATGCAGCAGGATGTGTCTCAAACAAATTAGATAAATTATAGCAGCTTAATAACATTAGGACTTAATAGGCGATTTTTAAAAATTCTACACCATATATTTATAGAAATTCTATTCTAGGAATAGATTTGTTTGTACGAGGATTTTCAACTACCCATACATGTCCATTCCTAGTATTATTAATTCAATAACGTATGAAATGAGCTTCATCTGTAAATAGAGTCATCGTTATTGTCCTTTCGGTGTAATAATTGGCATAACTAACACTAAAATATAAAGAATTACACAAAAATTCTAAAAGTATTAAATGTGTTAACTAAATATTCAAATATAAAAACAATGTATTAAAATAAACCAAACAATTATGTTATTACTCAAGTCAATGTCTGTCAAGAGTGATTCAAGTCACAATCAAAGTATGTGGATTCAAGTGCAATACATGATATTCTTAACAAGTATTATAAATTAAAAATTTAAAAAAACTGACTTCAAAAATGTGCCGATGCCATTACCACATCTTAACCAAACTTATATGGGACCACCCTTGAGGTACCTCCTTACTAACAAAAAAATAATCATATAAATCGGACAAGGTGGTAAAGCATTATCGCTAAACATACATAAAAAATTCAGAATTTGAGGATTTTCTCATGGACCCAATTATTAGATTTAGACCAAATTTATATGGGACCACCCCTGAGGTACCCCCTTACTAACAACAAAAGAAATATATAAATCGGACAAGGTGGTAAAGCATTATCGCTAAACATACATAAAAAATGAAGAGTTTGAGGATTTTCTTATGGACCCAATTATTAGATTTTGACTAAATTTATATGGGACCACCCCTGAAGTAGCCCCTTTCTAACAAAATATTATTGAAATCGGACACCATGTTAAAAAATTATCGCTGAACAAAAAATTAAAAAAAAATATCGCGACGAATTGAGAACCTCTTCCTTTTTTGAAGTCGGTTAAAAATAATATTGAAGCTGTCACGTAAATTTTGTATTATATAGCGAGTCAATAGTTGACAGATAGTTGACAGAAAGGATATTAAGTAAACATATGCCCACCTTCTCCAAAAGGCTCTGAGAGAGGTAAAAGCTGAAACACCAAACAACAACAATGCTTTGGAGAAGTACTCGAACACTATCCAAAGCACAATAAACAATGCCTTTAAGAAATCCTGTCCCCTGAGGCTGGTCCCACACGATCAGACGACTACCGGATGGTAGTGTCACGAGTTGGATCACCTCAGGAAGATAGCTAGGAAATCCTTTAATAAGGCAAAAACTACAAAACTCAAAGAGGACTAATATAGTTACAAATCTCATCTCAGGGAATACAAAAAAAAAATGTCAGACAAAAACAGAGAGATGCATGTAGATCCTACTGCGAAGAAATCAAAGATTTCCCGCAGGCACCGACGCTTCAAAAAGCTCTCTCAAAAAATCCACACCGCAGCATTGGTGCGTTAATCAAAGAGGATGACATGAAAACTACCAACCTCGAAGGTATCATCAACCTTCTGCTGTCAACACAGTTCCCTGACTCGTTCATCACAGACGTGGCCGGCTGGGCAGAGGAAGAATACAATTCATCTGTCTACGATTAGCAAATTGCAAAACACATTGTAGACGATGACAAAATAAAATGGACAATATCCAGCTTCTCTCCATTTAAATCGCCAGCACCTGACGGTATCTATCCAACCCTACTTTAGTGGGTTTTGGAAGAACTGACACCACACCTGATGGGTATAAACAGATCCCCGTTGGTTCTGAGGTATATCCCCAAAAAATGGAGGAAGGTAAAAGTGGTATTAATACCCAAACCTGGAAAGATGGATTACACTGTCCCAAAAAAATACCGATCAATTAATCTGACATTGGAAAGGCTATGCGAAAGGTACGTAAGGGATGCGGTGATTACAACACACCACTACACCCAAACCAACATGCATACACCGCAGGCAGATCTACTTATTCGCCCCTTCATCTAGTTACTGGCCGGATAGAGAGATTCCTGGACAATAAGGAGTTTGCCTTGGGTGTTTTCATAGACATAGAAGGTGCTTTTGATAAAACCACCTTTTCCAAGATAATACACTCACTAATCAACAGATGGTTAGTGGGTGGATACATAACATTCTCTCAAAGCAAGCAGTAAATGTAAGTGTAAAAGTTGTGAATATAAGAGGCTGGGTTGCGAGGCGATGTCCATAGGGAGGGGTGCTATCACCTCTACTGTGAAACATGTTCCTCGATACCCTTATCAGCCACCTCAATAATGACAGTTACTACAAAATAGCAAATGCATTTGACCTGGTCATTCTGAAACAGGAAATTTTAAGAACACACTCTGCCAAAGAATGCAAGTAGCTCTCAAAATTATAGAACAGCGGTGCAAGGACCATTTACTGTCTATCAATCACAAGAAGACAAAATGGGTCCTCTTCACAAAGAAAAGGAAGAAAATAGAATTAAAACCTTCAGAACTTCTAAACACAAAACTAAACCTTGCAATAGAGGTGAAGTACCTAGGTCTCACCTTTGATAGCAAGTTAACATGGAACTCGCATTTAGAAAACAAAAAGAGCATACACGGACCAGAGTCATGAAAGTCATTCTTAGTCTCACTTTCCTTGATATTTACATCAATGAGGTTACTTTGACGACAATGACACGTCTTCGCACGGTTGGAATAGATCCTTATGTAGGATCTGGTGAGGCGAGACGTCGCTTTTGGCAGGGGGCGCTCGATACGCTCCCGTTGCTTCTAGCAAACAGAACAAATATAAGAGCCAGAAGTGGCATGTACGATTTATATCTACACCGATGATTCTAAAACTAAACAAGGCTCAGGATGTGGAATATACTCCAGATCCTTAAACCTAAACATAAAACAGGCTGTGGGTTAATACTAGAATGTAACAAAGCATTGGCCGAAATATCCATTAACGATGTTGTCACCTTAAGATGGATCAAAGGTTACACGCCACATCGAAAGGCTGCTTCACTGGCCAAGAAAGCAGCCAGATCTTCTATCGGTAGTGACAGACCTAATTAAAGAACACTTCCTTGTGAAATTCAAGGAATTATGCGATGAAGCAAAAAACTGCAGAGTTTCCAGGAATCTTTTAAGTTATCCTGACAACACTACAGCAAAAAAATACTTGACTATAACTAGACAGAATCTGCGCCTAGTCACAGGCATTCTGACTTGTCATTACGGAATCATCTTTATATCATAGGACTGTCAGAATCCACATTGTGCAGGAGGTGCAAACTAGAAGATGAGACCATCGAGTATATCCTCTATGATTTCTTAATGCTCTTATTTATTAGAAGATTTGTATTCGGCGAGTATCGGCTAACACCGGCTGATATAAGAGAAGCACCTCTTATCAATGTTGTCAAACAACATTAAATCTGTAGGCTGGCTCACGAGCTAGGAGGTGCCTATTATCTTAGGAAGATACACAATGGGCCTAGTGAGGCCTCCACACGTTACAGATACATATACAAAGTAAGAGCTTTTGCCTAAAACTCTTGCCGAAAGGCGTGCTTTAGTGGAGATGGTTCGTGTATCAGAGGTAAAATATTTTAAATTAATTGAAGTTCAATTTACATGTGATGCGACTAATATTGCTAGGAATGGGCATATTTGGGCAGCTGAAAATCCTCATGCAAAAATATTCGCAATATAGACTTTTCATGAATGCATGGTGTAGAATTTATAAAAATCACTTAATAGGTCTTCGAATTTTTAAAGAAATATTAAGAGACATTCTGTCAAATTTGTTAGAAAATGCAAATACCGGAGACCATTCAAATCAACATTTTCTTAATACTTGGTTAAATAAAGGTGGTCCGATGAACTGGTCACTGAAAACTCCAAATCTTTGGATTATTTTTTATTGGGCTAGCTTAACTCAGAGGTGTAAAACGACGAAAGTAATACCTGGATACAGTTACTGGACGAAATTATTATTGTATGCTACAAAATTAAAAATAACCAAGAATATATTGACAAATCAGTGAAAAATCTTTTAGAACGTTCTCAAAGGTTGACGTACAAAGTGTTCATTCTGAACATCTACTCTAGTAATGTTACATACGTTTTTGTTAATTAGTTTGTTCTATTACATATTTATTAAATAAAAAAATTATAAAATGTTACCAACTTTTTATTCTAAGACGATCTTGCTCCTGTACAGATGATCCATTTCTTATTGAATAATACACTAAATCAAAAAAACTAGCATAGGGATCTAAATGTTACAGTTAACTAAAGAATGCAATTTTTGATTAGATTATTAAGTGTATTTATTTATAATTTTGAAGTTGCTATGTTGAAAATTTACTGTAAGAAAGTCATCAGCGTGCCATTTAATATATTATTACTTAATTTTAATAATTATTGGATATTCTATTTAAATTAACACTTTAAGGTAAGAAAATAAAGTACGGTGCTGGAGTTTTTCAAAATTAAAATACAACTTTGATTAACTTAAGTTTAACTTCTACAAAATTTTACCGAAAAATCTTTAGCCGTTCAACAAAAATAGCTAACTATAATTTTAGCGAAAAATCATAAAACAACATATTTTTTAGAAATTATTTAGATTAAGTATAAACGTGTTTTTAACCCGGATAAGTATGTTTTACATCCGAATAAACTGTCCGTCCAAAACCTGGTTTAATGGTTTAAGTCTATTATTAACACGGGATAAAAATAAATAAAATTTTATTCATAAACAGCAAACAAGATCCACCATTTATACAATTCTCTATACAATTTGACCAAAGGTCATTTCTCCGTGAGCTTGGTTTTCAAAAATTATGGAATTCTGTCTTTTTGGTTTTTTTATTATAGGACTTTTATTTTCCAATCCCCATATGATGTTAAGATAGTACATATTGTTTAAGTCGAATTCACTTTAAAAATATACCATTTGAGAACGCGAGACCGAGTAAAGCGACAGGCGTAAAGCGACAGCAAAGGCGACCTAAAACGGTCTCTTCATGACTGAACACATGAAAAATATTTATGACAATGCGACCGACGACAGCACTTTTAACATAGTAGTATTTCCTACTTGCTGCCTGTCGCCTGTCGTCTTACTCGGTCTCGCTTTCCCAAATGTTACCTTAACCCAGTAACAGAGACAGTATTTCCAGGTGATTTCTAAGAATATTTAAGATATGTTTTTGTTTTCGTTTATTCTTTAGAACGAATCTGGTGATTCAAAAGGAATTCTCGTCCTAGCGTAAAATCCCTTGAATTCATTTGCATCACTTCCAATTACTTGCATTTTTTAAAGAGCTGCAGAAACAAAGAACTGAAACGAAAAAAGTTTCTATAGAGCTTCTTAGAAATACAATGTTTACAACCAGTGACGGCGTATTTCAGTAAGAGTTCAACAAAAACGAGAAATGTAAAAATACATCCACTGACGATGTGTATTTTTCGATTTCATATACAGGTAAAAAATTTTGAACAAGGTGTTACAGGAACATGCACATATTAGACAGAGACTGCTGTCGCTCGCTGCTCATAAATCTGAACCTGATGTATATACCTAGAATAAGTCAAAGTCGTATCGATCTTCGTTGACAGCGGCCTGTTAGGTGCATGTTCCTATTAATTTTTTTTTAATTTATTGTAAGGTATACGTTTTGAGTTAAAAATGTTATACCTATAAACATTTTCACGTCTTTAATATGAAAAACAGGTTTATTTCTGTAGCAAATTTCGGACTATTTATCTCCATTTTCTTCTCTTTTATCTACCTCATACTTGCATCTTCCAGCTCACTCTAAAACTTATTTGTCTCTAATATATATTGTTCCCCTATCTATAACGTTCTTAATTATTGTTGTTCCCTATTTTATTCTCAAAATTGGCTAGAACCAGAATTTTGGCCATCCTAACCTGGAAGATTTTGGTTCATTATGTAGATCGTACAAACTGATACGATTCAATATATAAGTATCTTTATTAATCTTTACAGATTTGACAATACCTATCAACTAAACCACAAACAAGTAATATCAGTCTATAAGTTAGTGTATAAGTATATGCTATTCCCACACCTCCCCCTTTAGTGTTCTGTCACAAAACACTTTTTTATATATCTTCTGTTCCTAACTAGGACTCTTCCACATGGAGTTTTTATTGTATATTTTCTGTTTTATCCAACTTCTACTACTTCTCTAATCCTGTTCCATAGTCTTGTTGTTTTATCCTGTATTCTTACTTTTGTTCCTACTGTGAGGGGATTTAAATCTTTAGCGTGTTTGTTGTAATATGAAATTACTTTTTTATTTTCAGCCAGTCTTTTGTCTAGACTTGCAGCAGCTCTTTGCCATTCTCTTGAAAATGCCCTGTAGTGAGTTGGTACCAGTGATCTTATTGGATGTCCAAATAAAACCTCAGCCGGTGACATGCCATTTGATTTCGGCGTGTTGCGCCATTCTAGTAGACCTGAACAAAATTTATGTTCATCTAACTGACCATTAGTCATACATTTTAATATCAAATGCTTCATAGACTTTACGCCAGCTTCTGCATGGCCGTTGCTCTGCGGATATATTGGACTAGAAGTACACTGTGTTATATTCCACGTTTTTAAAAATGTGCCAAACTCCGAGGACTTAAATTGTGGACCATTGTCGGAGCGAAAGCGTAGAGGGACCCCGGTATCTGCGAATATTTTCCTTTAGTCTTTGATAATACCTAAGCTGGTGGGATCTCTTGTCCCGTAATGGCACACAATAGGCCAACCGCTTAATCTATCAACATAGACCATGTACTTTTTCCCCGAACATGAGAAAAGATCGGCTGAGACATCTTGGAAGGGTAGAGTTGGTGGTGGGTCGCACATAAAGGTTTCTTTTTGTAACGATGGTCTGACTAATTGGCATGGTTCACACGTTTCTATAATGTTTTTAATATCGTTGTTCATATTCGGCAAAAAAAACTGTTTGATGAGTACGTCGTTTTGTGCGTTCTGGTTATTTTCTGAGTTGAATACATCTTTGTATGTATTAAAAAGTTTATTTTTTATTTCTTCGCAAACTTCTGTCGAAGAATTTTCAGTAATATCATCTAAGTCCAAATGTTTGACGATAAATATTGGCTTTGGAAACTCTGGATGAATCATGCCCAGCTGAGTCATAGTCGTTTTGTCAAAAGTTCTTTAATTCCGCAACAGATGTAAACTTTTATTCTTGTACGTCGACTTTTATAAATTACTTCACATTCCAAATAACCTAAAACTCGTAGTTTAGACTGGTCTGTGGATTCCAAAGATATGTTGGTACCTTTTAAATCACACTTAGTGTATTTTAGACACTGCATAAAGCCTTCACCTGCTGCACATACTTCTGCGCCAGTATCAGGGGTGGCACTGCATGTAAAACATATATCTGGATTTAAAGTTAATTTAACTTTTATGCGAATCTGACGATTTTTTATATTTGTTGAGGCGTTCTCAATAGAAGTAATTTTTAAGCACCCTGTGTTTGCGTAATCGTCTACTTCTTCAGATACGGTTTCTTTTGATAAGCAACATTTTGTATAATGACCCTTTCGCTTATGTTACAAATTGCATTGCCCGCTGGACATTTAATATTGCTGTGCCTTGCGTTTCCACATCTTAAACACTTTTTTTTATTAAAGTTTCCGCTTGGTGTATTATTTATTTTAATTTTAGCGATATTGTTATTAAAAAGGTTTCCTTCGTTTGATGCTGATTCTTCAGATTCACAAAGCTTTACAATGTCTTCTACGCTTGCAGTCTCAGGTAAAGCTCTACATTTCTTTCTTATATTAACCTCTCATAACGATTCAATAATATGATCAGCAAGACATTTATCGTAACAAGCTGAGCATGGATCGGTTAGCATAAAATGTTTTACTTTCTCCCTATAGAATGAAGAAAAGGATTCTCCTTCTTCCTGCTTCCTGGACATAAATTTGCTTCTTCTAATGCGATTGTTCTCTTTCTTGTTAAAATAATACTCTAATTTATCTAACATGTCTATATATTTTGATTTATCGTGTTCTTCGAACTGAATCACTAGTCTTACAATATCAGAGATATCTTGGTTAAAAAATGATTCCAAGAGGGCTAGTATCTGTTTAGCAGATGCATTTTCTACGTTTTGGAAGGTAATGTAGTTTTCAAATTTCCTTTTCTAGTCTTTGAACTGCTGATAAGTTAAGTTTTCTACTAGTTTTTCAGGGCCAGGAACTGCATTTGATAAACGTATAGAGCTGTGGCTTAAACACGTGGAATTATCCAAATGTCTTACATTATTTTCACTTTCGTTCATATCATGCAGCACCACTGGCTGCACTGATGTTGTTTTATCTTTGTGTGGCATATCCGCTGTTTAGATAAAAGAGCTGCCATCATGTCTTGCAGAGACTTCTGGCGTTTGTAGGTACTTCTTCATCGCCGGATTTACTGGGTCTCTTGTTTCTTTTTTTAGGCATTGCTTTCTGCAATTTATGACTGCGCCATGATACGATTCAATGTATAAGTATCTTTATTAGTCTTTACAGATATGACAATACCTATCAACTAAACCACAAACAAGTAACATCAGTCTATAAGTTAGTGTATAAGTATATGCTTTTCCCACACAAACTATTAATTATTTCTTTTTTACCATAGATCCTGTACATTCTTTCACATAAATATCTGTCTTTTCCCATAACATGTTCAAAGTTTCCTCCATAGATACTCCTGTCAACCTCAAGAGTTGCTTCTGAAGTTTATTCGAGAAGGTTGGTATTTCTATTTGTGTCATCAGAATTGAGAACAGCACTTACCTTTTGTCTCTTTTTATTGGTTCGTCACTTGTTTTTAGATAATTCATTGAAACACGGGGATTTACCTTCCAGCAAACTTTGAGTTATCTTTATGTACTCATGATTCGAAAATTATTCATTCTTGTCAATTTATCTTATTTAATACATTTAATTATTACATTAACCTCCATACTTTGGAATGCAGAGCTTATTTCAATGAAGAATTATATCTTCAATTATTTTCATTTTTAAAATAGTACACCATTTAATTAAATGCCCGGCTTTATGTGCTCAGCTTAACTTCCTAGTTCCAAGAATTAATTCCAGGTACAGCTGCACATTCATTCTTCCCACTCCCAGAACAAACTTATTATGTCAGTCTCCATTGTACCATATGTTGTCCACGGTTAATGACTCGAGTAAAGAAATTGATCTATTTTGTACTACCATCTCAAAGATTAAAAAACTTTATTCCTGATTTATATCCATATATTCCTAATTAAAATATTTAGTGTAATGTAATTAAGTGTAATTAAGTTTTTTATGTTTTTGTATCTGATTTCATCTTTTATATTAGTTGTTTCGCATGCGATATGTGTGAGTAACCTTTTTTCTCCACTAGATAGATTTTCAAACACCGAAAATACTTTTTTAAAAATTTTATTATTTATTATATAAAATACAAAGCTTGTTTATTGCCCAAATGCTAAGCAAAGAATGAATCTAGATACAATATAAAAGGTAAAGTTAATAATAATGCAACAAAGAACTGCTATCTTATCTATGCAATTATGCATAAAATATGTGGACGTCGGTAAATTGGCCCCATGTAACTCCTCCATCCTTAAGCTGAAAAAATACAGGAAGTATTTTTGACATTGGAAAGTGATATATTTTCTTCGGTACTTTCTTTTTCTTTCTTCATTCGGTATTTTCTAAAACGTTTTCTAAATACAAGATATGCAATAGTTGTAATACAGATGATTGCCAAAATTGGTACCATTACTGACATCGAAGTTTTATACAGGGTGTCCTTTTCTTCTATGATGGGTTTAAGTTCATCTGTTAATTTATTAATTTCGTATAGATCGTCGAAGTTAATTTTGGTAATATTTGAGACTTGGTAACTCTTTTGAATTTTTAATAGTTTTGTTTCAAATTTTGGGAGTATCAGTGGTTTTCCTTTTCGGATTAATTGATTATTTGTAAATTTTAATTGTTTTATTTCAATTTGACAGCCTACAGGAATTCTAATTAAAGTGGGTGTTTTGATTTCTAAAAACTTGTCTGTTTTGCATTTTGACAGTATTTTTTCTGATTCCACAGGAATTATTAATACGTCGTTATTAGTTATTTGTTCAATAATTGGTTCTCGAATATTGATTTCCATAGCGTGACATCCCTTGGGTAATTGGCCATCAAGAAGTTGAAGTGTGCAGTTGTCTCGGGATATAAAATCTTGTGTGCAATAGAATTCATTTTCTAATTTTGGGCATTCTTCTCTGTGCATCTGGGATTCTTTTTCGGCTCGTGCCAAGTATGGGTATACAGGGGTATACATTATATTGTTCTGGGTAATAGGATATAAATGATAAAATTCTAATGAAATAGGTTTAAGGATAGGAATGTGGATAGCGAAAATTAATTTTGATTTGGAAAATGTGACTTGTGTTCCAAAAAATAGATAGTAATTCAAAATGTTATTGAATTTTGGGATTTCGTTAACGTCATAAATTTTACTTAAATAATTTATCATTTCAGTAATCTCTTGACTAGGTATTATTGAACTATGAAGCGAGTTCTGTTTCGAGAATAAAATAGCATTCTCGATATTATCTATAAAAGATATCAAATTTTGACAATCGAGATTTATCTGACTGATAGTACCTTGGAAAATAATGTAGTTACTTACATCATTGATTTGATTTTGAATTGCTCCTTGAAATCTTTCTAAATTGTAAAATAGCTTTTCTTGATTTTTTGCTAAAATTGTTAATGTTTGATTGTAATGTTTAATTAATTTTTTGTATAATGAAGTTTGTAGATTTTATTCGTTAATTATATTTTTCTGGTTTTGTTGTAAAGTTTTAATAGCGTTATCATATCTATATTCGTCGTCTGAATCCAAATTACCAAAAAGCCATTTATTAAGTTTACCAATTCCATCAAATAAACTTCTTTTTGAGCGTATATGTGGATTCAAATTTTGAAATTTTCTTTCTAATAATTTATATAAAAATTCTGTTCTTTCTAACATGTTTTCGCTTAATCCGTGATAAGAAAGTGGGTTTGAAGCATTAGTTTTTTCAACAGTTTCCCTTACTATAGAAATATGATATTTTAAAGTGTTTATTTGTCTAACTAGTTCTCCTAAATCTAAGTAGTGAATAAAAGTATGCTTTGTATATATTAATCTACAACTACCTAACTGTATTGGGAGAAGAAGGTTTTCCAGAGGTGTAATACCAATGTCTTCTTGTCCGCTTTTTACTTTAACTACTAGAAGTGCCAGGAATAGCGGGATCGTCAATGATTTCATGGTCCTGTTCTTCCTGCAAAACGTTACTTAAATTAACTCTAGGTTTTCTAATGATACTTTTATGATATGTGCCTTTATTTGTATCTAACAAGATACCATTATCATTTATTATTTCTGTCTTTTTAAATTTTGGTAGCTTTTTGTCACGAAATTTAGTTTGGACATAAGCTGTTTCCTGATTAGAATAGTCTGGGGGATCTGAACGAGTTTCGTTAGCTTTAGCAATAAATTTTTCTTTAACTTTTTCATTTCTTTCTTTAATAGTATTGTATAATTGTTTACTTGCTTGTTTATGATTTTGGACATAATAAGATAAGATTAAATGATCGTCTAAATCGAACGGATCTGGATTATTAATGTGTCCTTTAATAATTTCGAACGGTGTAAACTTTGTGGCTGTATGAATTGAATTATTATAACTAAGAACTGAATGTTTCATTAATTGATTAGGGGTTAATTCTTTATTTTGTTCTCTCAAACATCTAAAATATTCTATTAGTGTTGAATGAAATCTTTCAACGGGAGAATTGGAATTGCTATTTTTAGCTGTGGTATAATGTAGTTCGATTCTGTGTAATTTGCAAAAATCTTCAAGATCTTTATTTTTAAATTCCGATCCGCAATCGGCTGTTATTTTATAGGGTAGTCCATGATGACTTACAAAATTTAAAAGATTGTCTACTATTGATATACCGCTAATACTATCAATTGGGTATGCTTGTCCATACCTGGAAAATGAATCAATTATTGTAAGAAAAGGTGAGTTTGAAATTCGGAAAACATCAATGTGAATGTGGTCAAACGGTTTAGAAGCAGTGGGGGTTAAATTGAACTTTATAATAGGCGGGTTTCGATCATATTTGTTTCTAAGACAAATTTCACAATTATTAATGTATTTCTCAACGTCATCTAACATTTTTGGCCAATAGTACCTCATACTTAAGGAAGATCGAACTTCGTTAATTCCACGATGTCCTTTTTTGAAATTGTGATAGTATTCTAGTTTTTCTTTTTGTTCATCAGTGGTTAATACATCTGTTAATAATGTAGTACAATGTACGATTTTAAATGCTGAATTTCTAAAGTACTTTTGTAGTGTCGTTACGAAAAGTTCTGGTAAAAATTGATTTTTAAAATATATTGCATATGTTCTTTTGGGGTCAAGAAAGTCTTTTACAAATTTTAAAATGCTTTCTTCTAATCTTCTTTGGGGAAGAGTAACGTTTAATCTATTATTTTCAAATATTTTTTCTTGTTTACATTTTGTTTCATTTATTTCGCCACAAGTTAAGAGGATTTGGTTTTTATATTGATTTATAGGTCGTTCTGAAATAGGAATAGATAATATCGGATTTTCTACCGAAGTATGTACAGTTTCTATATCGATTTCTGGATTATTTTTATTTTGAGGAGGTCTTATTTGTATATTTTGTAAAATATTGATTTTAGGTTTTTCGTTTAAAATACTAGAAATTTCGTTTTCACTTAAATTTGGCAATACTGTCATTCTTTCAAGTTCATCATTAATTATTTGGTCTATATCGTCTATATTTACATCTAATGATGCTGTTTCTAATGCATTTAAATCTATATTAGGAGGTATGCGTGATAACGCATCAGCAACTTGATTATTTTTTCCTTTTTGGTATTCGATTTTATAATCGAATTCCTCTAATTTTAAGCGCCACCTAACTAATCGCGAATTGGGTTCTTTAAGGGAAAAAAGCCATTGTAATGGTTTGTGGTCCGTTTTTATAATAAAAGGATGACCAAATAAATAAGGGCGGTGGTACTTACATCCCCATACTACCGCGAGTAATTCTTTCTCAATAACTGAATAATTAATTTCAGCTGAATTTAAAGTTCTGGATGCATAGCATATAGGGTGACCGTCTTGGCTTAAGACTGCCCCAATTGCATACTTTGAAGCATCAGTCATAAGTTCAAATGGTTTTTCGAAATCTGGATATGCCAGTATTGGCTCAGAAGTCAATAAATTTTTACAGTGATTAAAGCAATTTACGAATTCTTTTGTATGTTCAACTTTACGGTCTTTTTTTAAACAAGTTGTTAAGGGTTTTGTTATATTCGCAAAATTCTTAATAAATTTTCGGTAATAACCGAGTACTCCTAGAAAGGATTTTATCTCTTTCTGAGTTTTTGGAATTGGAAAATTTTTTATTGATTGAATTTTCTTAGGATTGGGTTTGATACCTTGTGGTGTTACCACATGGCCAAGAAATTCGACTTCTTTTTGTAAAAACTCACACTTGTCGAGTTGTATTTTTAAATTTGCTTCCCTAAGTTTGGAAAAAACTAACTTAAGATTTTGTATATGTTCCTGTAAACTTGTGCTAAATATTATTATATCGTCCATGAAGACACAACATATTTTATTTTGAAGTTCTTTCAAAACTTCGTCCATCGCTCGCTGAAAAGTACTGGGTGAATTTTTAAGACCAAACGGCATCCTCAGAAACTCGTAGTGTCCATTGTCTACGTTAAAAGCAGTTTTTTCAATGGAACACTTACTCATCTCAATTTGATGGAAGCCGCTAGCAAGATCAAGGGTAGTAAAATATTGGGCTCTACCTAATTTGTCCAATATATCAGTAATATTGGGTATCGGGTACCTATCTCCGATGGTTTTATCGTTTAGTTTCCGATAATCTATAACGAGACGCCATTTTTGTCGTCCCGACGCATCCATTTTCTTTGGTACTATCCAAATTGGAGATGACCAAGGACTGGACGATGCCGCAATTATTTTATTTTCTAACATTTCATTAATTTGTCTACGGACTTCTTCTTTATGCGCGTAAGGGTATCTATAAGATTTAACATGAATGGGAATTTCATCAGTTGTTTTAATTACATGTTTTATTTTTGATGTAAAGGTCAAAGGGTCTCCAGGTTTTAAAAATATATCAGAAAATTGATTACATAGTTTAATAATGCTTTCCTTTTCCTCGGAATTCATATGTTCCGTTCTCAATAATTTATTTATATTGATTTTCTTTATATTTGGTTGAGGAGAATTAAAACATTCAAATTTATAAATTTCATGATTTAATGAATTAACAGGGGTAGCTGGTATTGGTTCATTTAGCGTAACACAAATATTTTTATCTGTTCGGTTTATTATTTCGAGTGCAGCAAACCCGTTTTCCGCAAAAGTTAATGTTTCAGGTATATGAATTTCGCCTAATTTTATTTTATTTACCAAAATATCACCGTCTGAAATACTGACAGGTAATTTTTTCAATAATTTTTCACTTGGACCTATGCAAATTTCAAATTTTATTTCATTGGATTTTCTGTATTTTATTGGTATTATAGAATGATCACTAATCAATTTTTTATTAATTAAGTCGATATTAAAATTCATCGCTAATAAATCATTAAGGCCAATGACTCCATCATAAAATTCGTGGAAATCATACAAAAGGAAGTTAATATAGTGATTATCATTAAATTCTTGGAAAGCTGGTATCTCGGCTTGATACCTGATATTTTGACTACCAAGGGAAGTAGAAAGAAAAACATTTGATTGATAAATACAATCGGGGTAATATTTTTCCATAATAGAGGGTTTTAAAATTGATTTGGTACTGCCCGTGTCTATTAACAATTTTAATTTGGGGTTTTCTATTTCTATGTATGGGAGTGGATTGTTTGAAATGAGATTAAATTCTACTAAGTCATTTCTTTGTTCGAGGCATTTATTCGAAAATTTGCACTTTGGGAATACTCATCGATTTGAGTTTCATCTTCTTCATTATTTTTATTTAAGGTTGGGCGATAATCAAAATTGTCTGTATTTTGATTGTCATCATAATTATTAACAAATAATTCTTCAGAAGTAAAGTTAGGTTTTTGATTACTGTTATTTTGGAAATAATTAAATCTTCTGTTGTTATTGTTATTATTAAATCTATAATTCGGATTAAACTGCTTTCTATTGTACATCGAGGGGTTTCTCGATGTTGTAGACATTGGCTCAGGTTTGGGAAGTTGATTTTGGGGTATTTGGTTGGGTTTAAAAACGTTACGGGGAGGTCCAAAAACTTGAGCGTTTGTCGGATAATTTCTATTTACCTGACGTGGTTGGACATTAATGGTTTGACTAGACCAAACTGGTCGAAAATTTTGTGGTTGTAATTGAAAATCTTGGTATTGCCTTTGTATTGGCTGATTAAAATTTTGATGATATTGATTTGGTTGAAAATTATTATTAAATTGTTTTGGAACAAAATTATTATTAGTATTATTTTTAAAATTAGTTTTTTGAAAATTGTTTCTTGAAAAATTATGTTGGTCATTAGTGTTGCCGTATAATTTTCCGAAATTTTCGTAATCGGTTACGTAAGCCATAGCATCTTCCAGTGATGCTGGTTGTTTTAAATGCATATTATTCTTTAATACACCTGTGCAACCTGCAATAAAGGTGTTTAGGGCTGTTTTGTCGCAATGATTTATTTGACAAAGTTTTTCTTGCGCGTTAAGATTTATATCATTACTTATTCTTTGTACTGCACTGCTACGTAATAATTGTAGTCTTGTGCCAAAATCTATTAAGTTTTCATTTTTATACGGGGTAGTTCTAGTTAATTCTTGCGTTATACAATCTAAATTCCGTCGATCGGAAAAACACTGCTCTAATGCATTCCTTAATGAACGCCAATCACTAAGTTCAACCCGGTTTCCTACCATGGCTTCAGCCTTGCCTATCAATTTTTCTTGTATACACTCAAAAATGTGACCATTAAATTCTGGATCATTATAATCTCTATAAGTTGCTATTAAATTTTCACAACGAGAAATAAATTTGTTCAAAGTATTACTATCGCCATCATATGGCTTAATATTTGACACTTTGGACCTAAAAAGATCCCAGTTAATAGCGCGAGGTGCTGCTAAAGGCACGGGGGGTATTGGAGGAACCATATTGTCAAAATTTAAGTTTTCACTTTCACTTAAAATAGTAGTATTATTACTTTCTTCAGATTCAATATTAAGATTACTGAATTGATTTAATATTTCATCAATTTCATTCATTAAATTCTTAATAAATTCATTTATTCAAAAATAAATTGAAAAATAATATATATTTAATTACTATCTGTTTCTAGATATAAAACTTTTAGGAAGGTTAAAAGGAACTTGGCACTCACCCCTTTGAATGGAGTTCGTCGAAGCTTCTTTTCTACTGCTAGTGATTCTCTGCAACTTGAAGTCTTGTCGGTGGTTGTTGTTTCTTGAGGGTAGATTCGTATCGGATTTGCACTTAAAACGTTAAAACGTTAAAGTCCGGAAAGAGTTCTGGTAACGACAAAAGCGAATTTTCAGTTCTTTTCGCGACTCGCACAAATCCTACTGACTGCGCCAGATAGATTTTCAAACACCGAAAATACTTTTTTAAAAATTTTATTATTTATTATATAAAATACAAAGCTTGTTTATTGCCCAAATGCTAAGCAAAGAATGAATCTAGATACAATATAAAAGGTAAAGTTAATAATAATGCAACAAAGAACTGCTATCTTATCTATGCAATTATGCATAAAATATGTGGACGTCGGTAAATTGGCCCCATGTAACTCACTGGAGTTTTTTTCAGATTACTCATACAATCTCATTTATAGTTTTACTTTAAAATTTGTTTTGCTTTTATTGTATTATTTACAAATATATGTTTATTAATGTTAAGTGCGCATTCTGTAATAGGCCTTGGCCGTTGAATGTTAGAATAAATAAATAAATAAAATAAATACTTCCCTTTCCTTTTCTTCAGCGTTGAGATATGTTGTATATTACTGTGATCCTCATTTTTTTATTATTATTGACTAATAATAATTTAGATTAAGTTCTAACAACCTATGTAACACTTTGTTTATATTGTTTGTAGGCCTGATGTCGAAACCGGAAGTTATTTTTAATGTTTTATTAAATTATCTTTTACTTCTATTTAAACTGCTAGTCAGAGTGGAATAGTTGTCAAGAAAATATCACAGATTTTTATTTAGGCACACTATTTTAATGCTTTAATTAATAGATATATTGATATGAGCCTAAACCTAAACACCATTTGACTGTACTGGTGTTCCAAATGAACCTAAACTAAGAAAAGTGGTACATTCACGAAGTGCTGCAACTTTTCTATTAAACAGAAACTGTTTTTCTAAATGTTCTTCCTTCATCCAATAAATTTCATTTTTTGTTTGCATGCTCATGAATGTTTATCCATTCTTCCTCTGTAACACCACTTTTTTGCCTTTGGGAGTTCATGTACGTCATCTGCTTTAAAGGTTTCACGAAGCAATCCTGTTTTTACGAATTCCTAAATTTTGTCAATGGAGTTTATTTCCAGGTTATTATAAATACCTGTAATTTTCTAAAGAAATTTGAAACTTTTCCAAGTCTACTTCAGATTTTTTAAATTAAATCACATCATAAAGCTTGATTATTGAATAATTTCTTAATTAAACTCACTAATTCTGATATATCATTATTAAAGAAGCAAACACTTGGTATTAGAATACTGCAACTCTCTAATCTAGATAAACACAATTATTAAAACTCGGTACCAAATTAAATCTAAACTTTACATCTTTTAGTACACCCTACACCTGTGGATATCTAAAAACGTGACGTCACTGTCAATTTCATTATTGTGCATGATGACGACCTGTCCCATTTATTGTACTATTTTGATCTATATAGGCAACCATAGACATTTGGGAAGAACATAATGTAAAAGATATAGGGGAAAGAAGAAATAATCAATAGCTTGTACAATCAACATATTGGAACACAGTTTTCCTGACATGGACTCAGGTAGTCAACTAGTTGTTTTAGATAGTAAAACAATAAACGCTAGAGGATAAGGTAGTCCTATATTGAGCTGGAAGATGCAGGTAGAAGCCAGATGATAAAGAAGTATTGTAGAAGTTGTTTACCCAGAATATTTACATTAGAGGAAGTATTTAATGGTATTTGCACTCTCAAAGAAAAATTTAATACTGGTCCCAATGGAATTCCCCCGTATTTCATAAAGCGTTGCCAATATACATTATGCGTTCCATTACAAATAATATTTAATATATCTCTGTTATCATCGACGTTTCCAACCTTTTGGAAAAACAGCTACGTGACTCCAATACATAAGAGTGGATCTAAAAATGATGTTAAAAACTATCGTTCAATTTCCATACTCTCTACCATACCGAAGTTGTTTGAAAAGCTTATCGACCATTATTTACGTTGGCATCGTAAACATTTAATCAATAGTCATCAACATGGATTTGTAGAGGGAAAATCAACTACAAACAATTTATTAATTTATCATCGTGATATCGTTACAACCCTTGAATCACATTCGCAGTCGGATGCAATTTATTTAGATTTTACTAAAGCCTTCGATCGGGTCAATCATAATTTATTACTATCTAAAATGAATTTTTTTGATTTTCTCCCATACTTAATTAAGTGGTTAGAAAGTTACTTGCTTGACAGATCTCAAATTGTACGTATTAAGAATTTTCATTCATATGATATCAGGGTTTCATCTGGAGTCCCACGGGGTTCCCATGTGGGTCCACTTTTATTTAACTTGTTTGCTGATGATTTATATGACAACATTAAGTTCTGTAAATTACTCTCATTTGCTGACAATCTTAAATTGTATATTGAGATAAATACAGAGTGATATTGATATAGTATGTAATTGGTATTTAAATAACGATATGCTATTGAACCCTAATAAATGTTACAGTTTAACATTCTGTAAGCTTAAAGCAGCAATTACCTTTGATTACACTTTAGATAATAATCCAATACAAACAGTTCAAGAAATCCGTGATTTAGGCGTTGTATTTGATAGCAATCTTTCTTTTGTTCATCATATAAACTCAGTCATTTCAAAATCACTACAGTTACTTGGTTTTATTAATAGAAACTCCAAAGACTTGAGTTTTGCAGCATTAAGAACCTTATTCTTAGCCTATGTTAGATCCATACTTAAATATGCATCTGTTGTTTGGTCCCCTCATTATTCGGTGCATATCCAAAGACTGGAAGCTGTTCAAAATCGGTTTCTGAGAACCTGCGCTGACAGAATGGGATACGCACAGGGTACTTACGACTACGAAACGATTGAAAGACTTTTAAACCTTGAATTTCTATTTATAAGAAGATATATTAATGACCTATTGTTTTTTCATAAAGTGTTATTTGGTAAAACAAACTGTAACGATATATTATCGTCGTTGCCATTTCGTGTACCAGCTAGATTAACACGTAATGTAGTTTTGTTTGAGCTTCCACAGCATAGAAGAAACTAGGGTTATTTTAACCCCTTATCTAGAATTATGCGCCTTTGTAATAATTATAACTGTGACATAATAGGAACCTGTTACAATAAATTTAAGAGATAACTCTGTTTGTCACGCCCTAGAATCAGTGGGTTTATTTCTATTGTTTTGTTTAAATTTAATTTAGTTTAAATTTAAATTTGTTTTTTGTTTTAATTTAAATTTATTTTTTATTTTACCTTTCAATTGTTTTTTTTTGTTGTTATTTTAGTTAGATTAAGTTGATACTTTATTATTTTATAAATGTATGTATATTGTAAAAGGGTGTATGCCCGTTTAAATAAATAAATAAACAAGCTACCAATCGACAGCTCGTTAATTTCTTAGCTTACAGGAGCTATGTTTTGAAGAGCTAATTTGTTAAATAGTTTTCCGAATCGATTTCGAACACCTGCTAATTTGACTGTTCCATCGATTAATAACTTACAATCTTCTGTCCTTGAACGAAACTTGCTGTTAGGATGTTTGTCTTGTGCAGCTAACAGATAAAAAAAGGTTTTTCTTTATGCCAGGAACATGCCAGACACTAGGTAGTTTAAGAAGTTCTGATTTGACATGTACAGTGGCTTTTACTATTATTGATCCTCTGCCAACTGCCTGTATTGCGTCACCATTGGCTGTGGTAACAGTATAACCAGAATCAAAATGATAGTTGAAACTTGTTGTTAGGTTTGTGTTTAGGAGTTCTGGAGGTTTTATTTCCATTTTCGTCCTTTTTCTTGTAAAAAGGAGCAGTAAAAACAATAAATTTTTAAAACATTACTTTTATCCACCTGATTTATCTACCAATGATTTGTTATTTTGCGTGGCGAGCATTTTTCATTGTCTCAAGAGCCTTTTAGATTATTTAAATGATTTATTTTGGAGATACCTCGCTCAGAATAAAGAAAGTTTTTTGAAGGTTGGTTTCATAGGATGCAAAAGTGTATATAAACGTATTTCGTATTTTGTTGTACATATTTCACTAACTTCACCAGTGCTCCTTGTTATATACGTTATAATAATATATTATAAAATAGATAATACATCTTGTAGAATGGGAGAATGGTCATTGTCAGATTAATTTTAATTTTTTGTCAGACTGAGGCCCACAAGGGTAAACTCGTAGCGTAACAAAAACGAAAAATGATTAAACTTGGAACGAAATACCGAAAGCGGATAGTAGTATTAGCACTTTGAATTTTTTGGTTTGTAAAGCATTGGCATTACTTAGGTTAAACCATGTGATGATTTTCACAAGCCTTGTTTTTTAAAACCATTCTATATCGCCTTATGATTTGGGTTTAAAAACTTGTTCGAGCAATTTATCCAATAATAATTGGCTCCTTTACCTCTTAAGCCGGCTCATGTAAAATATTTGGGCTTCTTACTTTGCCTATTTATATTCTATTAATAAAGGATAGAAGGATGAGTATTGCAACTATGTTAAAAGAAATAAATTGGCTTTAAGTTCAGAATTATGTTCAGTACATAACTAATATTTATTTATAAAATAAAAATGACATACTACTATCGCACCAGATCTATTAGAAAAAATTCAATATAATTCGCAATATCACAACTATAATACAAGAAACCAATCTGACTTTCATGTACGGCAAGCCATCACTAAAAGTTTCCAAAATACAATTTTTATTAAAGGTTTAAAAAAATTTAATAGACTGCCTACAGAAATTAAAAAAAAAAACAATAAATGTATTCAAAAGTAACCTCAAACAATACTTGATAAATAAACAGAACGGATATACTTTCTTGTGATAATACTCTTTAAACCTGCCCTTTTTAAGTATTTCCCTTAATTTATTGTTATTTTACCCCTCGTTTTATCCACATTTATTATAGATTATTTGTTTTAAGATCATGTACTTTATTTTAAAATTTTTTTAAAAATTACTTGATGTTATATTACTACCACTTACTATGTTTAAATTATTAATAGTTTTGTGAAGATAGGTTATAGCAACTTTTAGCCACAAAACTATTTTTGTGTTAAAGTAGATTCATAGAGAGTACTGTAATTTACAAAGGCCTTCTTTCAACATACAAATAAATGACAACTTTATAATTAAAATGAAAAACACAACAAAATACCTTGGTATCATAAATGATCCAAATTTGAAATTGGCATTATATCCTACCTCTCTTTTATGTAATAAAATAGTATATTATATTACTAGGAGTAAAAGGCCAACATTATATGTTGAGCCCAGAATTTTGCACAGCTGAGGCGTTAGCCGAAGCTGTGCAAACTGGGCGAATTTCACCTTTACTATCAACAGCTGTTGTTTGACAGGTCGTTAGAGAATGTTTGCAATTTATTGAATTTTAAGAATATTGGAAATGTTGACTTAGAAATAATTGAAATTCCTAAAATTGTAACAAGAGATGCATATGCGGATTTTAAGAAAATTGATTATAAAGTAGTTAGGATGAACCGAAAATTCTGAAAATCAATAGGGTTCTAACTTAGAAGTAATTATTCAAGAAAATCAAAACCGCAAGTCAATCACAACTTTAGTTCTTGAGTTATCGTGCCGGCATACATACATACAGACGACCAGACAAATTTTTTTTTGCATTTTCGGACTCGAAAAATTTTTTCGTCTGCACGATTGCAATACTGAGGCCCCATAGGAAGGGCCTTAATAAAATAAATCCGAAATTAATTTTACAAAACACAAACCTAAAACTAAGAACTTACACAGGTGAAGTAATTAAACCATTAGGAGTTTGCAATGTTAATATACAATATAAAAATTAAATGGTTTTAGGGAGGTTATTTTTTATACGTGATTCACAGCCGTATGCATAGTCGATCGCCGGCGACTCGCCAGAGATTCATTTCCGGCGTATCGCCAGCGATTCGCTGGCGATCCGCCGGCGAAAGCCCAAAAAGCTGGCAACTCGCCGGAGATTGTCACCGGAATGTCATTTCACGCAAGTTTTTATTTTCTTTTATAGGGATTATCACCGGTATCTCTCGCATTTTATTCATGATTCATTTCTTAAAACTCAAAAAATAATAAACGAATATCAAATTTGTCCCTATAAAAGAACATGAAAACTTGCGTGAAATGACATTCCGGTGACAATCTCCGGCGAGTCGCCAGCTTTTTGGGCTTTCGCCGGCGGATCGCCAGCGAATCGCTGGCGATACGCCGAAATGAATCTCTGGCGAGTCGCTGGCGATCGACTATGCATACGGCTGTTAGTGTCCTCTATATTTGGTAGAGAATAGCTGAGATTAATTAAACTTGATTGGTCAAAAATATATAATTTGGAAGTTTTTATTGAGCATCATCAAGTCATTCTTTCTGAATTATTTAAAGAATACAAAGACTTATTTTCTAATGAAATTGGCATGATTAAAATGTTTCCTAACGTTACATAAAGCGGCAAACCCAGTATTTATTCGAGCTCGACCGGTTCCGTATGCATTAAAGGAACAGGTGGAAAATGAAATTGACCAACTTGAAATTGACCGACTTGAAACTGCAGGCATTATTGAAAAAATTACCTATTCATCTTGGGGGACTCCTGTGGTTCCAGTTATAAAAAAAATGGCTCAATTCGATTGTGTGATGATTATAAGGTCACTATTAATCGTTATTTACTAGATGATAACTATCCAATTCCCAGAATAGAAGAAATTTTCACAAAAATGAATGAAGGAGTCTACTTCTGCACTCTTGATATAAATCAAGCGTATTTACATATGCAAATGGACGAAGGAAGTGCTCTACTGCTCTACATAAAAGGGCACGTACAAGGTAAATCGTCTAATGTTCAGGGTAAAAGAAGCATCAAATGCTTGGCAAAGATTCATGGACCAAACATTACAAGATCTGCAGGGTGTAGCGTGCTTTTTCGATGATGTCGTCGTGCAGGGACGATCACCGTCTGAACTAATTGGGAGACTTCGACAGGTTTTTGAACGATTACGAGATAGTGGATTACATCTAAATTAAACAAAGTGTTAATTACCATTGATAAAGAAGGACTACATCCAATGCATGAAAAGATCGAGGCTATTTCGAAAAGTTTACCACCCAAAAACATTACCGAACTCCGCACTTTTCTTGGTCTAATTAATTATTACCATTCATTTATTCCGAACTTAGCTACAAGACTACATTCACTGCATCATTTGTTACGGAAAAATGTTAAATTTTAATGGACAGCAGAATATAATTCTGCATTTATCAAACTAAAAGAAATCATCACAAGTCCAAGAGTGTTAACACCTTTTAATGTCATTCTTCCTGTTACTTTAGCGACCGATGCATTACCAACAGGCTTTGGCACTGTTTTATCAAATATTATGCCAAAGTTGAAAGACCCGTAGCTTTCGCTTCACGATCACTAACAAAGGCAGAGAAGAATTACTGTCAGCTTAATAAAGAAACTTCTGCTTTAAATTGGGGACTTAAATTTTTTTTTCAATATTGTTATGGTAGAAAAATTATCCTAATAGTAGACAACAAACCTTTAGCAAGAATATTGCATCCAGAGAAGAACCTTGCAGTAACTACAGCTTTACGATTAGTACATTACGCAAATTTATAAGCTGGATTCAACTACACAATTAAAATTCGACCTACTGAAGAACATTCCAACGCTGACTACTTATCCCTGTCTGCCACTGATGAACCTATGTCGGAAGAAATTGATGTGGACGGAGCAATTTACTTAAATCAACTAAATTCAATTCCTGTTACGAAAGATGAAATAAGAAAAGAAACGCAACTAGATACTGAATGCAGGAAACTATTTTTAGAAGTTCAGTCTGGAAAAGATAATATACATTCCCTTCATGAATATTCGATACAAGATGGATGTATTTTTATGGCATTAGAGTGATTATTCCGACAAAACTTCGTAAGAGGATTTTGCAAGAGTTACATGAAGCCCATACCAGAGTAGTTAAGATGAAGGCTATAGCAAGAAGCTACATTTGGTGGCCTGGAATCGACAAAGACATTGAAGAAACAGCCAAATCATGTAGAAATTGTTCTTTTATACGTAATAATCCTGTCAAGGTTGCAATACATCCATGGAAATTTTCCAGAGAACCATGGCAACGATTGCATATAGATTATGGTGGACCATTTTTAGGTACTAATTTTTTAATTATTGTGGATGCTTACACCAAATGGTTTGAAGCTGTTCCAACAACGTCTACCGCCTCAACAGCAACTATTAATATTTTAAGGGATACTTTCGCAAGATTTGGATTGCCAGTTAAATTGTTTCTGATAATGCCAGGCAATTTAAATTTTCTGAAATACTGGGTTTTTTTATATAGAATATAAATCAACGGCTCCCTATCATCCCTCAACTAACGGACAAGCTGAAAGATATGTACAAATACTTAAACAAAAACTACGTGCCATAATGGATAAAACACAACCACTCAATCTGAAGTTATGCCGGTTACTTATGCAGTACAAAAAAAACACCAAGTAGTTCAACTGACCTGAGTCCTGAAGAACAAGTATTGATCTTGTTAAGCGTAATACTGGACAAGACAGTCGAGAAATAGCTAACCTTTAAAATTGGGGAGCAAGTACAAGCTCGATTTTATGATAATAACAAATGGAAATGCGGCGTAGTTGCAGCAAGAAAAGGGTTGTTACACTATGAGATTGTGATTGACGGTGCTAAGGTTCTTAGGCATGTTGACCAACTGCGTCCTTCGAATTTTTGTGGGCTTACTTCTAAAAATACTACTTCAGTTTCTCCACCAACAACAACAACTTCAAATATTCCAATCCAATCCGAATCTACTAATTCCACGCCTTCAGGTGAAAAGATTTTAGAATATGAGAGGGACGATTTAACATCATTGCCCGAAACGCAAACAGGAGATGGAGATAGAGAATCTAACATCGTTGTACGCAGATCGACAAGGTTACGAAAGGAGCCAGAAAGACTTACTTATTGAATTAATGACGAGGAGAAGTGTTATATACGTTATATATTATAAAATAGATAATACATCCTGTAGGATGAGAGAATTGTCATTGTCAGATTAATTTTAATTTTTTGTCAGTTGTATTAGTAATACAAATTATATTACTCCCAATTTTTATTTCATTACCGTAATACATATCTAACACTCCTCGTACCTGGATTTTAATTGTATCATTTATTTGAAAATAGACGATTTCTTAATAAAACTCTAAAGATTTGTCATTTCGATAAAAACAAATTTGATACTATCAGTCCCATTGTACGTCCCGCTTGTCGCCGGCACTGTAATTTGCCCTTGCAGTAATCTCGCTGGAGTAAATGTTAAAGGTCAAAGAATGAGAAAAGGGCCTCGCCGGAGCAACAATTTTACGACTGGATAAAAGAATCTTTTTATAGACGTGATGAATGCGAAACACGGCATCATTTATGGACGAGGTGGCTTTTAATGTCGGATAAAGGAGATCGAGTTTGTGAAATATTTTGCATTTTTACGGGTTTATATTATTCAAAACGTCATCATCGTTTTGTTTTTTAATTCAAATTCAGATTAGGGTGTTTTTGACATTGATTACATGAAGGGATACCATCGCAATCAATGGATCGATCTTGATTACTCACCGATTGTATCTGGTCATACAATGTTTAAAGCTTTGATAGAATACTCGTCCATGATATTTTTATTTTTCCAATTTCGGCTCTGATCACGGGGTAACTACACTGAGAGAACAATTTGTTAGCATTAAAAAAATATATTAATAGTTAACAAATAAGTGTGTTGGATATGGAATAAGTTATGTATTTTTAATATTAACAAACCATTTGTTGTTTGTTCTCAAATAAATATTTATTAACTAGAGGAGAGGGTGGATTATTCGGCCAGTTTGTAGAAATAAACTCATAAAACCTATATTTCTTGTTAAATATTGAGAGTTTGTACTGCTACATAATCTTTAGACGTTTCTAAGACTATTAAAACCCAAAATAATGACATAAACTTATTTCCAGAATTTTGCGCAATAAATATAAAAATATAAACAATTTGCTGCACCGGAGGCAGATTCGGCCAGTACTGAGGGAGGATTCAGCCTATGTATAAATTAGTATAAAAATATCGATATTGGCATAATATTAAATATAAAAGTTGTATAATCTCAATTTAGCAAAAAAAAAGTTTTTCTCGATAATAGTATGAGAGCCCACTGCAAATTTCGACCGTCATCTGATAACGAAATGAAATATGCTCCAAAGGCATCTAACAACATTGCACTTTACCAAATTGCACCTGTGCCAATCCCTATCCTGAGCAAAGTGGTTAAAAAAATTATTTTATATTCAAAAAATCACATAAGACATGACAGCGACAATTATGTTTTCCCTGAAAATTACAACCCTAATTCATTGTGAACCTAGTTTTTAAACCTGAATTATTAATATTTTCATCTACCTTATAAACCATGTTTATGTGTGACAGGAAGAAGGATGGCATTGTATAGACTATTTGCAGAGATAGTCAATAATAATTATAAACTCTTGTTAGACAATTCTTTTAAACCATAATCATAGTAGTTTTTTTGTCGTTTCTATGGCAACCTGTAAAAATGAAATCACAACAATAGGCATACAAATAAATTTTTAAATCAGCAAAAATTGATTCATATTTTTAATGATTTTTACCTACCAATCGTGGATAGATGTTTTTGTGCGATGTTAAGAGGAAAAAATGATATATATGAAGATATATTAAAATGTTATTTTCTGGAAACCTTAAAGGGCAAACAAAATTAGCGCTGTCATGCTTTTGTGATTTTTTAAAAATAAAATAGTTTTTTTAAGCCATTTTGCTCAGGATTGGGATTGGCACAGGTACCATTTGGTAAAGTACAATGTTTTTATATGCTTTAGGGATATATTTCATTTCGTTATCAGATGACGGTAAAAATTTGCAGTGGGCTCTTGGGCTATAAGTATACATTGAAACGAAAAGTATTGTGAAGAAAAATATAAATAAGGAACATCCCATTCCTTAGAAATTATAACTGAATCGAAACAGTGATTGAGTTTGTGTAGTTCTAGCTTTTTGTGGTTGTGCAAGCCAAGCCTCAATTTCATTAACTTACACCATTGCTACATCATTAATAGTGGAAGCTGGTTAAATTTCTTTCACCTTTTAAAATTTTCCTCTTTTTTTCTCCTAAATTCATGTTCACTCATCAGATCCTACCTCTGGAACTATGGCACTTTGTGTTTTTTGTTTCCAATTTTTGTGTCTCTAACCATGAGTACGCTTGTTGAGCGACTTTGAACTTTTAGGACTGAATATCAGGTTGACCCATAGGGACTGCGGGTTCTGTCGTGCCATTTTTAGCTTTCTGAAAAACGTTCTGTAGAGCCCGAGTTGGCACAGCAGAATCACGTAGGTGATATTGTTGTTTTGTCTTGACATTGAATTGAACTTTTTGGATTTCTCAAACAAAAAAATAAAAAATAAAAAAGTAAAACGTAAAACGTAAAACGTAAAACGTAAAACGTAAAACGTAAAACGTAAAACGTAAAACGTAAAACGTAAAACGTAAAACGTAAAACGTAAAACGTAAAACGTAAAACGTAAAACGTAAAACGTAAAACGTAAAACGTAAAACGTAAAACGTAAAACGTAAAACGTAAAACGTAAAACGTAAAACGTAAAACGTAAAACGTAAAACGTAAAACGTAAAACGTAAAACGTAAAACGTAAAACGTAAAACGTAAAACGTAAAACGTAAAACGTAAAACGTAAAACGTAAAACGTAAAACGTAAAACGTAAAACGTAAAACGTAAAACGTAAAACGTAAAACGTAAAACGTAAAACGTAAAACGTAAATTATATTTCAAATTTGATCATCCTTTAAATATAACTTTCTTCTCCAATCGCAACTAGGCCTGAACAACTGCACCTCGAGCGAGGCTTTGGCGGTGCCGTTTTTGTTTCTTCCCTAGAATCAACGATGGCACAACGGAATCTATTCAGGCCTAGTCGCCGATGGAAAAAAATTATTTCTGCATATAAAACATTATCTTGTAAAATAGAAGCGTATTGCATTTTTTACCATCAGTTCATCAACTTCTCTGTTAATCTTGCGTTTATACTTTTGAGGCATCTACAAAATCGAACAAAAGATTGTTTAAATAATACTTATACTAGATATGGGGATGATTTCGGCCGTGACAAAACCTCCAGCTACCTAGGGGCCAAGATATCACCATTAGTCCAAATTCACAAATATGGCACGTGGACCAGTTAATATTAGTATTTAAGGTTAGGTTATTTGTGAAACATAGCTCTAAGTATGCCACTAAATAGGAGCACTAAGTGAAATATTTTTACACATTGACTATTCTCAAGAGTTTCTTAAATTTGTAAACTGCAAAACTCTCTAAAATTCTCTAAAAACACTTTTGAGACGCTGTCCATACGGGTCAATACTAAAAACAAACTTATGTGCGTTATAAATCATCGACGTTTCTCAGGAAATTTGAAATAGTTTAATTAAATCGCTGATGGCCGAAACCTCCCAAGGGCCGAACCCTCCACCCTCTCCCCTAAGAATAAATCATATTTTTAATAAAAATTAATATTTCAATCAATCTTCCGATAACGACTTTATCAATCTAAACTTATCAAAAAAACACTTAAATGAGAACACAGTTACTTACTATAGGTATTATATGCGATACATATGGTATATCTGTTCGGTCAGCTGCTGCGATTGCTAGTGCAGTATTAAAAAATGTAGGGAAAATTACCATAGAAGATGCGTTGAAAATAGTTAACAAAAATAAAGTTAGAAGAGAGTAAAAGAAATCTAGAAATACCGCAAGAAAGGTAGCAGTGGTACTGTTGTTAACACCGGTGATAACAATGGTATTAATAAATATATTAACAAAATAATTAAATTAAATGAATAAAACCAAATTTGGAAGATTTTCACAAAACTTTTGTGAAAATCTACCAAATTTCGTTTTACTCATTTAAGATAATATGGATTTTCATCAAGTAAAGGCCGAAACAATAAATAATTTAAAAGGATTAAACATTGTTTTAAAGAGGTAGTAAAGGGCTGAAGAGGTTATTTAAAAATATTAAAAATAAAGAGTATAATTACAAACACTAAAATTTAACTTTAAGTAGGTATTAGGGTGGCGCAAAAAACCGACTATTTTTTTTGAGTCTCGAGTGAAAAAATGTTAGTTTTTGATGTTTTAAGAGGCCTCTCCAATGGACAGCTCAAAAAAAATTTTTTAGAGGTCGCTCCAAATTTTTTTAAATTTTAAAGATTGTCAAAAATCGCTTTTTTTTTATTTTTTTTCTCGGTACGGTATAATTCTACAGACAAAAAAAAATAAGTTTCTGAAAGTTTCAGTTCAAAATTTAAATTTTAAAAGGTTGCTCATAATTTTTTTAAATTTATCAGTGCATTACTTTAGATTTTTTCGAGCGACCTTTTAATATTCAAATTAAAATTCCATACATTTTATCTTTCTTATTTAGTGCAATAATCGATAGAAATACACCACGAGATGAACTAAAAGTCAAGCACAATATAGAAAACATACCGTACCGAGAAAAAAAAAATCGATTTTTAACGATTTTTGAATTTTAAAAAAAATTTGGAGCGACCTCTAAAAAAATTTTTGAGCTGTCCTTTGGAGAGGCCTCTTAAAACATCAAAAACTAACATTTTTTCACTCGAGACTCAAAAAAAAATAGTCGTTTTTTTTGCGCCACCCTAGTAGGTATTGTACGTCAAAATTTCAAACTTTAACTTTTCATCCCTAAAGGGGGTGGTAGAAGACTGACAATGTGAATTTAGAAATTTTAAAAGAATTACGAAAATTAAGCACAGAAAAACGCAAGTTTTGATAGGTATTATTGACTTAATTTTTATGTTTTTTAAAAAATATGCCTATTTCGGCCCAGCCTAATACACACGTCTCATCCAAAAATGCAGCAAAGTTAACTGTCTCTATTTGCTTGTTAAAATTTTTAAAAACGACATTTTCTTTAACTAAATCGATGTTCGTTCCAATAAAACATGTCTGTTGATACTTCTTTTAAAGTGAATGCCAATTTTTCGAATCCATGTATTAATTGACCGTGCAGAACACTTCACATCAGGCATTTCTTTCGAATATCGTTTATGTAACGATTTCGTTATTACATGTTGCGCACCTTTGTACATCCCATGTATAACTTGCCTCAGCTTACTTAAGGGCGTGCATTGGAACAGAGAAGTCTGAACAAGTCCTCCCAGAGAGAGACAAAATAAAGTTATCCGAGAGGTGCTGCCTCTAGTTAGCAACTAAGTAACAAATATACGTTCTGCATTTTCGCATTTGCGAATAAAAATGTATTCTTTTAAACTCGCAGGTACGGGCTTTTGTATGGTATAGATTGAAATTTTTTTGACTTTGCCTCCCACTTCGGTGTCACAAGCTGAATTTTTCAGGAATGAAAGTACATGATAAGCTTACCCTTATTCCGGAGGTAATACAAAATTAGACAGTGCAAAAGGGCACTATCATAAAAAATAGAGTTATTGATACCACCATATAGAAAAAAAAATGCTTATTTTTTTGTTGTAATGCACAATAAGGTCTTTGTAGGAAGTATTTTTTTATAATTATTTAAAAAAAATCATTTGCATTAGCCCTTATGGTCGAAAAAAAATTTAAACGTCAATATCTCGGTTTCAACCGTCCACAAATTTGTATTAAAAATCTTTTTTTAGAAATATACCTCACATTTGACGAAAAACGAAGGCCTAAATGAGAAAAAACTATTCCTCATAAAAGTTTCGCCAATGTATTAACAAGGTAACAGTGCTTTCCCCATATTTTTTGCTTTAATAATAACAAAAATATAGCAATAAACAATTAGTTATGTCATGGTTTAACTAGAAAGCAAACGTAAAGTAAAGTCTCTCAGTCTCTCTCAGTGCTAAAATGTATGCAATCAGTTTGACTCTCTCATATTATTTTATACACGGATTATTGATTTATACGCTATGATTTATTTTTTATTTTTTGAGGAAAATAAAAAATAAGAAAATATGAACTATTTATTGAAGGTATAAACACTATATACTGTGTTTATATATATATAAGACATAAACTATTTGTAAACTTTTGTTTTTGTCATAGTCGGCTAGGTACCAAACTATAAATCGTTGGAAACATTTTGCTAAATATATTGAGAGATGTAGGTGTAATCGTTAAGATCACCCAAATTAAAAAGTTATGGAAAAGGACCCATATAAGTATCGATTATAAACAGTAAGGCTATTGCTTTGCAAAATACAATAAATTCCCAATGTAAAAAACATTATAATAAGAATAATTAAAAGTATATAAAGCATAAATTAATAATATTAAAATTTATAGTACAAGACTTTTAAACTAATCAGAATAAGATTCACCACACGAATCAACATTTTCCAAAACATTAGCGACTGTGGTCAAACTTTTTCTACAGTTTTTCTGTGCCATACAGGTAGGTGCAGGAACCGATACAGCCAATATTTTTTTCCTGCATTTGCAAATTTTGCTTTCTTAGTCTAGAACAGAATAATATTGTTAGAATATTGTACATCTATGAAAATTATCGGTGTATAGTACCTTTTTTGCATTTGCATGATGTAAGTTCTGTTATGTCTGGTGGCAGGTCGGACAGAGTCTTAGAGTGGGTATCAGACTTCCATCTTGATCTACTTTTTATTCATACTCTTTAACATTAGGAAGCTGCACCTGCGGCTTTAAAGATCTTAGCCAAATATTTAGCTGGTGAAAACATCTTAAACAATGTAATCTTAGGTCGTCTTAAGTCGGTGGCAATTTAGCAATGGTTTTTAAAGAGGCCATTAAACCCCTCAAAATGTTAATGGAAGTAACATTGGCAATTTTTGAATAAATTTTTATGAAACATTTTTTAAGATTAGAGGATATGTTTTCTTTTCCCAATGCCAGACTATTGGCTGGTTGTATCATAACCGGTCAGAGAATGAAAATCAGGCAAATTTTCTAGAAGGTATCATCTAAATTTAAATCATGTACTGCTAGAAATCGTCTTGAGTCTCTTCGCCCTGTTCTGAACCATATCTCTTTAGTCAAATGCTTCTTAAAATAAATTTTTAAGACTAGAACATCTGTATCGTTCCAATTAATAATGCAGCGTGAATGCCCCGAATTTTTGGCTGACAATATGTGCAATAAGATACGAGTATCAGCTTCTTCGTGATTTGAATTTAAGAAATCGTCTTTTGATGGTTCAAAATTCGTCCCATATTTATTGATATTCGCGAATCCACCACTAGTTACAAATTAAATATGCTTTTGCTGAATGGAATTTTGAAGAAGTTGCTCCGACAGAAAATTTGTTAAACGTCTTTTGTTAAATATCGAATGAATAAACAAGTTCTATTGTTGCGGAAGTGGAGTATTGGGTCGGTCAATTTCTACATTAATTGATTTCTGGAATCCTTTCTTTTGACGAGTTTTTGATAGAATGTTCTTTATAATGATCATATACCACATCTATCCTTTAAGCATTAAATTTATTTCTAAAAATAACGTTTACAAATACATTAGCATATTCTTGAAATGATATGCAACTTTTGGACTTTCCCAAACCTTGGACTATTGCCATCCCATCAAAAATGTGACAAGTTTTGCCAGAGTCAATAGGTGCAGGTAAGTCTTTGTGAGTAAATGCCATATTGTTCTAAAATATTTCCCAATGAACTCTTATTTGTGGAGGTGCCGAGATACCCATTTACTGTTAGATACATCGGAGAGGCTGTCAGCTCAAACTTAAATATTTCGGCATAATTAATGTTTCTACCCATATCCTTTGCTAATAAAAATTTTTGAAGAAACTGTTGACCATCCAAGGATTGAGAAGTTGGAGAGTTTTTGAGTTTTCTGTTGATTGTCTTTGTCCATTGTATTTTCTTTAATGGCTTATAAAAATCTGGAGTATCAACAATACTTAAAAAACTCTAAAAAGTCGTTTGACCCTTTTCTTCTGCTGTTAATTTTAAGGCCTCTACTTTTGCACTGAAAATTTCCTTAGTTGATATAGAAGTTAATTTCGATGATCCATATTTAAAAACATCAAATTTATTAAGCTGTTCTACTAAAGTAACCACCCATTCTTCATCTAATGCCATTCGTTTTTTCCTCTGTCTCAGCGTTAAACATGAAATATGTAATTAAAACATTGACTTCTTATTTCCATCCTGTTTGTTGTATCAACAAGCATATTGACTTGGCGAGGATTAAGAACATCCCTATTTTGATATCATTTTTGTCTTTGCTTCTTACAACAACAAATCCGTAATTAAAATTTTAAACGAAAACTTATAACTTACCCAAATATATTCAGCCGCAACAGGATGAATGTAGATATAATAAAGACGCAAAAATGTCTATATTTCTTCCCAATTTATTAGGTACTTTAATATATAACACATACACTTATTAATTCTTTAGTAAAAATAGATAACAATATGACACATTGCCCATTGGGAACTAACGAGAAGTTTTATAATAAAAAAATGAAAAAATCCTACCACATCAATAATGTGATGCATCAGCCGGCATGTAGAGAGAAACATAGCTATGCTACGTTGAAGGCGAAGAGAGACATGCACTGAAAGTCGATGAATTGGCGGTGGGAATTAATTACAGCGTAAACCTATGACATCTCTCATCGTTTCTTGTTATATCTTTGTTAATTCAAAAGCAGAAATATGGTGTTTACTCTGTTACCTTGTCAACACATAAACAAAATTTTTATGATTTCTTTTTTCATTTAGGCCTTCCTTTTTTGTTAAATGAGTGGTATATTTAAAAATGACGACTTTTTAACCAAATTTTTGAAGAGCTGAAACTGAGATATTTACGTTTAATTTTTTTTCTGCCGTAAGTACTAATGCAAATGATTTTTAAGTATAAACAATTACTCCCTTCAAAGATTTTATTGTGCATTGGAACAAAAAATGAGTAATTTTTTCTCTATTCGGCGGTATCAATATCTGGTTTTTTGGCGATAGTGCCCTTCTGCACAGTCTTATTTTGTATTATCTCTGGAATAAGGGTTACCTTATCATGACCTTTTATCTCTGAAAAATTCAGCTTGTGGCAAAAGAGTGGGAGGTAAATCGTTTTCTAGCGCGATTATTTTAATACATACACTCTACGTAAGGGCATTAACTAGGTAGATAGGTTCTGTAAAGTATGAACAAAGAAGTTCTTTAGTGGGCTTCAATTTATTTTCTATAGGTACCTATGCCTTTATTTATAACAACACGGTTATAAAAGCAGAATGCGAACAATTGAGTTGATCACCCCAATGCTGACAAGCTCTATAAAGTGCTCTATTAGTGCGTAATTGTTTAATATTTCAATTTGTGTTATTGACACGCCAATAAGTTTTAAATAAAAATTATATAGATTTAAAAAAATACGTATTTTAAAAATATTTTTGAGTACATTTGGTGTTGCGTTTTTGTCTGGCAAATAAATAGAACATTCTGTATTTTATTTTAGTTTTAGAATGGTTTGATAGTACTGTATATGTAGCCCTAGAAACTGTATGTAGCCCTAGAAACTGTATGTAGCCCTAGAATTTTGTCAAGCCATTATTTTTTTTACGAAATTAGAGAATGATGCAGATCCCAAATTAAATTATCATAATTTAGGTAGGTTTACAATGATTCAAAATTGTTTCAAATACATAATTATAAGATACTAAGCTAACGAGTAGTGGTGATAGAATTGGTTTATTTTATGTCTTAAATATAACCAATTTTAAGTTGAATTTCGTCAATTTTTTCAAATGCAAAATTTTAGCATAAAATTTCTTTAAATTTACCTATCCAACGATACCAACATGTTAGCCAATAACACAAATACAGGGTGTCCCATTAGTGCGTAATTGATCAATAGCTGTTTTAATATTGGAAATACGAAACACAAAAATAATAAAGTTGTTTGACCGTGTTTAATAAAAATTCTTACATAAACGAGGGGCTGACCCATATCTGCTTGTTTTCACATCGTCAATCAATTTTAATAGACTTCATTTATTAGCTATGTTGAATATAGGGTGTGTTAAAATTTTCAATTTTCTCAATTTTTTTAAATGGAATACCCTATATGTTATACCACCAATTGATTAATACAGGGTCCATTTACAAAATTGAGAAAATCGTAACCTCACGTTTTGACACACCCTATACAACATAGCAAATTAATGAAGTTAATTTTATTAAAATTGATTGACGATGAGAAAACAAAATTAGTATAACAACCTGCAGGGTGTTTTGCTTTCAAAAAGTATAGATTTGGTTCGCACCTCGTTTATGGACCACCCTGTATATTTAGGAATAATTGTTAAATATAATCATACAACTTTTATATTAAAAATTTCGTCGTATTTCTAATAATAAAACAGCTATCTATCAAATATGCGTTATTGGCTAACTATTGGTATCGTTGTATAGACAAATTTTTAAAGAATTTTATGATAAGATAATATACACGATGATGCATTTTAAAAAATTGAGTAAATTGAACTTAAAATCAGTTCTATCTCCACTATTCGTTAGCTTAGTATCTTGTAAGTCTGTATATTAAACAATTTTGAGATCAATGTAAACCTACCTAAATTATGATAATTTAATTTGCGGTCTGCATCATTCTCTAATTTAAAAAAAAATTAATGCTTGGCAATAGTGTAATATTTTATAAAAATATTCTAGGATTGAATACAGTATTACTAAAATATTCTAAAAATAAAATACAGGGTATTCTATCTAAAAAATATACATTTTTATTTGCCAGGAAAAACGCAATACCCTGTATATCCAAAAATATTTTTAAAATATCTATTTTTCAAATCTATATAACTTTTATTAGCTTTTATTAGATTAAAAAAAAAAAAGTTTAAAATTTACTGTTTATTCATTTTTGAATTATCGTCAAAACCTAAAGTACAGTTGAAAACTACAAGTCGAAAAAAAAGCAATCCTATACTTTACTGGATACATGAAAGTTAAAACCTAATTTGAAAAAAAAATACATTTAAGCATATTAGATTTGTATGAATATTTGAAATATTCAATTTTATAAAACAGCTAAAAGTACCTACCATTAACACCTAGGCTCCAGTATCCAACAAAATAAGCAAGCAATAAATGTTTTCCATCTCCGTACAGACATTTTCCGATCTCAAAGTATACAGTTGAGGCTTTCTCTCATTACTTACATATCCTTCATGCTCTTACGCAAATATTGAATATGTTTAATTCTTACAAAATTAAAAAAATCGAATACAAATCAACTTAATAATTGAAATGATATACATATTAGTAAACTCCTAAATAAGGACCTGCATATTTGAATTTATTTTTATTTTTATTCAAGACGACTTTAGCGCCATCTATTAGAGAAGCTCCGAATTAACCTGTGGCTACTGTATGCCTACTGTATGCAGTTTTAGGAAGTTTTCTTTTATATTTTAGGCGATTATTACACATAAATGGCGATTTATAATTTATTCCAAAATTTACTTCAATGAGCTTTTAAGAAAATTGACGCAATTAATTTAGATATTTTAAGTGACATTTGTTGCTTTAGTATATAGCCTATTCAAAGAAGAATTATTTTCATCATCGGGTAATTATTACTGGTATATTTTTAGCTTTATTTCATCGTAAAAATTACCATATTTTGGGAATTATTTTTAAACGATCCCTTATAGTTAGACACACCAAAAACCTTTATTGAACAGTAGTATATATCTATTATCGGCAGGAATTTTTTCAGTTTTATCTTTGTTGTAGTTTCAGCTAAAAAGTCATTGAAAGAGCGTTGTGTATGCCTATGTTAAATACATTGCCCACGCCCGCCCTTAAGGTGATTACAGCACCCCCTTATAATTTTTGGACAAGAATATCTCAAAAAGTTATTTTTTTTTTAATTAAAATGTTGGCAAAATATATTAGGCAATAATATCTAGAATATGCATATATTTTAAAGTTTAAATTCCTTCCAGTTTCCGAGAAAAAAAATTAAAGGGCTTTAAATTTTGAAATATCATAATGAACATAAATGCATTCCTCAACAGCAGTATTCTTAATATAATTCCCAAATTTAAGCTCTTAATCTTTTGTTAATGATTTTTTAAAATTCGCCGAAATTAGTGGCAAAAACGCTTTCTTAAGTGTTATTTTCTGGTTTAAACCGGTGT